>PVKU01001776.1:194479-271221 GCA_004027475.1 Anoura caudifer
AAAAAAAAAAAAAAAAAAAAAAAAAAAAAAAGGCTCAAACGGAAGATCAGATCAAAGTCCCAGAGCCAATACATCTAAGCAACCAAGAGATAGCCAACCTATCAGATGCACAGTTCAAAACACTGGTGATCAGGATGCTCACAGAATTGGTTGATTTGGTTGCAAATTAGATGAACAAATGAAGGCTACACTAAGTGAAATGAAGGAAAATGCACAGGGAACCAATAGTGATGAAAGAAAACTGGGACTCAAATCAATGGAATGGACCAAAAGGAAGAAAGAAACAACCAAACAGAAAAGAATGAAGAAACAAGAATTAAAAAAAAAAAAAAATGAGGAGAGGCTTAGGAACCTCCAGGACATCTTTAAACATTCCAACATCTGAATTATAGGGGTACCAGGAAAGGGAAGAGGAAGAGCAACAAGTGGAAAAGTTATTTGAACAAAGTTATTTGAACAAAAAAGTTATTTGAAAAATAAAGGAGAACTTCCACAATCTGGCAAAGAAAATAGACTTCCAGGAAGTCCAGGGAGCTCAGAGAGTCCCAAAGAAGTTGGACCCAAGGAGGAACACACCAAGGCACATCATCATTACATTAGTCAAGATTAAAATGAAGGAGAAAATTCTAGAAGCAGTAAGGGATAAGGGGACAGTCACCTACAAAGGAGTTCCCATCAGACTGTCAGCTGATTTCTCAAAAGAGACCTTCCAGGGAAGAAGGGGCTGGAAAGAAGTATTCCAAGTCATGAAAGTCAAGGACCTACATCCAAGATTGCTCTATCCAGCAAAGCTTTCATTTAGAATGGCAGGGAAGATAAAGCACTTCTCAGATAAGGTCAAGTTGAAGGAGTTCATCATCACCAAGCCCTTATTATATGAAATGTTAAAGGGACTTACCTAAGAAAAAGAAGATAAAAAATAGGACAGTAAAAAGACAGCAAACTCACAGTTGTTAACAACCAAACCTAAAACAAAAGCCAACTAAGCCAACAAGTAGAACAGGAACAGAACCACAGAAATGGAGATCACATGGAGGGTTAGCAACAAGGGAGTGGGAGGAGGAGAGAGGGGGGAAAGGTACAGAGAATAAGTAGCATAGACGTTGGGTAGAAAATAGACAGGGGGAGGGCAAGAATAGTGTGGGAAATGTAGAAGCTAAAGAACTTATGACTCATGGACATGAACTAAAGGGGGGGAATGTGGGTGCGAGGGGAATGAAGGGGGGAATGGGACAACTGTAATAGCCTAATCAATAAAATATACTAAAAAATAAATATTAACAAGCTTAATTTAATGTACAGTCATGGGGCATTGCTGCCAGCCCCAGGAAAGTGCACATTCTCCTTATTCACACATTGGCCTTTTGTAAAAGTGGAAGGTGTGTTAGTCTAGAAAGCAAGTTTCAACCGATTTCAAAGAGCTGGCATCATGGAGACCACTTTTTCTGACCAATGTAATTGAATTAGAACTCAGTAAAAAAAGGAATAACTATGTTTAGAAGTTAAAAGCACTTAAAACTAAATTTTTGCTCAAAGGAGAGATCATAGGAGAAATGAGAAAATACTTAACACTGAAAAATAAAAACATTACATCTGAAAACTTGCAGGATGCAGCTAAGGCATTAAAAAACTGAATCAATAACCAAAAGCTATTCCACATATAAAATAAACACCCACTGTGTTTTATTGGCAAATTCTACAAACATATTAGGAACACAATTCCAATCCTACAACCACTTACATAATATAAAAAGGAAACATTCCTTACCTTATTTGACGAGGCTGGTATAAGTTTCAAAACAAAATTGGGTAAAGATAATATATGAAAGGAACATTAGACTAATTTTATGCATGGCATTAATAAAATAATCCTAAATAAAATATTAGCAAATCAAGTCCAGCAAAGCAGAGCAGACATAGTACAATTTGACCAAGCTGGAGTATTCCAGGAATACAGTGTTATCAATTTAAGTCACTCAGTAGAAGATTAAAGGAGAAAAATTATATAATCTATATAATTTAACTAATTTATTATACAAGCCCTAAAACTATATAAAGAAGGCAACTTACTTAGCTTATAAAGGGCACCTTAAAACAATGAAATGCAAAAAATAAACTAAAATATGCATTTGTTTTATATGATTGAGAAGATGTTTCTACCTATAACTAAGAACCATGAAACAATTCCTGCTACAACCACTGTTACAAAACTTAACATTGCATTAAAGGCGTTAGCTGGTGTGGTAACACCAGAAAGAGGGAAATACACATAAGAATTAGATAGACTTCTAGATTATATGATTGTTTATGTAGAAATTCAAAAGAATTTAAAGATGATAATTGAGCTTAGCATGGTTCCCAGATATAAGATGAACATAAGACATTGGACACATGTACAGACCTGCATACACATATGTATAGACTGATAGTTATACATTGGCTTCAAACAGAAATTAAGAAATAAAAATTATTCTATGTACAATAGATGCAACAATAACAACAGCATAACATGCCTAGAAATAAATTAAACAAATGAAGTGTACGATTGTTTTGCAGAATATTATAAAACATTATAAGATGATACTAAAGCAAGACTTAAATAAAAGGAGAGTCATACTATGTTCCAATATACAAAGATTCAAAAACTAAAAAAGTCAGATTTTCCAAAATTAATATATAGATTCAATCTCACTTAGGATTCATATTTTTAAGCTATAAATAAGAGTTAAATACCCTTTTAAATGTGTGATGTTATTTTGTCATAAAAACCAGTATTGCTAAGAATCCTGAATCACTAATTCAAAAGATCCTATGCATCCCAATGCTCATAGCAGTACAACTTACAATAGCCAAGGGCTGGAAACAGCTGAAGTGCCCATCCCCAAATGAGTGGATCAAAGAACTGTGGTACATCTACACGGTGGAATACTACACAGCAGAAAGAAAGAAGGAGCTCCTACCTTTTGTGGCAGCATGGATGGAACTAAGTGAAATAAGCCAGGAAGTGAAAGACAAATACCATATGATCTCACCTATAAGAGGAACTTAATGGATGAAACAAACAAACAAAATAGAACCAGAGTCATGGAAACTAGGAACAGATTGACGGTGACCAGAGGGGAAAGGGGAGGGGGATAATGGGGGAAGAAGGGGAAGGGTCAAGCCAAGGAACATGAATAGAGGGCTCATGGGCACAGAATGAAGGGGTTTGACTGAGGGAGTGGATGGAGTGGGGCAGGAGAGAGCCATGGGGGAAAAGGCAGGACAACTGTAACTGAACAACAATAAACAAAAGAAAAGAACCCCTATGTTGCAAATGAGAGAAAAATAGGATTGTATGATATTCTATCAGTGTTAGTAGGATCCTAAAAACATATTTAATTCCTAGCTGAACTGTGACTCTTTTCTGCCATTGCAGTTCTTAGAGAATGGGCGCATGTTGTTTGGGGGGACAGGGACAAAGATGCTTTCAGTAGCCAATCCAAGTCCCACGGCAGACAGACGTTTGCAGCAGGCAGATGCATCTGACACCCTTTCAGTGCGCTGCTCTCTCTCTTTTTTTTTTTTGCCCTGGACTGATTTAAATAAATGACATTATTATATTTGGCCCTAAATATGTCATTATACATCTCTACACAATAACATTTTCCTACATAAACACTATTCTCTTGTCACATCTGACAAAATTAATAATTTCCTAACAGTTATGAATAGTTATGATACCCAGTCCATATTTGAATTCGCCCAAATATCATCCTTCATGCATTGGATTTCCCCTTCATTGTCTTAATTCTCAGGTCATAAAACCTTATGCTGCTTTAATGTGCTCCCTCCAGGGAGAGTCTGAAAGGACTCTCCTAGCCCCCAAAGTTGACTTATTGCATAATTGGTTAACTTCCCTTCACCTTAATCAGCATTGTCAACCAATCTGGTCTTAGCTAGGAGTAAGAAAGACAATAATCACTACTTTATAAAATTCATGAAACAGGAAGGTCTTACGAATTTTTGTTTTCTTTCTGGCCTGTGTAAGATGCATAGAAAATGTTAGTTAAATTCAAATCATTGATCCTAATGTGAGCTGTACAACTGTTAGTTGTAAATCAGTTGGCTGTAAGTTGATTATTTGTTATATTTCTTCGTATTCCACATAGTATGTTGACTAAATACTTGTTAATTGATTGATACTGTCTAAATACAAATTGATCTTTTCAAAGTACTTAATATATGTATTTGGTCATTATGAAGATATTTTAGGTATATCATCACAAGTTTTCAGGTCTAGTATTTTGTACTCATTTCCCCACTTCTCCCGTTTCCTTATCATCTATTATTGGTTAAACATCTTCACTGAATGAAAAAATGTAAAGAAAGTCATACATTTTAATGTCTTCTACCCTTGATGCACATGTCATTTAGAAATCTAGGCAGAGGCTGGAAATGTAACAACTTCTATGAAGTGTAAACGGCAATGTGATCTTTAGCTTAATGAGAACCACAGGAACAGATCTGGAAAAATAAGCCAATTTCTAAGCAGGTATTGGAAAGTCTGCCCTGAGCTCTTTGGTTGATTGGGTAGCTTGGAGGTAGGGCACTTCTTTCTGTAGCTATTTTTTTTTTCCATTTTATCTCTCTGAAAGTTGTAGGCTATCAAGTGAATTTTGCTTTTATTTATATTCAAAAAAATTATTTACTTAAGGGCAGGGGAGAGTAATGGGGGGGGGGACGGGGACAACCGTAATTGAACAACAATAAAAAAAGATGAAACTTGTGCATCTCTAGCATTTGGGCCACCTGTTAGTACAGATTTTATTTCCTTTGTATCTTTGTCTTGCTAAATCAGAGAAATAGTTCATTCTGTATTTTTAAGTAGCTCAACTCTGAATTCTATAGAAACCAGAATTATGTTCCATATTTACATTTATTTACTTATTTAATAAATAATTTATTAAGCACACCCTATGTGTAAAAGTGTTCTCTGAGGTTCAGTTATTAGGGTTATCAGGGTCACTGGTGATTTCCATATTGCCAAATTCTATCGTCAGTTTTCAACCTATATCCTATTGGGAATATCAGAAGCCCTTAACATAGTGATCACTCCTTCCTGCTTGACACACGTGCTTCATGCGGCCTCCACGTCTCCAGATTCCCCGGGTTCTCCTCCTACCTCAGTCTCCTGTGCTGAGTATCCCTTACCCTCCCACCCTCTAAGATTAGGGTGCATCGTTTCCCTGTCATTAGACCTGACTTCTCCATCTACACTCATGTCTCAGATGATTCATTCAATCCCGTGTATGCTGAGGCTTCCAAGTTTACCTCTCCAATATATCCACCTGCATATCTGACATTTGCACCTGCGTGTCTACTAGGCGTTTCACATTTGATATATCCAAAGTGAAATTTCCCCCCTCCACACCTGCGCCTCCCAAACCTGACCATGCCTTACCAGGGTCACTGCTATCCCTCCAGTCTGAACCACTGTAACTCATTCCTGCACTGTTGTCCTCTAATTTCCTCCTCCTTTCTTCCTTCGCCCTTTCACAATCTACTCTACATTCAGCAAAGCGGATGAAATGTGTCACTCTTCAATTACAAAAGCTCAGAGTGTCTTCCCTGTCAGGGAGACTAAAAGGCCCCATGTCCTTGCTGTGGCTCACTGGGCTCACGGAACGGCGCTGCTGCCTGTCTGACCTGCCTCTCCCTCTCTCGTCCTTCAGGTTCATTCTGCTCCTGCCATACCTTCCTCCTTGTTCTTCCTTGAGCACCAAGCACTATCCTTGGGGAATCTGCTGGCTCTTCCGTCTTCCTGGGCCTTCCCTTGGATATCCACGTGGTTTGCTCCCTCAATTCTTTTGTGAGCCTCTGCTCAGGTGTTACCTTAAAAGACACTTTCCTGGAAACTTTATCTAAAATAGCAGCCTCCCCACACTGTTTACTTATCAGGTTTACTTTTCTTTATAGAATTTACCACCTGACATTTTTTAAAATTGAGGTGCAATTGACATATAACATTATATCAGTTGCAGGTGCACCGCTAATGATTATGTGACATATTTTTAAAAATTGTTTATTAACTAACTCCTTTTGCTAGAATAAAAGCTCCATGAAAACAGGGAATTTACCAGTTTTGGGCACATAGTTGGCCTTCAAAAACTGTTAAATGAAGGATTGAATTGTATCTTCCCTCCTAAAGTTCACAAAGTATTTATTCATTTAACAAATATTTATAGCCATTTTAAAATTTCATATATGGAATAAACACAGCTGAATTTCCAATGATAAATTTCATTAATTTGTGTTGGAATTTTCTTAAATGAATTAGAAACAGTATTTATTAGTAATGTGGATTTGTGCTTTCGTTGTATTTCTGCATCATCATAACATATATAAAAATTTGCTGCAGTAGCTTCTGTGAGCTCCACCTCCACCAGTTCATAATTTGCAATTTAATAAATTATGCCATGACTGATGCTTGAAACCCCTTTGTACAATGCACACCAGCATCTGATGAAATAGCCACCAGTGACAATGCGCTCACTCTCTCGAGACGATTCATTCCGTCTTCAGGTGGCAGCAGCCCTTATGAAGAACACTAATATTCTCAGCATTCATAAAAAACATCTCCCTACATCTCTGCACTCATGGGTCCTAGTTATGACCAACAGCTTCTCCTCACCCCTTCCACCAGCTTCGAACAGCTCATCAACTGTAATGTTTTAAGGCATCTATCCTTTGTTAAGGTTGTTTTACATTCAACCTTCCTTTAGAGTACTGACACTCTCCAGCTCAATATCTATTGTCTTAATCATAACTGTTTTCCCCCTGCAAGCCTGTGATAAAGGACATTCATCTGGGGTTACAACTGTAGATTTCTCTGAGATATTGTAATGCAACAGTAAAACATCTAACTTGTGCCCTCACCGGTGTGGCCCAGTTGGGCTGGGCGTTGTCCTCCGAAGCAAAGAGTCACAGGTTTGATTCTGGGTTGGGGGGTGGGCCTGGGTTGCCTGTTCAGTCCCAGATGGGGCACGTACGAGAAGCAACCGGTTGATGTTTCTCTCTCACACTGATTTTCCCTCCCTCTTTCTCCCTCCCTTCCCTTCGCTCTAAAAGTAATAAAGTCTTAAAAAAACATTTAACTTGGTCCTTCTCCATCATGAATAAACTCTTTCTTTAATATGGGCCATGGATTATGATCCAGGAATAAGAAAGTGGGAAAATAACAGACCTATCTATGTTTTCTATCTTATTCTAAACGCTTTGTTTGGAGCACAGAAACAGCAGGCTTACTGAAACCAAGTGCTGATGTTAGCCACCAGAATTTGGTATAAAACAATTATGTGTCGGGACTATGACTACAGCTTTTACACTTACAGAATTTTAGAACAAGGACACATCTTAGAGACAGTCTAATGTAATCCAGTTTTTTCACATATAGGAACTCAGGTTAAGCTGCTTTTTTGTGTTTTTTTTTTGTTACTCAATTCTGTGCTCTCTGCTCATTTGAAAAAGTACAATCATTTTGCTTTCTAGTGATTGGCAGTAAGGATAAGATTTAAAGATCTCTGGTCTACTTTTCTAACTTTACAGAACACAAGATCTGGAAAGATTAAATGACCCATCCAAATTCAAATGGTTTCCTCTGGTCATGCATTGTAGAATGCTGTTTATTACAGTGGGTTTTAGATTATATTCTTAAATGATTAGAAAGCAGAAATAATGAGTAATCTAAATCCTTCCATTTATTTTAAATAATTGACAGAGCTCTTTGAGCCAACTCTACTTTTTAAGGTATATTTTGAAATTTTAATATACATAAAGATAGGAAGGCTAGTGTAATGAATGCCCATAGGCCTCAATTCAATAATCATCAATATTTTACCTCACTTGTTTCATCCATTCCATTTTTTATTTTAAAGCCTCACCTGAAGGTATGTTTATTGATTTTAGAGAGAGAGGAAGGGAGAGAAAGAGAGATACACATCAATGTGAGAGAGCAATGTTGATTGGTTGCCTCCCATTCCCACCCTGAACCTTCAACCTAGGTATGTGCCCTGACCAAGAATAAAATCCAAGACCTTTCTGTGTAGCAGCTCCAACCATGTCACCCTGCCAAGCCATCCAATTCTTTTTTATTTTTTGCTGAAATAGTTTAAAACAAATCTCAAACATGGTGTCATTTTACACTGACGTATACAGGGTGGGGCAAAAGTAGGCTTACAGTTGTGAGTATGCAAAACACAGAGTTTATTCTTGTTATTACTTGTTATTACTAAGTGTTATTACTTATTACTTATTATATTATTTTCCATATGAACAATTGTAAATCTACTTTTGACCAATTCTGTATTAGTGTGCTATGCTAAAAAAATCGACTTTAGAAATCATGTCCCTCATAACAAAATTGACTTTAGAAACCATGTCCCTCATAACAAAATTAACAATTCCTTAGTATAGTCTGTTGCATTCAATATTTATAATTCTCCAAATGCTTCAAAAATACCTTTTTATATTTGATTTGTTCAATTAAGAGACTCACACAGCCGCCACACTTTGTTTAATCTCTTAATCTAAGTAGTTCTGCATTCTCCTTGTTGTTCATGTATTGAAAGATTGGGTTACTTATTCTGTAGAATGTTCCGTATTCAGGATTTTTCTACATGCTTCCTGTTGGTGACATTTAACTTGTCACCCTATCCCTTGTATTTCCTGCTAACTAAGTTAGTGCTCCGGGCTTGATGAGATTTGGGTTCAACTCAATCTGCAAACATTTGTGGTGCAGGGTGGTTCATAGAAAGCATTTAGTGTTAGTGTTCAGTTATCGCACTTCTGTGATGCTAAAATGATTCAATTCCCCATCAACTTCGCCAGCTGATGAAAGCCGCCTGAATCATTTTAGTAGGCAAAATGGCACGAACTTTCTCCATCATCTACTGGGCTATTTAGTTACTCTGTAGTACAGAGAAGGCAGGATAATATGTTCTTAATTCTTTTCTTTCTACAGCAGTTTTCAAAGGAAATGTTCTAAATACAATGATGACCATCTAGATTTGTGTGTGTGTGTGTGATTTTTTTTTCCTTTCTCTTTCTTTAGTGATGGAGCGATCTCATGAGTTCTCATGAAATAATTGTCAATTTTTTCCCCATTTTTTCCTCCATTTTGCTAATGGATTCTTCCCTTTTGCTTCTGACATGTTCCATTAGTCTTTGATTGCCTCTTTGCTTTCTGGCATAACTTGTTACAAATGTACATACTGCATTTTCTTTTCCAAATCCAGAATCAGAATTCTGCCACAGAGTGCTGCTTTCTTTTAAGAGGAAATGCTACGTAGAGACCAAAATGTGGGCACTGAGAGCACTCTTGTTTCCTGGTGGTCACTCTCCTCTAGATCTTTACAATTATAGAGCTAAGAAAATATATATATATCTTTCTTTATATATACATATATATTTCTTTATATATATATAAAGAGAAGCAAAATCATGAAGTAATATTGGTATTCAATCTCAATATTTAAGTAAAATTTAACAGAATTTTCACTTAACTTCTTTAACTTTAGCCTCTTTTCTCTTTCACCAACCTTAGTTCTTAACCATATTGACATTAGTTACTTTATCTTCATCCATAAATACATGTGTTCACATGTGTACTGTGGACCCTGAGAAAGAAGATACCTACTAAGAAAGGCTCCCAGTGGCTAACTGGGCTCAAATTAAAACCAAACAGAACAAAACAAATCAAAACAAAAAACAGAGCCCAACAGCCATTTCTACACGGGGGCCTCTCACACAAACTGCACTTCAGGGAGAAGCCTCACTGAACTACCCGCCTGCACTGTGCTCCTACCATCTGAACCAGCCCTTATGAAGGAGTCCCCGGAATCTTGTTTCAACCAATAGGTTTCCTCAGACCTATAGACAGTTCTATTTTTAGTTTTTTGAGGAAATTCCATACCGTTGTCCACAGTGGCTGTACCAGTCTGCGTTCCCACCAACAGTGCACCAGGGTTCCCTTTTCTCTGCATCCTCTCCAGTGCTTGTTGTTTGTTGATTTGTTTATGATGGCCATTCTGACTGGTGTGAGGTCTTATCTCATTGTAGTTTTCATTTGCATCTCTCTGATGGCTAGTGATGCTGAGCATCCTTTCATATGCCTATGGGCCCTCTGTATGTCCTCCTTGGAGAAGTGTCTGTTCAGGTCCTTTGCCCATTTTTTAATTGTATTTCTTGTTTTCTTGGTGTTGAGTCATATGAGTTCTTTTTATATTTTGGAGATCAAACCCTTGTCTGAGGTATCATAGGCAGATATGTTTTCCCAGATGGCTGGTTCCTTTTTCATTTTGATGATGTTTTATTTAGCCGTGCAGAAGCTTTTTAATTTGATGTAGTCCCATTGGTTCATTCTTTCCTTTATTTACATTGCCCTAGAGGATGTACTGGTGAAAATATTGCTGCATATATATGTATATCTGAAATATTACTGTCTATGTTTTTCTCAAACACTTTTATGGTGTCATGGCTTAAGTCTTTTATACATTTTGAGTTTATTCTGGTGTATTGTGTAAGTTAGTCTAGTTTCATTTTTTTGCATGTACCATTCCAGTTCTCTGAACACCATTTGTTGAAGAAGCTATTTTTACTCTATTGTATACTCATGGAGTAAAAATATTTATATACTCATGTCCCCTTTATCAAATATTAATAAACCATAGAGACATAGGTTTTTTTCCGGGCCCTCTGTTCTGTTCCATTGATCTATGTGCCTCTTCTCCTGCCAGTATCAGACTGTTTTTATTATCATGGCCTTGTAATATAGTTTGATGTTAGGTGTAGTGATCCCTCCTACTTTGTTCTTTTTTCTCAGGATTGCTGAGGCTATTTGGGGTCTATTTAGGTTCCATATAAATTTTTGAAATATTTGTTCTTAATCTGCAGAATATGTCATTGGTATTTTAATATGGATTGCACTGAATCTATAAATTGCTTTGTGTAGTATGAACATTTTAATGATGTTCATTTTTCTAATCCATGAGCATAGTATATGCTTCCATTTATTTGCATCTTCCTTAAGTTCTTTCTTCAGTGTTCTGTTGTTTTCTGAGTACACATCTTTTACCTCCTTGATTAAATTTATTCCAAGATATTTTTTTTGTTGTTGCTATACTTATTGGGATTTTTTCCTAGTTTCTGTTTTTGATATTTCATTGTTGGTATACAAAAATGCCTTTTGATTTCTGAACATTGACTTTGTATCCTGCTATTTTGCCAAATTCACTTATTAGGTTGAGTAGATTTTTGGTTGCATCTATAGGGTTTTCTATGTACACTATCATGTCATCTGCAAATAATGACAGTTTTACTTCCTCTTTTCCAATTTGGATGCCTTTTATTTCTTTTTTCTTGTCTGATTGCTATGATCAGAAGTCCTAATAATATGTTGAATGAAAATGGTGAAAGTGGATACCCTTGTCTTTTTCTTGATCTTAGTGGGAAAACTTTTAGTTTTTGCCTGTTGAGTATGATGTCGACTGTAGGTTTCTCATATATGGCCTTTATGATGTTTAGGTATGCTCCCTCTATTCCCACTTTGCTGAGTGCTTTTATCATAAATAGGTGCTTTACTTCATCAAATGCTTTTTCAGCATCTATTTATATGATCATGTAATTTTTGTTTTTCATCTTGTTTATGTGGTATATTATGTTTATTCATTTGAGAATATCTTTGCATCCCTGGGATGAATCCCAGTTGATCATGGTGTATGATCTTTTTAATGTATTGCTGATTCTGGTTTGCCAATATTTTGTTGAGGATTTTTAGCATCTATGTTCATCAACAATTTTGGCCTATAGTTTTCTTCCTTTGTTGTGTCTTTACCTTATTTTAGAATTAGGATAATACTGGCCTCTTGAAAAGAATTTGGTGGTCACCTCTCTTCTTGAATTTTTTGGAATAGTTTGAGAAGGATAGGAGCTCTTCCCTACACATTTGGTAGAATTTGCCTGTGAAGCTGTCTGGTCCAGGGCTTTTGTGTGCCAGGAGTTTTTTGATTACTGCTTCTATTTTGCTAGTTGTTATTGGTCTATTTAGGCTTTCTGCTTCTTCTTCTAGTTTTAATCTTCTAGTTTTGGAAGACTAAATTTTCTGGAAATTTGTCCATTTTGCCCAGGTTTTCAAATTTTTTGGAACATAGTTCTTTGTAGTAATTTCTTACAATCCTTTGGTATTGGTTGCAATTTCTCCTTTTGTTTCTGATTTTATTTATTTGGGTCCTGTTTTTTTCTTGATGAGTCTGGTTAAAGGCTTATCAATTTTGTTTATCTTTTCAAAGAACCAACTCCTGGAATTATTTATCCTATGAATTGTTTTTTTTAGTCTCTATATTATCAGTTCTGCTCTGATCTTGGTTATTTCCTTCCTTCTACTTGCTCTGGGCTTTGTTTGTTGTTGTTCCTCAAGTTTTTGTAGATATAGAGTTTGGTTGTTTATTTGAGATTTTTCTATCTTTTTTAAGTAGGCCTGTATTGCTATGAACTTCCCTCTCAAGACTGCATTTGCTGTGTCCCAGAGGTATTTAGCTCTTGTGTGTTCATTTGCATTTGTTTCCATAAACTTTTTGATTTCTTCCTTGATCTCATTGTTAACCCATTCATTATTTAATAGCATATTATTCATTCTCCATGAATTTGAATATTTTTGAGTTTTTTCCTTGAGGTTGGTTTCTAGTTTCAAGCCCTTGTGAACTGAGAAGATGTTTGATATGATTTCAGTCTTCTTGAATTTGTTAAGGCTTGTTGCCATATGATCTATCTTTTAAAATTTTCCATGTGCATTTGGAAAGAATATATTTTGCTTCTTTGGTGTAAAAGTCTCTGTATATATCAATTAAGTCCATTTAATCTAGAGCGTTGTACAATGCCACAATATCCTTGCTGATTCTTTGCTTGGAAGATCTATCCATTGTTGCCAATGGGGTGTTGAAATCCCCTACGAGTGTGTTGCTGTAAGTATCTTTCTTGAAGTCCTCCAAGATTTTCCTTATATATTTTGGTGCTCCTATGTTGGGTGCATATATATTTATAAGGGTTATATATTCTTGATGGATTATTCCCGTAAGTATTATGTAGTGTCCTTCTTTGTCTCTTTTTATGGCCTTTGTTTAGTAGTCTATTTTGTCTGGTATAAGTATTGCTACCCCAGCTTTTTTTCCCATGTGCATTTGCTTGTAATATTTTTTTCCATCCATTCACTTTCAGTCCCAGTAATCTTTTGTTCTGAGGTGGGTCTCTTGTAGGCATGCAGGTCATGTTTTCTAACCCAGTCAGCAACTTTGTGTCTTTTGATATGAGCATTTAATCCATTTTCATTTAAGGTTATTATTAAGAGGTGCTTATTCTTTGATATTTTCTCCCTTTGTACCTGTGTTCCTTTCTCTCTTTTTCTTCATATTCTTAAAGTAGTCCATTTAGCATGTCTTACAATGCTGGTTTGGTGGAGATGTATTCCTTTAGCCTTTTGTTTTTTGTTTGGTGAACGCCTTCCATTTTAAATGAGAGCCTTGCTGGGTAGAGTAGTGTTGGTTTCAGGCCTTTGCTTTTTATTACGTAGAATATTTCTTGACATTCCCTTCTGGCTTGTAGTGTTTCTGTTGAGAAGTCAGCTGCTAGCCTTATCAGTGCTCCCTTGTATGTTACTCTCTGATCTCCCTTGCTGCCTTTAAGATGCTTTCTTTGTCTTGGAATTTTGCCATTTTAATTATGATGTATTTTAGATTGGTCCTCTTTGGGTTCATTTTGATTGGGACCCTCTATGCTTCCTGGACATGTACAACTTTTTCTCTTATCAAGATAGGGAAGTTTTCCATCATTACTTTTTCAAGCAGGTTTTCTGTCCCTTGCTCATCTTCTTCTCCTTCTGGTATCCCTATGATATGGATATTATTATGTTTCATGTTGTCCTGCAGCTCCCTTAAACCTCTTCATTCTTTTTGAGACTTTTTCATTTTGTTGTTCTGTGTGAGATTTTTTTTTTCCTCTCTTGTCCTCCAGCTCACTGATTTAGTGACTTCATATAACTTGCTTTTAAGTCCTTCTGCTGTTTTCTTCATTCCAAATATTGTATTTTTCATTTCCTCCTGGCTCTTCTTGATAGTATCTATGTTCTTGTTCATGCTGGTGTATTTTGCAGTAAGTTCCTTGTAGCTTACCTGGAGTTCTTTGTAGTGCTCACTGAGCTCATTGAGCTTCCTTATAATCATTATTTTGAACTCAGTGTCTGATAGTTTGCTTGCCTCTATTTCATTTAGGACTCCTTCTGGGGATTCCTCCTTTCCTTTTGATTGGTGGGTATTTCTTTGTCTCCACATTTTAGATGGCTTTGTTTGTATCTGCTTCTTAGATTGATCTACTTTGACTCCCTGTCTTCATGGTATGACCCTCTGTGTCAGGAGACCTGTGGGATTCAGTGGTGCACTCTCCTTGATCTCTTGAACTTGATGCTCTTGGGATGCCCTTTATGCTGTTTATATGGACTCTCTGGTTGTAATTGGGTTTTGACTGTTGTTGGATTGTTTTTTGGTGGGTCCTTTCCTGCAGCTGGCTGACTGAGAGTCACTCTACCCACCATACATGAATGCTGTTGTACAGGTGCACTGTCTTCATTCTGGATCCACCCCTAGTGATGCCAGATGGTGTCTCAGTCTGGCCCTAGGTGGCCTGTTCAAGACTACCAGTGATTACAGTCTATACCCTGTCTCATTCAGTTGTTAATCTAGTCAATCTGTAATCACCAGTCAGGCTTAAGCACCACAGGGTAGGGCAGAGTAATTCCTGTTGGTGAGGCTATTGCTTTCCCTCAGGCTGATGCTGCTTGGAGGGGACAACTCTGCCTGAGCAAGATAGCTCTTATATTTTGGGGAATGACTCAGCACAGGGATCCTGCAGCTGCTCCCTCAGTCTCTCCCCAAAGCCGCCACCCCAAGACACTCCTCAAGCATCTCTAGTTCACTGTGCCAGAGCCCAGGGTAAGGGGCTGCAAATGAAATTATATGTGTTGCCCCTTAAGAGGTTCTCTGTGTCTCCAGCTATTTCTCCCTGGCAGAAACCCTGCTACTTTTTCACAGCTGGATGTTATCTGGGTTCCTCTCCAGCTCTGGTGCAGTAGACTGGGAAGCCCAGCTTGAGGTTTAGACCCCACACTTAGGAGTAACCCTCCAGCTGCTGAAATTTCCCTTTGGCACTCAGTCACTGCCTGTGGGAGCTCAGCCAGCCTTCTCTCATCTACTCCACACTCCATATAAGTCACGTTGTGGTGAAGTGGTTTCTTTCTTCTGTCTGTCTGCAGTTATAAGGCTTCTCTCCAGCTAGTATTCAGTTGGTTATTCAGGATGATTTGTCTGCAATTTACTTGTAATTCCACATTGGTCCTGGGATGAGGTTAGTGTAACTTCTACTTACTCTTCCATCATCTTGGATCCTCCTGATAATCTTTTCCACAAACAGGTGCCTCAGACTTAGGCAGTTTTCATCTGGAATATAGGCTTCTCTGACTCGATTGACTACATTAATGCAATTGATGACATGCGGCCAATGTACCTAGATGGAAAGGCAGCTGATCCAGCCTCCAGGGGGGACTAGTATTCGTGAGTGAGTTGCTGAAGCTGGAGATGAGATGTGAACCCCAGGCAGGAGGCAAAGTTCTGCTCCTAACCCGAAGGAGCACAGTGACTCATGCATTCCACCCGACTCTCATGCCATGTGCTGCTCTGCACCCCAAGAGAATCAATACTTTAAATAGCTAATTATTGCTTCCTTTCCTTTTCCTATCCCCAACCATTCAATTTAATTTTTGTTTTAATTTTAATCTTTAATTTTAAAAAGACAAAACTTAATCTGTACACTCTTTTAAGTACAATTAAACTACTGTTATTTGGTTTATCAGTTTCAAGTGACATACTTAGATCACATTTCTTTCATTGGGTAGCTTAAAATATATAGCTAGGAAGCTAATACCTAATATCCAGAATTTGTATAGTACAAATAGATATCATCACCCTCATCCATCCTTCAGTGTTTGCTCTACAGTTGAATATATTCAGTGCTTACCTCTCTACCCTATGATAAATCTTAAGTAATCCTCTTGTGCTGGATTGCTCTCTACTACCTTCTTCAGGAATATCTTATGGGAACAACATTTCCTGAACTCCAGCATGTTTACAACTCTTTGTCTGTGGCCTTTATATTTGAAGAGCAATTTCAGCAGATATAAATTCTTAGCTCATATTTCCTTTCATTGAGTATCTTAAAAATATTATTCCTGTGGTCTCTTCTATAAAATGCTGCTGTTCCTGAATGCTTAAGAAATATTTTTTCTTATCTTTAAAGTTCAATGATTTTGCTTAAGATATGTTCAGTGCTGACCAGTTTGCATCATTTCTCGTTGGTTTGTAGATCCAAGAGTTTTTAAATTCAGGAAACTTTTTTGAATTACAGTTTTAAATATTTTATTTGTTCCATTTTCTAGTTGCCTTTTATTTCATCTTCTTGTTTGATTGCCTTGTCTAAGATTTCCAGCTCTATGCTGAATGACAGTGGTAAAAGCAGACATCTCTGTCTTATTCCTGATCTTAAGGGACATCCTTATAGTTTTCCCTGTTGAGTATAATATTAGCTGTGGCTTTGTCACATATGGCCTTTATTATGTTGAGGTATGTTCCCTCTATTCTAACTTTGCTGAGAGCTTTTATCATAAATGGGTGCTGGATTTTGTCAAGTGCTTTTTCTGCATCTGTTGATTTGATCATCTGATTTTTATCCCTATTTTGATTATTTGGAGTATCACATTAATTGATTTGTGGTTATACCAACCTTGCATCCTAGGAATTAATTTCTTTTACATCAAAATAGTCTAAGTCTCCTTTATTATTTGCTTATTTTTAATATTTTATAGATTGTTCTACAGTTGTCCCAATTTCCCCCCTACTTCCCTCCTCCATGCAGCAACCCCCACTTCCTCAGACAATCCCCTCATCTTTGTTCATATCCATGGCTCATGTGTATAACTTCTTTGGCTACTCACTCCATTTCCTATGTTGTACTTTATGTCCCCATGGCTACTCTGTGACCACCAATTTATATTTCTTAATCCCCTGACCTCTTCACGAATTCCTCTCAAATCCCTCCCATCTGGTAGCCATCAAAATGATCTCCACATCCATGATTCTGTCTCTGTTCTTCTTGTTTGCTTAGTTTGTTTTTTAGATTCAATTGTTGATAAATATGTATTTATTGCCATTTTATTGTTCATAGTTTTAATCTTCTTTTTCTTAAATAAGTTTGTTTAACATTTCATATAATAATGGTTTGTTGATGATGAACTCCTTTAGTTTTTTCTTGTTTGGGAAGCTCTTTATCTGCCCTTTGATTTTAAATGATATCTTTGCTGAGTAGAGCACTCTTGGCTGTAGGTCTCTGCTTTTCATGACTTTGAATATTTTTTGCCAATCCTTTCTAGCCTGCAAAGTTTCTTTTGTGAAATTGGTTGACAGCTTACTGGAACTCCCCTGTAGGTAACTAATTGCTTTCCTCTTGCTGCTTTTAAGATTCTCTTTTTATCTATAAACTTTGGCATTTTAATTTTGATGTGTGTTGGTGTGGACCTGTTTACATCCATCTTGTTTGGGACTCTGTGCTTCTAGGACTTGTATTATCTATTTCATTCACCATGTCAGGGAATTTTTCTATCATTATTTTATCAAATAGATTTTCAATTTCTTGCTCTTTCTCTTCTGCTTCTGGCCCTCACATGATGAGAATGTTGGACTTCTTGAGGTTGTCCCAGGGGCTTCTTACACTGTCCTTGTTTTTTGGGGGGGGATTTTTTTTTCTTCTTGTGGCTCTGCTTGGTTGTTTTTGTTTACGTATGTTCCGTATCATCGATTTGATTCTTGGCTTCTTCTACTTTACTGTTGATTCCCTATAAACTGGTCATTTCCATTAGTATATCCTTCATTTCTGTCTGACTTTTTTTATGCTGTTGAAGTACTCACTGATTTCCTTGAGCATCCTTATAACCAGTGTTTTGAATTCTGCATCTGATAGATGACTCATCTCCATTTTGTTTAGTTCTTTTTCTGGAGTTTTGATCTATTCTTTCATTTGGGCCATGTTTCTTTGTTTCCTTATTTTGGTAGCCTCCCTGTGTTTGTTTCTGTGTATTAGGTAGAGCTTCTATACCTCCCTATCTTGATAGTGTGGCCTGTAGGCTTCAGTGGCATAGCCTCCCCTATCACCCAAACTGGATACTCAAGGTGCACCTCTCTATTAGCTGAGTACACCCTCTTCTTGTAGTTGGGCTTTGATGGCTGTTGGTAGGTCTATGGGAGGAATTTACTCAGGCTAGTCAGCTATAAGGACTGGCTGTGATCACTGACCATCAGACTCCACCCTCTGTGGTGGATTAGCTGTGACAGAGCAGGGTGTTAGTCTTCCGATGTGGTCTGTAGCTGTCCACAGGGTGCATAGCTCTGAGGTTTCCCAGGTGGTTCAGGTCAGGTTCAGCCACTACTTGTGTTCCACCCAGGGCCACCCAGCATGAGCTACAGAGCAATCTGAGAATGGCTGCTGCTTGTGCTGGGCTTGGAGTTTACTAGGCAGAGCCAAACCATGATCCCAAACTGGCTGCTGCTAGTGCTAGGCCTGGGGTGCTTAGCCAGAGGTACAGAGCTGGGGGTAGGCTCATAAGTTGGGTGGGGTAGAGTCTCAGGTAAAGGCCAAGATGGGGCAAACAGTATAAGCTGAGTTGATGAAGTCTCAGATATGGTTCCTGCTTACCAGTTCTGTGACTCAGTGGGGAGATGGCTCAGAAAAGGCACAATGGCTTCTGTCCACATTTCTGTCTGGAAGAGAGCTGTCCCCCAGCTCTCACCCTGATGCCAGACACTTCAGTTCCTCCCTGCATGCTACTGGTGCCTTTCAAGGTGCTGGAGCTAAGAGGGTGTATGTCTGATTAAGTTGGGCAGGGACTCTTTAAGAGGAACCACCAAGGAGTCCAGTAGTTTTTTTCTCACTGACTCCAATCCTGCTGGTTTTACAGTCAGAAGTTATGGGGGCTTCTCTGCCTGGCACTGGTAACCTGGACTGAGGGCCTGGTGTGGGACTGGGACCCCTCGCCCCCAAGATATCCCTCCTGAATCTTTATTTGCCACACATGGGTGTGGGACCTGCTCGTTCTGCATATCCTACCCTTTGGATTGATGTGGCTTCTTTAGTTCCATAGTTATCAGATTTTCATTGAACTTGATTTCTGATGGTTCTAAATGAGTTTTGGTTTGTAGTTTAGTTGTAATTTTGATGTGGTTGTGTGAGGAGGTGGGCCATGATTACCTACACCTCCATCTTGACTGGGAGCTCTATTTATTATTTTTTATTATTGACACTATTACAGATTTCTCTCATTTTCCCCACCTTTGCTCAATTCCACCCAGCTCCTCCCTTCCACCTGCCGGCCTTCACCACACTATTGTCTGTGTCTATGGGCTACGCATATATGTTCTTTGCTTAATGTCTTCCAATCCCCCACAAACCCCCTTTCCTCTGAGATCTGTCAGTCTGTCTTTATATGGGGAAATATTCCAACAGGAATTAAATAGTGGACAATTTTTTGCTGTTGGATATTTCTAAAAATATCTACTAAGAATTTAAATACTATTTTAATTAGAGAATGTGAAAAGAGGTAACAATATTTGTCATTATTTGGTATTCTAGTAATCATAGGCAATCTAAATACACTATTAGATAATTCTGTTCGTTTAGTCTTATTTGTCTTTTTTTAAGGTAAAGCACTTAACCACTTTATCATTGACAGGAAAGTCCAAAATCGCTTACTGAATATGCTGTTCCGATCAGTCTGTTGTTTTGACCCTTTTGAGTTTGACCTACAACGGACTTTTTTCAACTGAATCACTTGCTTCCAAAAGGACTGGGAAACTCCTGCCTGGGAATCAGGTCATCTGTGTTCTAATTCTGCTTTGTTGCAATGTGGTTGTATGCGCTTGTGGACGTTATTTACTCCCTTGGGCTTCAGTTTCTGTATCTGCAAAATGAGTTTATTAGTTTAGATAATCTCCAGGCTTCATCCAAGTTAAAGGTTATGGATAAAATGTGTTCATATTTGTTATAAAAAACTAAAATAAAGACATAGAAGCTATATTTAGGAAAAGAGTGGGCAGCACGTACATTAGAAAATGCAATTAATTGAAAAATTTTTTTCAGGCTGGAAAGAGAGGTTACTTTCCATAAGATAAACCTTAATAAAGAATATGATGTTATTTTTTTAAGGAACCCTTATTTTAGAACAGTTTTAGGTTTACAGAACTGTTGTTGTGTTACAGGGAGGAGATAGAGATCTGAGTCAAGAGGCTCCCTCCCTTGCCTTGGTTCTTGTCTTGCTTGCGAGAGAGTAATTCAAGCAAGAGACAAACACATATAGTGGAAATAAGATAGCAAGTTTATTTATGAAATACACATGAGCACAAAGCTGCAAGCAGGCACCCAGCTGTTCTGAATGCCCCACATATAAAGGAAAGTTGTTAGTAAGTTTGTTAGTAAGTTTGTTCTATACCCTTGAGCAGAGGCTACAAGTGGGCACTCAGCTAATCTAAGTATGCTGACTATTGGGGTTCAGGGGTTACATACCTCAGTCAGCTTCCAGGTTCCTCCTTTCCCCCTTCTAAATCTTGGGAATAATGTACAGCTACAAAGCCTTTCTTTCTCAGTTAGTAAAGGCTCTTTGTCTTAGTGAAATTGATACAGAGGCCCCATTCCCAGCATAGGCCCCCTCTTCCTCCTGTGCAATTCCCGCTTGTGATGTTCAGAACACCCAGCAATCTTAGTAAAACTGTTACAGAAGCCCCTTTTCTCAGCACAGTCTCAAGGACTCTCGCCTCCTCCCGTGCTGTTTTGCTTGGAATGCTCAGGACATCTGGCAATCTTATCAAATAGGGCTTAGATCTACCGAGTTAGTTGGTGACACATGTATCCCTTTTGCTTCTAGTGTCCTGCATTAAGTTCTTGGTTAGATTGTAATGGTGAGGGCCCTGCTTTATTTCCCCTCTGGCTGCTCATTCCTAGTTGCACCTTAACAGGTGCAGATAGTATGGTGATTATTTGTTTTTGTTCATACTTAGGTTTAAATATATGCATGGCAATCAGTATTAGGTGGATGGTATCAGCAGTGGCAGGTTTGGGATTGATGCGGCAGATTGTGGAGGGACTGGACTTAACATTTCATGTGAAAAACAACTCAGGTATATTATGGGATATGATCCTGATATTATGTAAAAATAAAAAAAAAACTAATAATAGCTTAACTACATTAATAGAGATTCACTATCTAGACAGAATAAGGGAAGCAACAGTCACATTGTACTGTAACCCCGCTATACCTCATCTGGAGTTCTGTTTTTGGTTCGGGACACTATGTTTTAAAAGGAACATTGACATATTTATAGGAGATACAAGGAGGAGGGAGCAGGGTGATGAAAGATTTGGAAATTATTCTATCAGAAGGAAGAGTAAATGAGCTAGAGAGGTTTAGCCTGAAGAAGAGAAGACGTAGCAGGGGTATGCACTCACAAATCCACTTCTCATCCTAGAGAAGTCTTGGGGAGACTATTATGAAGGCAACATAATGAGGTGAGGCAAATACACTGGCTTTCAGGGAATGGGCCCAATTCTCTTCCCAGAATTGGGGCGCCACCCTCTTCCTTCCCTTACATGCTCCCAGACAGACCTGTCATGGTGCCAGTGGGTGCGTCAGTCAGTCCGTCAGCTAGTGTGTTATAATCAGGGTGTGATGGGGTTCACAGTTGGCATGCTTGGCTCTGGTCATGTGTGTTTGTTTGTTTGTTTTAAATTCTAGGCTTCTTCTGTTGTGTTTTTGCTGTAACTGGAATGGAAAGGCAGGTACAGAAGGTTTCACTGGTGGGGTCCTGCTGCCATGGTGGCAGTAACTCTTTTCTCTCTCTCTTAAAAACCAGACTTTGAAAGTAGTCTTTCCTTTTCTCCAAGTGTTCTAATTTATTTGCTTTCTCTAATTGTTTCTTTTCCTTCTCTTTCTATGAAAGAAAGGATTAGTAAAAATGAAACTACAGTTGCCCTTTGAACAACATGGGAGTTAGGGGTACCCTCCCCCAAGTGTTTGAAAATTGTGTTTAACTTTTGACCCCCCTGAAAACCTTAACTAATAGTGTTCTGTTGACTAGAAACCTTACCAATGACATTTGCAGTCAAATAACACAAATTTTGTTATACTGCATTCTTAAAATAACGTAAGCTAGAGAAAAGAAAATGTTATTCAAAAATCATAAGAAACAAAAATACATTTACAGTACTTATTGAAACTTTGCATGTAAGTGAACCAACACAATTCAAGAGTCAAATGTAATTCACTGGTTGTGCTCCTTAAAAACCAGTCAACTCTCTAAAATCATAGGGTAAAGTTTAATTCTAGTTGGTCCTGTTCTGATAGTTTTTGATATACTGTGAATTCCATTTCAACAGCCCTTCATAGTTACAAAACTGAGAAACTGGCAACTCTGGACAATGGGAATGAATCATCTTTTTTAACACAAAGTTTTCTCAACTAGCATTAGAATACTAAATGAAAGGTGTTACGAGATTTCCTGGGTGCGTCACTGAATCTCAAGAACAAGTGTGTTGACATAGTACACAAAGCCGTAAGCTGAAGCCTGAGAAGGAAAGCATTTGCCTTTCCGCGCCTGGAGAAGATCTGTACTCTCCTTGGCTGATACTTTGAGTCCTCCGGTTACCAGGTTTTCCCTCCTCCCCCTGAAGAAACAAAGCTCTCTTTGATGCCTAGGAAAGCTTGTGGCCAGACTGGAGTGGGAAGATTTAAAATGGCAGCTGCAGCAGAGTTGAAGTCTGGCCTGAAACTAATCTCCTGTCACTATAATATTTAGGGTGCATTAATATCAACAACAGGCTAATGTGGAGTGTTAACGGTAGCATAACCAGGAATATTTAAAGTGCTAATGAGCTTCCTTAAAAAATGCTTTTAAAAAGGTTCCACTGTAGTGTGTGAATTTGGAGACATTGGAGAGGGTGGCATGAGTGTCCACTGTCTTGTGTCATTGAAAGGGAATGGCCATGGCTCAAATCTCACTTCTGCCTCTTATAAGCAAAGGCACTCAGTGTGTTCAAAGCCCAGTTTCTTCTGAAAAATGGGGATAATAAGAGGATATACTGTCAAGAAAAAATTCTGAGATGTCCTAAATTAAATTTCAGCAGGTTGGATGGAGGGAGGAAGAGACAAGAGAGGTTAATCAGTTAACAAATGCAGGTCAAACCCAACAAAAGACTGCTTATGTACAATGAAACTTTGAAGCAATTTACAAGTGGCTATTTCCCTGATTATTTAAAGAGGAAAGCCAAGCAGCCGGCCACCAGATGCCCCTGCATCTTGCTTATGCACACTTTCTAGACTGTTTCCACAACCAATTTAAAGGGGAAACACTTCTTCCTTACGGACTATGAACCTTCCCAGAGCTAGCCCTACTTTTCCTCCTCCCACTGGCTTTGTCTGCAGCCATCATAAATTCTTTCAAAACAGCTGACATCTTTCTTTTCCAAAAGTGATGTGTGAAAGGTCTACCAACTCCAGGTCTGTGGCATGTTCGTCTCTCCCGCAGGGCCTGGCCTCTGGTGGTTCAGGCTACACGCTCCCAGGGCCAGGTCCTTTTTCTGGCCAGCGTAGTTGTATGGCTCAATAAACCCTTCCTTTTAGAAAAACTTTCAGCCTTAAAAGTTTTTTAGTTAACAGTTCTTTAGAAAATTGTTTATGAGGATTAAATAAGATAACATATCAAATTTTTATCTCAGGCTTTATTCGTAGTCTTATATACAATAAACATCTTTAAACACTTTCCAAGATTCCCTGGTAGCAGGAAACATGTAGCAGTGGGTGCCTTTGTCCTGGTTGGGCTGGGCTGGGGTGCACTGTCCTGCTTGTCCATGCTTCCCTTTACTCTGACCCCCCTGTTCCTTTCTCCTATACCCTTGAGCCTTCTCCTCCCTCATTTGGGTCTTTTTCTTACTTCCTGTCAACTGAGAGCTTAGGTCTTCGCTGTGAGTCTCAGGAATGGTAATGCGTAGGAGAATGACTTGTTTTCTTTCCTAAATTCTACTGAGAAAATCTTTAGAAGAGCAGAGGACTTTTCTGTGTGGCCATCCTAACTCATTGTAGGAAGTCAGAGCAGGCTTGTATTAGGGTATCTTTGTGTGTACTGGACAGGTGCTGGGACAGGTGCCGGTTGTGGCGATGCAGAATGAGAATCCTGAGCCCTGTCTGCCATCCCGCCCGGATCTGGGGAGGGGTCCGTGCATCAGTATTGTGGCTCTTCCATGGTCCCAAACAATAAACACTTGCCCTTCCTAACTGAAGTAGCTTTTAAACAGGGGTTTTTCTAGTCACTTCTAGCTCATAGTAGGTTGACAAACCTCTCTTTACCAGTTTTTATTTTGCTTTTGAAAGAGTGATAACACCCATTGGGGCTGCAGCTGTCTGGTTGTGTGGGGAGTTTAATGCCTGGTCCTGCAGACTGAAATCCAACCTGAAGTCCGTCCACTCGTTAAGATATTGGCCTATCTGATCTGGAGAGCAGCCACCTGGAAGGAGGACAGTGCAGTGAGGGGTAGTATATTCATACCCATTGGTCTGGCCAGCTCAACATGCAGGATATTGGAATGCATCTCTGCACTGAGCTCAAGCAAACATTGAATGAGGCTACAAATCTACTAATGTGCTTTAAAACCCATGTAAAGGCCTCTCCTTTTCCTCATTTCTGAAAGGAGAGATTTTCAGTTCCAATTGCTGGAACTACTGTGATTCAAAATCTTTTCATCACTTTCTTTGAAATGCTGATGAGTTAAAACCAGAATTAAACAAAGCTAAGAAATATTTTTAAAATAATGTTTAATGAGTACGCATTTACAAAAGCAGGCATCTTTTAAAATGGAGAAAACATAGAAAAATAAAAGGTCTATGAGCTTAATAAAATTTTTCCCAGAATACAAGAAACACGTCAGTAGTGAAAAAATTTAGTCTAATTTTTTTAACTGTGTAACAGTTTGGATGTTAAAAGGAATACAGTTCACCATTTCCATCTCTTCCTAACTTATTCTTTCCACCTTAAGTAAACCAGAGGGATGGCTGTGTTAGGGTGGTCAGACCGGGTTGATGGTTTGGAGGAAGAAAGTTGTGGAGGAGAGAAAAGGAAGGCCTTTCTGCTCAGCCTGTGGGGTTTGCAGCCTTTGAGGTTGAGGCTGAGGGTCAGGCCTGGCCATGTAGTGTTATGTCAAAACCACCAGGGGGCTGCTCTCTAACTTCTAGCTTCATAGAAACCTATCGTTAAGTATCCAGGCAAAGCATTTTTGCTAGGTTAGAAAAGTAGAGTCCATTTTACTCCAGGAAAGCTTGGTTACTTAGGTGTAGTATTTTCTATTTTTAGTAAAAAATTGTGACCCGGTAAAAAACATATTACTCTGTTATTAAAAAGGAGCATAGTTAACCCAAATGGATTTTAAAAAAAAATATCAGCCTAGATAATCCTTAACCAATCTGCTAGCCAAAGGGCAGGCTCCAACGCTTAAACATGTGGCTGTCTGGAATAAAACAGAGCGGATGAGTACTGACATTTTCCCTGTCCTTCCCAGTCACGCTCTAGGGCCGGCACCACACACCGCGGCTCTGTTCAAGGTCTTCCAGTGTCTGTATCCTTGCTGGGCGGGTCAAGGATACAGTGATGGATTGCATGTTCTGTCTGTCTTCTCCGTGAATACAAATTTAAACAAAAAACATAATCTGTAAGGGTAGGATGAAACCAATACCCTTATAACCGATATTTATGACGTTGACAAGGTCATTTTAGATATAATTTGGCAATATATATCAAATCCTATTAAAATTTCTTTAATTTTATAATCCCAAGTGTTCTGAGGAAATAATTTGAAATATGAAAAAAAGTTGTAAGTGCTAAGTTATTCTCTGAAATATTATTTGTTTTAGTAAAAAAACAGCATATAACCTACATGTTTAATTAGGCAGTGGGTAATAAATGTCTATTTGATATAATATTATGCAGCTTAAATTAAATACATATACTGTGTAACTAAGAGAACAATGCTGATATATTAAGTGAAAAAGGATATAAAGTTGAGTATACAGGATAGATAGAAATATTTCCAGAAATTTTATAGAAAAATATCCTGGATTATGAGTGATGTTTTAATGCATTGTAATTATTTTGTATACTGTTATGTAGAATATATGATAAAAGTAATTCAAAAAAGAGAGAAAAACAAATGGTCTTGATAAAGCAGGCGAGAAATGTCAAACCCAAAGCCTTTGTTCCTTCAGGATGTGAGAAGATTGTGCGTAAGGCTCCTTTTAGCTCCGTGTGGGAGCCAGGAAGGCTGATCCTGGGGAAGGTGATCTCAGAAATGGAACCATCCTCACAGAAAAGCAGAGAGTCGTCCTGTGCTGCGGTGAAGATGTGAGAAAGAACTGGGTTTCCTGGGACAACTACGGTTCTCACCTCTTTGCCCTAAGACTTCCCACGATTCTCTCTAACCTGCGCGTCTGTCACTCTTACACATTCATTATACATTTAATTTCACTGCTTAAAATTATAACAAACTAAGACAAATTATAGAAGCTACTTTTTTTTTGCTAGAAATTCATTTCATATAGGATTAATAATGAATAATATTTGGAATACATTATTTACAAAGCATACCACAATACCTAAATAAAACCAAACCTAATCTAGTGTAACTTGCTATCTACAATTCTGGTTTATCTGAACTTTTGTGCACAGGCTTTTATCAACCTTTCCTTGCTCGTTGTACATTGAGAAAACCCAAGTGGGTATCCTTCGATTTTTAACTCAGCCTTTCTTGCAGAGGAGGGATCTTTGGACAACTGTATAGATTTGCATATATCTGACCCATACTTCCAATCAACTATAGTATATTTTTGTTATGTTATACAGTAGTTCCCCACTATACACATTGATATTGGTAAAAGCAAAATCGAAGTGCACATTTAACTACAGAATTCGCTATTGCAATATTTATAATCACCTTCATGTCCAAAAACAACAACAACAAAACTCCTTCCTTTTTCTTCATTTGCCCCTCCTCTTCAGTCCTACCTACTAAAGCCTTTATCAGTGGCCAGCATTTTACTGTTTTCTCTTTCACTCCACTCAGCCTGTGAACCGGAGAAGGAAGTTGCATGTACTTCCCCTGGAATTTGTAAGACATTGGGTTAGGCATGGTGCCCACAATGAGAAGCTTCTGAGTGTGAAGCCACAAAGCTGATCTGGAGCTCAGGGTGGGGCCTGCTCTCATTCATCACTAACCCAAGGTGTAAAATGCTGTTCTCTTCCGATCTCTCAAGTTCTCAAAGTCAGGCAACATTTCCTTCGCTGCTCACAAACTTCAGGCCAAGGTGAGAGAAAAATGCTTTCTTGGCTTAACCCATTGTTCATCTCTAAAGACTCTGGGTGATTTGAACATTGCTTTAAATATCTGTTTTTCCATTCACTGCTGGGTCCGAGAATTTCGAGCTCCTTTCCCATCCCTGCCGGATCCGTGTGAGGATCTTGTCTATACATGGCAGGATGAGGATGAACTTGATCACCAGCACGGTGCAAGGAATGATGAGTGCTATTATGTGTGTTGAAGGAAGATACCACCTGAGACTTGAAGGACTGAGGAATCTCTTTCCTCCATATATCAGGGTGTGAGCGGTGCACAAGATCAGAGTCAGGTAACCCAGTTTGGACTATAAAAGAAACAAAAATATGCACATTAACACTATTTACATTTTAAAGCAAAACACTGTAAGCCAATGAAGAATATTTGTCAACAACAACAAACCTTTGAAAACTATCTTATTTAGAACAGTTTACTAAGTACTGAAAAAAGCATCGACCCTCCTTCAGGATGATAAATATTTTATTAAAAACAAAGTGGATTGTGCTTACAAATGGCATGGTGGTTTCACCTTAACCTGGCTGGATGGGAAGTCTTCCCAGGAGTCAACTCTTTTGAGTTTGAATAAGTAAGGTACCTTGCTTCCTTCTTTAGTGGTAACACTCTTTCCTTGATTACCTTTTATGGAGGTCAGAGGTTAATAAGACACTGTAGGTCCCCAAGAAGTACCACATTAATATGTGTTACTGACTAAAACCAGATACTAAGCTAATTTCTATCACAATAAAGAGAGGTCAGCAAACTTTACTTTTGTCTGTTTTGGCCTAAATACTAAAGCTCAATGTTTATTTCTATCTTAATACCTTAAAGAAAGGTGTTGACATGAGACACTGTTGACTGCATTTGTCCCTGGAAAAAAACGTTAAGACTTACGAATTTTGAATTGTTCTTTGAAGCTCAAACCAAATATCAATTACTCATGGTCTATTCCATTACACTGATGCACAATGAACATGCATCAGGATAATCTGTTAGAACAAATTGCTGGGTCATGTGTCGAGTTTCTGATTCATTAGGTCTGTGAAGGCCTTGGGATTTGTGTATCTAACAAGACCGTAGGTGGTGCTAATGCCACTGGTCCAGGTCCCATATTTTGAGGACCACTGGTTTATAAGAATACTTCAGGCCCTGGCCGAGCAGCTCAGTTGGTTAGAGTGTTGTCCACGTCCAGGTTGTGGGTTTGATCCCCGGTCAGGACACATACAAGAATCAAGGAATGAATGCTTAAGTGAGTGCAACAAATTGATGTTTCTCCAAAATTAATAAATTAAAAATTTTTAAAAGAATAGCTAAAAATCCCCTTTAATGAGGTGCCTGGTTGATGTGTGAAAAAACAGCTTTTCCTTGTCACAGACCAGCCTTGAGTCTCACGCGATGACAGTGCAGCACTCGTGTTTGTGAGGCTTCGAACTCCTCCAGCACATTGCTTTATAAAGCAGTGTGTCCCTGTCCTATGGTTGATGTTTGGAAGTAGGAACTTAATCTTTGGGTTTCCTTTCACCTGGCACCAAGTACATCTCCACAAAATATAATAGTTGTTGGTGCTTTTCGCTCTGTACTTGTAGCTGTGGCTCTGGGAGCCAGGCATCTCGAATGCCCTGCTAGGAATCAAACCATTATGGAATCTGCCTTTTGTTACCAACGTTTAACATTTTCTAATTTGAACTTGTTTCAGTTGCTGCTTTTATGAGAGTGCTAGGGAAGTGATGAAGCAAAATGAAAATTTATGCATGGTATGAGAGAAAAATGAGGATGTTTGAAAAGAAACACTCATTTTGCAATTAAAGTAGATTAAATCTTGAGGTCCTTACCTGGACAAATCGGAACTCTCTCCAGTTGATCATGTTGCTAACTGATGGCAAGGAAGTGATCCCCAAGAGGACGAAAAAGAAAAATCCGAGGATTCCCAAAGATATATATGAATCACTAAGCCAGGCAGAAGAGGTGCTAAATGGATTTTCTTTCTTGGTTATTGCCTATGAAAAATTATAAGCAATTTTTAGAAATTCCATTTTTAAGTAAACTGCCCAAACTTTCAAGGGGATTGAAAATACCTCTACATTGTTTATTTGCTCAAGGTAAATTATATATATATATGACATTTGTTAATAATCATTTGAAAATAATTGTAAAGAAAAAAACACTTAGAAATTATTATTTTGGGGGGTAGAAAAACTGATGGCTCTGTGTGAAGTTCATTATGATAGTTGAGGCCAAGGGTTGTATAGAGTTTTAATTAACCCTATAAACCCTAAACAAGGTAAACATTTACTTAAGCCATCTTTACCATGTAGTTTCTTATTCTCCAAGCAAAACTTGATGTTCTCAAATGATTACATCAAGATTCTGTTTTTCTGCTTTATATACTGATTAGTCACACAAAAAGTTAGGGTTCCTTCTTGCCTGTTATGTGTAAATCAGCATCGAGTTTGTCACACCACAGGTGGAGAGAAATCAGGCCCCTTAATGTAATTCTCACCCCCAAATTTCCCATGCATTTGTTAGGGAAATAATGTAGGGAAACCCACAGAAGCACCGTCAATGAGTTATTGATGAATAAACTTGGAGACCGAAGTAAGATTGGTCAAACCAGCTTATTTCCTGAGGAGAGCTGATGTGTTGCACTTCCACTGGGACTGCTTTTAGCCTCCCTGAGTTCTTTCTGGATTTTTTGGTTACACAGAAAATAGTATTTGCCATTTGCTTAGGAAACTGAACAATTGAGGACAATCCCATAAGCAGAAACATTGATGGGATTATAAGCACTGTTTTGTAACTTTGTTTACATTCTTGTGACACATGCTGGGACAGCCCCCTTGCTTACAAGGTGGTTAGATGTTGACTTCCAAGAGGAAGTAGCATTCTTAAAAGCCAAAGCGTGAAAATGCTAGGTTTACATTTATTAAATGTGCACAAAGGAATTTAACGAGGTGTCACCAGGCTTCCTGAGCCCGCAGCTCTGTCATTCTGTCATGATCACAGATCTGTGGCAACGCAGACCTGGACCCAACAGAACTTGGGAATCTAACTTTCCTTCTCAAGTGGATTCAGTCAAAAACAGAAACCAAAACCAGACATGGGGTCTAATTCTAGTTCCTTCAAACAATAAAGATACTTAGAAGACTGGTTTTCTATAATCGTAAAAGAGAATATCACATAGCAAGTTTTCACTTTGACTTAAGGACTAGAAGAGTACAAATGAGAAGAGATTGACCTGGGTAGCAGTTTGGTTTCCCAGCCTCCATCGTACGTAGTAACGAATAGGAATCACAAGTGTGTAGAGGACGTGAAGGAAGGCAAATCCCAGTCCTAGCAAGCCAAGCTGCTTTCTGCAGAGCATCCAGCGGTCCAGCCAACCTGGGAATCGGCGGTATTTGGTTCCTCGGTACAGCTGCAGAATGGCAGCAATCACGCCAGGGAGGTAAACCACCGCAAGCAGTATCAGCGCCACTATTGGAAAGACGCGATTTGGAATGGAAACAGCCATGCGAAATGTGATGTCTTTCTTGTCATAAACATAAGTGTAGATTACTTCTCTGATAACACAGTAAACAAAAAAGAAGACACACAGACAAGCAGACAAATAGAAGGGGATCTTCCACATTGGAAACAGTTGCAGGGGGTAGTTCTCAATTTCCTTGGCTGCCCTGAGAGCTCCTTGATCCAGTGGAGTCAGCCCAAGAGTATGAGCTATGTCCATCACTTTCTGCTTGGCTTTGCTATCATTTCCGCAGACAAACACCTGGGTTAAAAATATTTTGTATTTATTTTTCCTTCAATAATTATTTTGAAGAGTCTATACAAATACTGCTTAGAACGAACAAGGACATGTAGGACCGAACTGCTTTTCAAACAAGGCTGTTGAGTGCACATGTTTAGTGAGATGTTTTGAACTTGCACATGGGTGTTCGGTAGTTCAGTGCCAGGGTTCAGGCTGAGTGTGGTCTCAGGCCCGTCACACTGACAGGGCAGGACTCTGTCTTCCACAGCAGGAGCGGCGTGGAGTCTCCCCTGTGTTCCTGGCACCCCAAAACTGGAATTGCTCCTAACCTCCGTGAGGAAATGGGAACTACTTTCACACAAGGTGACAGGTGGGGGCAGGGGGTGGTGGTGGAAAGGATACCTAGCAACGATTTTAGGTGAGTTATTTTCTGGTACTAGCAAGAGGCCCCCCTTGGAGACTCACACCACTGGGGTCCATCAAGCCAAGAGCTTTGCAGACAATGGGAAATAAATCACAATTGACCACCCCCACATGGTTAAACCCAGGAAAACGAGTCGTGGCACATATCAGCAAAATGGAATATTTAGTGGGTATTTTCTTTTGATGTTATATTTTGAAATCTTTGAGGTGAGGGCAGATTTAAAAATCCTCTTTTTAAAGATTGAGTGTGAAGTAAATTCACCGTTTATCTTACCTGCCGACTTGCATCCAGTGCCCCTGACTGGAGAGCCCAGGCGGAGAGGGTGTTAAATGCCTTCACTACATGGGCTCCCGGCACCAGCTGAGCGAGGTACTCTGCGTTGGATTCTGGGTATTGATTGACTTTGAGGTTGTTGCTGACATCGACCAATATTTTCCCGTGGAGAACCTCAGTCAGTGCTGTGAGAAAATCATAATGTTCCCTGTGGATAGCTATGATTATGGTGTCAGATTTCTGAGCCGCTTCTGAATAGCTCAAGACTTCCGCACCACTGGGCAGCAGACTGGACATCCTGGGGGTTCGACTTCCAAAAACAATAGAATAACCACACTGGAGCATTCTAAGTCCCAGCGATCTTCCCAAATCTCCAGTTCCAAAAATACATATAGTTTCCCGCTCTTCTGAAGAAATCATAGTAAGAGGAAGTGTATCTGTAGAAGTTTTCTCCATGGCTGAAAGATAATTATAAAACAAATACCAACAAAATATGAATGCTCTGGGCATGGAAAAATCAAGAAGAATTATCTCCAGGAAACAGTGGTTGGCTGATGTTATTCTAAACTTCTAGTGAATTCCCCACAAAATTAGGAAAGAGTAAAAATTGTCATATATATTCTCCTGTGTCTTATTTAACAAAATCATTGATAAAAAACTTCTGTTGGATAAAGAGATGCATCAAGAAAACCAAAACACTGGTGGATATTTTAAACTATGCACGTTTTGCAATGATATTACATTTATCAAACATGTACAGTTCCAAAATTTTTCAGTCTGCCTGGCTATCTCCTCACTTTTCTGTTCTGTTATCCTAATGCATTATTTTTCTCTTTCTTATACTGGGATGAACATTTGCAAGCAAAATACAGATTTGATTGAGTTGTTGGTGTAGTAAGACGGGTGCTGTGAATGTTGACACGTTCTCACCTGGATCATCTTGATCACTGTAAAGACAGTGGTTCTGGACTCTGTGTTGAGTATTTAGCTACCACATTCATTTATTCTAACCTGCCATAGACTTGTTTTAAACAAAGATAGTGACTACACTGTACTATTTTGTTGTTTTACCTATGACTAACAGCATGCTCTTGAGTAAGATACTCAAACTCTTTGTGTCTCAGTGTCTTCATCTTTTTTAAAAATCCTCACCCAAGGTTATGTTTTCATTGATTTGAGAGAGAGAGGAAGGGAGGGAGGGAGGGAGGGGGAGACAGTTGGACAGGGAGAAGAGAGAGAGACAGACAGACAGACAGACAGACACATCAATGTGAGGGAGAAACGTTGAATGGTTGCCTCCTGTTTGTGCCCAGATTGGAATAAAACCTGTAACCTTTTGGTGTAAGTATGGGACAGTGCTCCAGCCAACTGAGCCACCCAGCCAGGGCTCAGTTCATAATCTTATGAATGAGAAATTGATAGTATGTACTTTGGAGACATCAGAATGGTCAGACAAATTAGTGTATCTTAAAACAGTTTTTGAGACACAGCAAATTGGCTATTAATAGATTACTTAATAATCTATTAGTTACCTAATATCAACCTATTAATTATGATTTAATATAACCTATATGTAAATTCCATAAATTAAGGTTTAATTATGCTTTTCTATAACTGTTTTTATTGGAAATATATAAAATTTGTCTGAAACAGCATTCAATAATTCTTAAGAAGCGTCTGCTATACTCATTTCTTATAAATAAAACCCTACACGACATGGCTTTAGAGCATATGAATTTATCAAAACATAGATGTAAAAACAGCTCAAGTGTGAATTTCTCTCATAACTTTCACATTTTGTTTTAATATTTCTCTCTTAAAATGCAGCTTGGCAATTCAATGTAACATACTTGGGCTGTTATTCCAACCGTTAGAATTTGTTTTCACTCCTCACTCTTTAGAGACACCACTGGGAAAATTAAAGACACAAAACCAGGAAGGAGATGTTAAATATCACTGGCTGACAACGGAATGAAATATAGTTATTCCACTGGGCAGTGAGTTACTCCTTATCAAGTTGCAGAATTTCTTAGGTTGACAACTGTGTTGACCGCATCCTGAGCTCCACCTCAAGTCCTCCCGGTTCTGTTTGCAGTCCTGGGCAGTCACTGAGTGCTGCCCAGCTTCCAGTGCCTCACAGAGGCTCACTTTGGGCCCTCCACCTTCTATGTCTTGATTCTCATCCTGGGGCTCTTCTGGCACCTGTGCCTGCGCAGCACTCAGACATGTACAACCCATGGGGCACCCCTAGACCAGAGGGGATCAGGACTCCACAGAGAAGTGGTTCCCTTTCATCTTCTGGCACACAGTTCTGACAAATATAACAAGGCTCCTCAGAAAGTCCCACCGGGTCAGAGCACCACTCTTCTGCAGCAGTGGCCAGCGTGACACCCTCTCCCTGTCTTTCCCACCTCCCCTGGTTTGTGCTCCTGGCCCCTCACTCCTGCTCCCTGAAATCACTTCCCTAATAAACTATCCGCACACAAGCCTTTGTTTCAGCTCTGCTTGCTGATCAACCCAGGAAAAGTCAACATTTTGACTATTTTTTATGAAAAAAGAAAAACAATCAGACCTAAGATTACCATAACTGAAATGATGAAATAACATGTAAAACACAAAAAGTTAGTCATTATTTGGAAGACTCTAATTTCTAACTCTTGGGGAAATATCCTAATAATAGGAGTACGTAAAAATGAGAGGTGTGCATACTCTAAGCCACAAGCGGTCATTTTACAGTAAGTGCTACGTAAAGGAGGAAGTCCCACCAATTTCAGCCTATTTGTAACTGAAAATGCCTTGTGTGTAAACATGGAATTATGGAGGTAGTAAGGTTTCTTGTTAAAAAACTTTTAAAAAGTTTCCTAGTCCTGATTACTCTTAGATGTAGGATGGAAGGAATAAAGAAAATGAGAGAGGTGGCAAACATGAAGCAGAGTTATTAAGGGAAATATGGGTTAAAATAGTTATAGTGGTCTCCTCTCTCTCCTTCACCTCTTTCTAAGCCTCAGTTACATAACAGGAAATGCAACAAGAATATCTCTTGGTTTGGAAAATCTCCAGGACTGGATTTGCCTCCTATGGAACCAGTTCTCAGACAGTCTCCTTGCGAGGACAGACAGGCAGGTAATGTGATCCCACAAGGTGTTTGTAGAGGTTAGAGATTGGCGATCAATGACGCAGGTACAAAGAGGGCCAAGACGGCTGCAAAAGCCACCATAGCAGGCACTGCTGAGATGTGTGTGTGCGTGTGTGCATAGGTGAGTGATACAAGGGGCCAGGTGCTGGACAAGTAGCGTCTTGCTTATCGTCTCCTTCTGTCTGCAGCTCCTACCCCAGGTTTTGGGAAGCTGAGGCAGCATTCTTCTTGGGTGTTCCTAACTTGGCATCCCACGAGGATGCTGGAGTCAGTCTGATGTGTATGTATGTTAACTTCTCTCACCTCCCAGAGGCCCAGGCCACTTCTGGCTTCAGAAGATTTTAGTGTAATAAAACTATGGGAATGTCCAAATAGGATTACAGAAATTGCATCCATTAAATGCTTATGCTTAACAAATCAGTGATATTAACAAAAAGTCTTTTCATCTGAAATAATTATAGACTCATAGAAAGTTGTAAAGATAGTATGAGGCCTCTGTGTATCTTTCTTTCTCCACTTCCTCTGATCACGGACAAAAATAAAATGGAGTAAGCATTGCTAAGACAGTCACTTCATATAAAACAGAGTCAGGAGGCTACTGAGGAAGTGGGGCCTGTGCAGATGTTATGAATCAGTTCTCAGAAGTGCCAAGTTGCTAAACTCATCTCAAGGATGATTCGCAAACATCCTGGAACAACTGCTCTGTGGACACATAAGGATTTGACCTCCTCCTTGTAGATTTTACCCCCTCGTTTGCATATCTAACCATCTCTGTGAACCTAGCCAGCAGTCCTTCATTTACATGAAAGAGTTACACTTTATGCTGTTTGCCTTTACAAACTCTGCGTTTGTTCTCTCTGGAGGGCAGCTTGGGTTGTTGCTACCTGAGTCTGTGTCTCAGGGGTTCAAATCTTTCGAAACTCCAAATAAGCTTTTAAGTTCTTTTACACACTAAGATCTTTATTGGTTAACAGCTGCAATAGTTACATTTTACGTACCTACAGTACAATATCAAAACTGGGAAACGACATGGGTACAAAGTGTGTGTCTGGTTCCATGTCATTTTACTCCGCGTGTAGATGCCTCTATCCACTACTGCAGTCCCAGGCTGGACCTTCCCAGCAGCACCCCTTCCTAGTGCCCTGCTCCTCTCCTCTGCCTCCCTGGTCCCTGGACACTACCAGTCTGCTCTCTAACTCTTTAATTTTGTCATTTTGAGAATGTTAGATAAATAAAACCCCACAAAATGTAAATTTTCTTATTGGCTTTTTTTGGGGGGGGGGGTCACTTAGCATAATGCCCTTGAGATCCATCCAAGTTGGTGTCTGTCAATAGTCTGACCTCTTCATTTGCTCATCTGCTACCTGTATGTTCTGTTCGGTAAGAAGTCTCTGTATGTCTCATTCCATTTTCTAATCGGATTGTTTGTTTTTTAACTGTTGAGTGCTTTTAATTTTTTATGTATGCTAGATGTGAGTCATTTGGAAGATATATGGCTTTCAACTATTTTTCCCAAGTCTGTAGCTTGTTTTCTCATCATCTTTAAAAGGTCGTTCACAGAGCAAAGGTTTTTAACTTTGATGAAATTCAATTTTTTTTTGGATTGTGCCTTTGATATGATGTCTAAGATTTTTTCACTAAGCCCTAGGCCCTCAATATTTTCTCCTAAAGGTTTTATAGTTTTATACTTTACATTTAAATACATTATTCATTTTGAGTTAATAGTTGAATAAAGTGTGAGATTTAAGCCAAGACTCATTTTCTTCCTATCATTTGTTAAAAAAGATCATCTTTCACTGAATTGCTTTTCACCTCTGCAAAAATCAGCTGTCTGCACACGCATGGGTCTGCGTCTGGGCACTCCGTCCTGTCCCGTTGGCCGTGTGTCTCCCCTGTGCCTTCGACTGTAGTTATGCAGTGAGTCTCAGAATTGTGCAGACTGATTCTTCCCAATTTATTTTTTATTTTCAGAACTGTTTTAGATATTCTAGTTACTCTGCCTCTCAATATAAGTTTTAGGGTAATCTAGTATATAGATGTGTGTGTTTGTATGTGTGTGTGTATATATATAATGCTTACACTTAACAAATCAATGCTTTTTAACGCAATCCAAAAATATAATGCAACCTATTTGTGTTGTTTAGGAGGTAATCTCATGATGTTTTAAATATTAATTCATACTAAAGCATAATATCCATGTACAGATATCTGATAAACGGCTACAAAGTTAAAGTTGTATAATGGACTTATTTTCATCCTAGCAGTATATTTCTGTATATTCACAGACCTCATTTAGAGAATATACCGAAATAAAATTTTAAAGTCCTGGCGTATCAGCAGCTAGGGACAAATGGCCCTCCCCCCACCCAGCCCTGGAATGGACCAATTCCCCACTCCTCTTAGAAAGAAGAACAGGGCCAGCCGCCCAACCACGCCCTCTAAAAGGTGGCACATTCTTGCCTTGCTCTTGGAACACAAACTATTTGTTTCCCCTAGTGTTTTCCTAGAATAAAGAAGAAAATATATAAATACTTATGTATCTAAAACCATTTGTAGAAGAGAAAAGGAAGAAAAATCTTCCTCTCTGTGGTGCAGATAGGCATGAGAGAAGAAATTAGCCTTCATGGATTCCTCCTATATCTTCTGTTCTAAGTAATCCACAGAAAATACAAATTAAGGTGAATTATGTTATGTAAAGATTCAACCTTACTTACATTATTAGAAGTCTTATTTGCTCTTAAGCTCACCCAATTTTACATGTATATATACATACTTCAAATGCAAAAAATGTTTCACATAAAAAAGGTTTGGAGGTAATCATAAAAACAACTGTAATGAGAAAACTCTCAACATTACAGCACGCACACTGTGGAGTAATAGAAATAGTGTGGTGAGAACCATAACAAAATCATAAGCAGACAAAGAAAGACACCCTCCCCACCCCTGCCGCAGAGTTGGGTTTGGAGAGGAATGGAAGGAGAAGGGAGATGGTGGTACCGGCATTCCTTTGGATCTTTTGTTCAATCATCAAAGCAACTTCTTAGAATCAGTAAGGCTTAGAAATGCAAATTCCTCTGCCAAGGATTACTAGAGACACCAGTGTTTCCCAGCCCTGGTGCACACTGGAATCACGGGTCAGCTTTTACAAAATACTGATGACCAGACTCGGAGTCTGAATCAATTGGTCTAAAGTAGAGTCAGGAATTGTTTTTTTATTTTTAATTTTTATTTATTTATTTATTTTTTAATTTAAAGTTTCCCCAGATGATTCTACTATAGAGCCAAGTCTGCAAACCATTGCCTGCTAACTTTCAGTGGTTCTTTTCCCTGGTCACCATTAAAATCAGCTGGGCAACTAGTGAATGCTAGGGCACCACCTTTTGAGATTCTGAATTAACTAATCTAAGGGAGAGCTCAGGCTTTAAAAAAGAAAAGAAAACAACAACAAATGAAGCAATCAATTCTAAGGAGCACTCAGGGCCAAGAGCCACCAGAAATGTGGAGGATGACACTATCTTCTTTGAAGACAGATGGTGGGAGGAGAAAGACAGAGGGAGAAAAGTGTGCCAGTGAGCATGTAAGGGGATGCAGAAACATTTCACCTGCTTCACAGTTTCCCCCCTAAGTAATCGTTGACTGGGTCTGAGCATCTAGAATCTTAATGTTATGAAAATCAGAGGCAAGAATGGTGTGCAGGCCCCACAAAGAAGTGAGTCAAGGGAGCCAGACTCACGCCTTGGTGTCAGGCTGCAGGTAAGCTTTGCTCTGTACCTCTTGCAAGGAAACCTTGAAGAGTTGTCTTCCATGAGCTGCAAAGTTATAGTTTGATTAAATCCATCACTTGCCCTGGAGGGGGGCTCAGTTCATTGGAGTGTCATCTCGTACGCTGGAAGGGTGCAGGTTTGATCCAGGTCGGGGTGCCTACCTAGGTTGGGGTTTGATCCTTGGTTGGGGTGTGTACGGGAGGCAAATCAATGTTTCTCTCACATGGATGCTCCTGTCTTCCTTCCTCTCTCTCTAAAATCAATAAACATGTCATCGGGTGAGGATAGATAGATAAATAAATAAATAAATAAATAAATCCATTCATAAATCTACGTCAGTCTCAATAACCACTCTCATATAGTGCTATAGTACTTCCTGTACCATTGGATAAAACCTTCATTAAAGACATTCTCCCCCTTTTCGAGAATTCAGCTTTGAATTCGGAAATGATTGTTCATACAAGATTTTGAATTCCTCGGACATCATGTCCTTTGGACCTGCCCCCCCCCCTTTGGTGTGATAGCACACAAATGCAGTGTTCCGGCCTGGCAGCTTCCAGGGAGTTAGAATAGAAATAATGCTTCTATACTCTGTAAAATGTGGCAGGAGTTTTCATTTTAATTTAATGCCTACAAACAGGATTTTTTGTTTCTGTTTATTTTTTAGTCCTTCCTTCTGTTTTATTATTCCTTTTGAATTTCAACCTCAAAGCCCTACATGACTTTACTATATGTATATGTATATGCGTGTGTGTGTGTGTGTGTGTAATGTGCTGAAGCCCATCAATCAAATTTTTTTTTGTCTCAAGGTAGATATTGGGCAGGAGGGAGTTCTACAACTATACCAGCCTTCTTGTGATTCAGAGCATTTGTTTGTTTGTTTCCTTAATCCTCACTTGAGGAGGTGCTCATTGATTTTAGAGAGAGAGGGGGAAATAAACATCAATGAGAGAGAAAAACATTGATTGGTTACTTCTCATATGTGCCCAGCTGGGACTGAACCCACAACCGAGGTATGTGCCCTGACTGGAAATTGACCTGTGATCTTCGGTTCATGTGACAATGTTCAAACTGACTGAGCCACCCTGGCCAGGGCCAGCGCATTTGTTTGGATATATCCCAGGCACAATTGGACAACTGGAAAGAAAAAAAAAAACTTACACTAACATATGAACCCACCCCATTTACTCACTGAGCTACCATGCTTACGTATTTAGTGAGATTAAGGCTGTTTAGGGAAAGCCGATGTTCACATTTAAGCATACATTGTTTTACTGACAGGTATACTTCAGTCAAATCAAAAGACTTCGGTTTAAATAGGCCACTGGTTACAGTTTTGAAAAAAATTACTGTGCCCCCACAAAAATCAGTGGGTTTTTCTACCATTTTTTTTTTTTGTGGATGGTTCAATTTTCAGTCTATATGTCATTTGACAATGTAACAGTGTATTTATTATTTTAGTCTTGTAGTTAGAAGTAGGTCTGTTAGTAATAGCCATAGACTAACAGAAATATATCATTTAAAGCTGTTAATCTAAATAAAGAAACCACTGTAGGTAGGTTGCTTAAAGACTAATTGTTTCAATTGTTTTGTGAGAAAATGTTATGTGCCTCATAGCAACTTAATTTTCTGATGATTAGTTTTTATGCTACCCACTAGAATGACACAAAAGGAAATAATCTTATTTTGTACAGTTTCATCAAGTGGCAAGAGCATAACTAAATATAACCTTTACATTAATGGTCTGTGGGGATTCACCCTTCCATGTGAATTGCTGATAATCAGAACAGCGAGGGCTTGTGCTGCAACTTAAATGATTCCATTAGTAACATTTCCTTACCACCAAAAGAATTACCAAGAGAGCAAGGTAATACAGACCTATATTACCTATTTTAATTGTACTTTAGGAAAAAAATACTTCTAATTTAAATTCTTTGCTGAAATTCTAGTTCGGTGAAAAATCTTATTAATATATGTTTTCAAATTTAGATCTCAGCTGCACCTGTCAAGATAAATGAAGATTGTTTTCTGATTCCCTGGCCAAGAATTTCATTAGGTAAGTTCATTATCCACTGTCTATGACAGTTAGTTCATTTGATGAAAGCTCAGGACTCATGACAACAAGGCCAGGAATTCAGTCATGTCTGCGTTCATTTACCTTGACATCCATTTACATTCTAATTCCTGAACAACTTCCTACAAATCTGGTTCTCCAAAGATTCAGCCCGAGGACCAGGACCTCGTTTGTCACCATCAGAGAAACAACTCCCAGTGATTGAGTGGCGTTTGGCTTGTACACACGTCCTGATTATTGCTGATTGGGTGATTTGGTGATCACAACAGCCCACTTAACATTTAGTGTAAATTAGTAGCTTTTGCTTTTCTAGGACTACAGTAGTCAGAGATATTTAGGGAGTGATTTAATCATTTCGATTTTGAGTTAACTTTGTTTAATTTCCCATGAATAGTCATTAATCTTTACACGGAGGCGACTAGGAATTATCTGTTTGATAACTGCCAAGTCGGTCTGAGGGCGGGAGCAGTTTTGCTGTGAATCTGACCCCACCCTTGCTCCCCGCCAGTGGGAGAACTCCATTCTGCTTCAGAGTATCTCCTTACCATTTTCAGAAATCCCCTGGGGGTGGTTCACACGTTCTTATGAACACAGTTCCCTTCACTTTCTTCTGGATACCGTTTTCTTCCATTTGCAACTTGGCGCTCAGAGGCAAAGACTCCCAGCGGCCACGGAGCCTCTAACCGTTTTGGAAGGTCAGCTTGAGCTGCGGGGCCAGGTCTGGCCTGGCAGCTGCTCTCTCTCCTCAACACAGAAGGTGCTCTGGAAACTCCCTCCCCCTTCCGCCATTATACTCTGATAAACAAGCCTGAGTGCAGTGCTAGCTGATAAATATTTTTAAAATAAATCTTTTCATTCCTAGGGTTTATTTATTTATTATTATTGTCGTTCAATTACAGCTGTCGCATGTTTTTCCCTGTTGTTCTACCCCGACCCCCACAGCCCATCCCTACTCCGTTGTTGGTGCCGTGAATCCTCCATTCATGTTCCTTGACTTGACCCTTCCACTTCTTTCCTCCTCATCATCCACCCCCACCCCCGCTCTGGCTACTGTCGGTTTGTTCTTTATTGCCCGGTCTCTGGTTCTATTTCCTTGTTTGTTTGTTTTGTTGCTTAGATTCCACTTATAGGCGAGATCATAGGGGTGTGGCCAGGGCCAGCTTCCCAGCTGAAAGCTTGAAATCATCTGTGAGGGGAATTTTCACACCACGGAAATTAGCAAATACTAGGAATTAGGACTTTTTCCCCCTCAGAAAGCTGTTTTTCAGCACTCCACTGGGGATTTATTGCTCGTCTCTTTCTCCCTGAGACTGTGGTGTGTGATCACAGAAATGGAAAATAACTGGGCTGTCAGAATGATTCATTTTTTCAATCCTGACTCTGCATGTTAGGCCAAAATCTCTTTCCTTAGGGATCTCTCTTCTTGGAAGACTCCTAGATTCTTAATTAAAACAGTATCCATGTGGCTCCCTCTACCCCAGGGAGGGTCCCAGGTTCTCTCTACCCTACACATGGAGTTCACACAATTTGGGCTGTAAACCTGGTACCACTGTTAGACTCTTGGTTTCCTCAGGGAGATACGCACAGGGTCCTTTTTGTGTACCTGCATCCCCAAACACATATCTTCCAAATCTTCCAATTTCCCATACATTCCTTCAAAGAAATGATGAAAGAAAGAAAGAAAAAGAAAAGGAAAAGGAAAAAAAGAGAGAAGTCCCTCACAGTGTGGGATCTTGCTCTAGGATATAAGCAGCCAGTGGCATACTTTCATTAGAACTTTGCATTAGAACACGTTTCATTAGAACGTTTACCAACCTGCTAATTGCTTTCTGCTCAACCTCCTTCCACTTCCCATGCCACACATGTTGGGGCAGTTGAATGGGATGAGGAAATCACTTTAGCACTTGCATACTAAGATACTTTAGTATTGAGAAGAAATAACTAGAAGCATAATATTTTTTTAATAAGAACAATGTGATATAACTTAGTTCTTTTGAACTCCTCAATAGGCTTTATATCTTATGACATGCCTTGAGGTATTACAGAAAGCTAAAGTGTTTTACTTAAGTTAAGCTAATTAAAACCTTTAGAAATTCAATATTCCATTTTTTATGACCTCAGTTAAATGCCTTAATTGTATTATGTCAGTCTTCAAAATGAATCACTCTTTAAACTGAATTAGATTCCAAAGTATTACAAATTTACTATGAAACTTACCCACCCTGGCAACATAATAGGGTTACTAAAAATAAGGTTGACGCCTTATTTTTAAGGTTCCCTTGGAGAAGAAACACCAAGGTTCCTGCAATTTCTTTCTCCTTTTTAAAAATAGTTATAATAATTTCCACTCTTTACTTTAGATGTACTGTACAATACGAAGCAACCTCATGCTTCTCCCCAAAAGGCAGGTAGTTGAAACCTGAACCCTTGACGGTATTAACCAGTAGACTACAGGGGATGTCCATGCTCATAACCTGCTATGCCCATAACGATCAGCATCTTCACAAATAAAAATCCCTATCACCAACAATATCTTGGTAGGAGTTCATGTTTTTGACAGAATTATTGCACAGCCTCTTCATGCCAGGCACTGTGCTAAATGCAACAGGGGTGAAGTGATAAATGAGAGCCTCCTGGTCCTCAGGGTGTGTCTGTCATGGGGAGAAGAGAAACATCAAATGGGCACAACGCAGCGTGTGAGGATCTGAGTAGAGGAAAGTGCAGCGTGCGTCCCAGGCCAGAGAAGGGGCACTAATCTACTGGGAAATAGGACAAGAAAGTTTATCAAAATCTGTGCAGAAGGACTTTAGCCACCGATAAACTTGGCTCAAAGCAGTTTGGTGAAACTACAGCTGGTGAAAAGAGCAGACGGAATGAAAGATGTGTATGCACTGTCAATGGCTAATCAGCCCCTCCTATCGCCGTGCTCCACAGGGTTGGTGCCATTGCCACGGAGGATGCGATGGAAGTGTATTCAGTATTTGCAGCAGAGGCCAAAGAGACTATCTGGTTTGTGTTCTAATGGCCCTCTAATTTCCAAAGAGGTGCACTATGTAGTTATATTAAATTATCTCTTAGCTTTCTTTATACTCGGAATGATAGTTCTAATTTTTCAAAATTGTGAACTTTCTTTACTCCTGACATTAGGATTGAGCATGTAATCTACATTTAAAATAAATGTATTTCTCATCAACCTTTTCAGAAATACGTGACTGTCCAAGTATAATGTGGTAGGACCACTCCACATGTGGTTGAATAAACTCTCCTAGAACACTCTGGAAGAAGCCTTTAGAATAGATGTCAATCCCCTGCTTAGTTCGTTAGAGTAGAAATCTCCTTTTAGAAGACTATTGCATTCTTTCTGCAGTGGTAGATTCCTAAAAGATGATTTTCAAATAGTGCAAACACTTTTTGTTCTTTTTTTCCTTAATGATTTTGGAAGAATACATTGTTTCTACATATAGGTCAAGTATGTTTTCTTGTCATTGATTATTTTAAGCATTAATTATCCTTTAATTATTTACCTAGCTTTATTCCTTCCAGGACGGATTTCTTCTAAAAAAAAAAAAGTATTAATTCAAGTCATTTTGGAAATGACCTAAAAGTCATTCAAAATATTTTGAGTCTGTTTAACACATTATGTGGAACTGCTCAGGAAGTCTTCATAATGAACTAATGACCTAGTTTATTCTCTTTGGATGTACAAAGAACAGTCAAACAGGTGACTTCAGAGGTCTTGTCTTTGTAAATCTTATTTTCACTATCTCTGGCCTAATGATAACTCCAAGAAGAAGTCCCACCCAGAAAAATCTTATTCCTAGATTTTTATACCAGGAATTAAAGGTAGATGTGGATGCAGACCCTTACTGAGTGACCTTCTCCTCAGAGGACAGCTGAGAGGAAGCCCACTCTAAGGTGCCTTAGCAAGTCTTCAAATTTGAAGGGTGTTGGTATTTTTTTTTTTTTTTGCCAGCAGCTTATTAGACTTATTAAGATTTTAAAAGGAAATGATTTTTAAATAGCAGTTTGCAAGAGATTCAAGGGACTTATAAAGAGAACTAGATGGTGAGGATCATGTAATACTGAACTGTGTATCTGAGGGTGCCTGTGGTCCTAGCTACTGAGGAGTCTTTAAAAGAACAATCTACATCCTTTTAATAAAGGTAGAGTGATACAGGGGTGGTTCTTTGGGAGGCAGGGAAACACAGAGTGACTGCTCAGGGGTTCTTTAATTTTGAAATTCTATGACAAATGAATCCCTTTTTCTTAAAACTGTTTACAACAAAGCTCAAGGCCCAGTGTATTCAACTTACTAACAGGCTTATAAAACTTTGTCTGGTTACTTCTAACAATAGTTAGCAAGCTTAAGCAAGGCAGAAGTCTGGAAATTGTTTTCAAGTTAGGGGTTAGGCCTGGTACACACTGGTTTCTGAACCTCAAGTTGCTATCTGAACTTCATTCAGCAGAACCATAACGTTGCCAAATGAAGAAAGTGCTATTACCCAATCTCTCCATACACATGTACTTGTTACCATAAAACCTTGAGGCGTGACAAACAGAGAGGGCTTCTTCCTATTTTATGAGTTCACAGTGTTTGCCATGCAGATAGAATTTCATACCATAGTCAATCCCAGCATTCTGAAAAACTAGGGGCTCCGCAAAAGGCCATATCTCAAAGAAGTTACTACTTCAAATAAATGTGCCATTTTATAAAATTACACCTACTGTATCAGAAAAAATGTCCTTTAGTGCGAGTGACATTTAGAGACTGCCATTTATAGGGAATAGGACATTCTGACATAACAAGGGAGGTGGTTTTGAAAGCTGAGAGTGTTCTCTGAATGATAAATATGATAGAAGTCTAAGGTACTCATATGGGAAGAGACTCTCTCCATTACTGGGCAGTTTTCCTATAAAAGTGAAACCTGCATTATTATGAAGACAGTAACTACTTGGTCATAACTACAACATTAATAAGGTTGTCAAAATATTCATACCTGCAAGCATCTCTAGTCATGGATTTTCACCTTGTTAGAGTTGGACTTTGTGGGTCCTTAGGCCGATACTCTTCTATTTTACATACGTGGAAACTGGGGCTGAGGTGTGGAGCTTCCAGTTAGAACCAGGAATAGAATTCTCCAACCCCCTCTCCAGTTCTCCATCCAGAGAAAAAGCCACCTTCTTGCTGCCTCTGGACACACGGAACCAAGGCTTAATTTACTCTGCGTAAGAAATGCATATTTCAAATAACGTTTCTCTGGCAAAGCAATCACCAAACTATAGAAGGAAATTTGAATCAAGATCAAGGATGGAATCAATTGCATATATCAGGACAAATTTTAGCCTTTGGTCAAGAAGTGAACTCAGATCTGAGACTGCAGAGATTGCCTAAACCTCATTCTTCTAGGCTCCCTTTTCATGGGCACCGCAAGATTGCTCTTCTCCAGGAGTAAGATACAGAGAGGAATCCAATCCCCTAACTTTCCCTTGGAACTTCTCTGCACCTTGGTGTAGAGATAAGTGATAAAAAGCCAGGAAGCTAGACGCTTGCTGAATTGCTTAACAGATTGCGTGACACCCTTGGCTGGCCTTTCCAGGAGCAGGGTGTGGGGGCGCACTGGGAAGTTTGCCAGCTCCTTCTTCCAGTGCCAGCGAGTTAGGGAAGTGGGGTTCTGAAAGGAGCTCCTCAAGGTTGGCTGAAGCAGATAAGGGAGGTGGGCCCTGTGGCGGAAAGTACAAGGCAAATAGCCGGCAACGTGACCCACCTGCGGCAGGGGTGCTTCCAAGCTGCTACAGCCTAGGAGAGTTGCAGCTTGGCGCGCAGCTGGCCGGTGGGCTGGGTGGGCGATGCTTCTCAGCGCTGCAGCTCAGGGCTGAAGCTCGCGCTTCTCACCGGTATAAGAAGGCAGAGAGGGGAGGGAGGGCCCGCTAGATTTCGCAATAGAAGCGGTGAGGAAAGCGTTTCCAGGAAGACTTCAAATTGGGAATCCCGGGCAGCAGGAAGGACCTGAACTTCCTGTTCTGCCACTGCAGTTTTTGCACACGTTGCCGCTAATCTCTGGCTAGGGAGGTTTCTAAGGGTTTTCCCCAGAGGGAACTGTGCATCCCAGGCAGGGCGGGGCTTGGAGATGCTGAGGAGGATGCCTTTATGAAGGGCCTCTTTGAGTAGCCTGGACACACCACCAGGTCTAGGCTTCCAGGTATTTCTCTTCTTGCCTTCTTATCTCCATTTACTGTAAAAGGCAAGAGCTTTGTCCCTCTGCCTGGAAGCCTTGGGCTCTTATGTGGCTCAGCTTGGATGATCTTGATGTTTTAATTTAGGGAGAATTAAATCGTTCAAAAGAAACAAACCAAATAAAGGAGAAGGATGATGATGAGGATACCTTACTGTTGATATATAACTATATAATATTGCATAATAATATGCAATAATATACAGGGTCCAGCAGAAGTAATGCCTTGAGTGTGGTTGGTAGGGTAATGATACAGGTGTAATAATTTACAGTTTTAATTTGAATACTTTTCCTACAGTGTCATATGGTGTGCTTTAATGTGATATTGTTATGTTACAGAATTACATGCTTATGACTTTGTAATAAAAGATTTTGTAATAAAAAAGGGGTGTTATTTGTGCCAGACCCTGTATATTGCATAATTGGACTGAAATAACTTTCTGTATTGGGGGAGCTTAAAAGCCACAGCTCTTGTGGTTTAAGATTTAACTAATGATGATAATCTAAGAGGCAAAGTACCCCTGCGCTCCCAAACTCTGGCCTAGAGCCCAGAGCCCTCCCGATCTGCCTCTCACCCAGCCCTCTGGTGTTAAGTTCCACGACACACTTGCCAAGGTCCAGATGTCCAGCCGCGCAGGAGGCCTGTTCCAGCACTCTTGAGCCAACTTTCCCTTTGCCGGGATTGCACCTCTCTCCAGAGCATCTCATGGAGTCAGCTCAGAGTCCATGTCTTCCAAGAAGTTTTCTCTGAGTCACTAGTTGCAATTGATCTTTTCTTTTTCCATGTAGCACGGTTTGTGCTTCTAATACAGCAATAGGACAAATTGCCTCTTAAGAGAGTTATTGTGTGAGTATCTCCTGTCCTGGACTGCAGGCTCTGAGGGTTGACACCCTATCCTTTTCAGCCTGGAATTTTCCAGGATGCCTAGCACAATGCTCAATATGTATTGTGCTCACTGGCAAGTCTACTGCCAATTAGCATATTATCTCTTGCAAAAAAAGGTCATCTGATAGTATTCCTTGGGCAAGGAAGAACTTAAAAGGTATTTATTGATTTTATAGTAGCAATTTCCCCAGTCTGAAGACGGACAAGGTGAGACAAGGGCATGTAACTAGTAACCATAAAGCCCCTGGGGTATCCCTAAGTGGCCTCAGATTTTGTCAGCACAGTTTTGTGACTACCCCTGGTCTAGCATCTGGCTCTAAGCCTTGTGGGCACAGAAGCTTGATTCTTAGTGTATTGAACCCCATACTAAAACCAGGATGCTGATTTGTTAGTTGTCAATGGAGTATAGGCAAATAGTTACTGTAAAATCACAACATGAGACATTCTAGCCGTCACATCCTCTTTGTAGGCACATTCCGTGGAAGCCATTTTTCACAGACAGCTGCTCCCTAAACAAGGGAGTGAGTTGTAAATTCCAAGGCTACACATCCATTGCATCATGGAGATATATGCGCCACCAGAAACAAACAGTTGGAGCGTGTGGGCCAAGGGTTTCTGGGTTACATTTGAATGCGTTATAAGCTGACTTAATGGACAATCATACTTCCAAATGTGGCCTCCAACTAATAATAGAATCATTGCTTTATATGGTTATCATTATTAGGTAGATAACATATTTTAAAACCTAGTTATTGTGAGAGGTAAGTATATTTCAATTATGTAAGCTCTTTTCTTGGGCAAAGGCAACTAGAGTCCCAGAAAGAGAACATTAAGTTACTGGTATATGAAGGAGAAAAAAAATTCTTTATTAGTACTAAACTTAAGAGGTATTTGACTTATTTATCTTGTGGTGTAAAGATGATTATTCCCTTAGTCCTAGGAGGGACACACAGTTCTTAACTCTCCTAGTGTGTCCTTAGATCTGTGCTGTAGGGGAAAACTAAGCTTTCAAAGATGCTAGCAATCCAAATACCCAAGGACTTGCCTTGGCAGGATTCATCCCTCTCCCTGAAGCCTTACCAGAACTCTGGATAAGCCTTCCCAGATGCTGCACATCAACAAAGAATTCCTATTTAGGGATTTCCACATTTTCTGTGCCCTGAGACTTTCTTGCTACATCCTTACTCTCAAAATTGACCCTACATGAACCAGAAAATGAATGTCTCCTTGAATAGTGTGCCCATGGGGCTTCCCTGACCTCTTCTTGTTCTAGCCCTGCAGAATCCATTTCCCTTTTTGCTAATCATATTTTCATTTTTCTTTGAGAAATACCCTTGCACAATCTCAGTCTTGCAGTCCAGGTGGAAGGGATGGCACTGCTGGGCTTTCAGAAATAGACCCATGACTTAGGCCTGACCATTCAAAGCACGCAGCCTTGTCCACAGTGATTGGGTCAGTGATGACATGTGACCTAAGCTGGACCAATAAGAATCTTTCCTGGAACAACCCAGAAAGAAATACACTCTTCAAGAAGGGTTGTTGAAGTGCTAGAATGGAAACCAGCTAGCTATGAGGAGAGAGCCAGCTCAAGGAAGAAGCCACTTCAAGGGAAAGGATAGCGAAGAGATGGGAAGGAACAGATTTCTGAAACTGTTGGAACTCCATACCTGAGGAGGGCTCTATAGTTTCATGAGTCAATAATTTGGTGTCTGTTATTTGTACAGTCCTGCCTAATAAAATGGGATTGGGCAAAACGAGAAGGCCATCTGCTCAGTCTTGCTTCTCCAATTATACTACCTACCAAGGTGGCTTTGTCACAGTGTGCAATAAGAATGAGAATGCAATTTGTTGTTAAAGAAGTGTTTTTTGGGTTTTCTTGTAGCAGGTGTGGGATTTGGGTAAGCAATCAATTTTTTTCCTTTTTATTTTTGTTGTTGACATCATTACAGATGTCCTCATTTCTATCTCCCCCTCTGCCTGCCTCCACCCAGCCCCAACCCTCTGGCCATCACCACACTGCTGTCTGCATCTATGGTTTATGTATATATGTTCTTTGGCTGAAGTTTCTCAACAGCAACTTCTCCTCCTCCTTCATCTTCTTCATCCTCACCTGAGGACATTTTCCCCCCATTGCTTTTAAAAAGAGAGGAAGGGAGAGAGAAAAACATAGATGTGAGAGAGAAGCATTGATTGGTTGCCTCCCCTATGGGCCCAAACCAGTAGGGATTGATCCTGAAACCTAGTATTGTGCCTTGACCTGACTGGGAACCAAACCCTCAGTCTTTGGGTTATGGGATGATGCTCCAATCAACTGAGCCCCACTGACCAGGGCAGAATTTTCCCAGCTTCCTGCTCGTAGACTTGGTAACTTAATTTCTTGTCCCAGAAAACTTCTTTTCCTACTACTTTCCTACTCTATAGGAAATGAACTAAGAGAATCCCCTCACCCCTGCAGAACTGTGACATTGCAAAAGGTACAGTAAAGAAACCCAGGCCATTAACCTGGCTTTACCCAGTTTCTAGGATTCCTGCCAACACAGAACAGGAAGCAAATTCAAACAACATTTTGCCACCCACCTGTACCTAAAAAAAGTCCTGATGGGAAAATACGCCAGACACTGGCAGTATTGGAGGCTGGGTTAGGTGATGATGTCAGGCATGACAATAAAGAATTTAAAAATAAGACATGCCTTGAAGAACCTAAGTCTGTCACTAGAAATTCAAGAGAAGGTTAAAGTGGAAAAGCTGAGTATATGTGTAAGATGAACGAATAAAAATATTTTAAGAAGTCATTGGCTAGAAGTGAGAGGTAGCTACTTCTGGGAATTGGGAATGAGCAAAAAATTCCCTGTCCTCTTTATCTTATCTCTGACTCTCTGAATCTCAAAGTCTTTGTTAATTTTGGAAGCTCCTGGGGTAAGGGCAGGTTATGCACTGACTGATCACCACTAGAAAGCTGGACGTCAGCCAAGAGACACCTGGTGACCTCAAAGGAGGTGTTATGGTGTGATCAAAGTACATGATGTCCAAAATAGTTTGAAGAGATGGAGAAATATTTTGGTTAAGTTGATTCAACCATGGGTGGTGGTTACTGTTACTACTGGAAGTATGATTGGTAAATGGTTCCAGCATCCTGCTAATCCGTGCTGAATGCCAGTAAGGAAGATTTGGTGGGATTTCCACATACAAAGGAGGGTCCAAAAAAATTAGAGTGAACGTAGCTTCATTCTTTGACCTATTTACCTTCCAACAGAATTAGAAATGAGGTGAGTACAAAGGAGATCCTAAGAGGAAGAGAAAATTATAGGAATAATGAATAATTCTTTAAAGTGAAAACTTCATTTTAAAAAATTAATTTAAATAGCTGAAAAATTGATGCACAGGTGGAAAATTCAAGCTATGAAGGGGATCCATTAAGAAGTATTTTTCCCCAGATACTGAGTTCTTTTCCCGGGAGGCAACTGCGCTGACGATTTACTGGGCTCCTTACACAGACAGGCTATGTGTATAAAACCAGGTGTATTTGTTCTTAACACATACAAGTGGGAGGTAGTGAAGGGTGTCAAATGTACGAGTATGATGATGGAAATAGATTTGACTTCGGGTGATGAACACAGTGCAACATGCAGATGATGTACATATGTATGTATAATTCTATGTATCATAGAATGGTACACTTGAAACCTACATAATTTTATTAACCAATGTCACCCCAATAAATTTAATATAAAAAAGAACTTAAGCCCCTCTTCCCCCCCAAATACAAGTGGCAACCTACTAGTCCCATCCTTCTGCATCTTGCTTTTGTTACGTACCGACTTAACTGGGAGAGCATTCAAAACAGAGCGGTGAAGGCAGAACTGTTTAAAATCACACATGTGCACGCCCAGCTCCCTTCACTTGCTCCCTCTTTCTCTGCTTGTGTTCCTCAGTCCTCACCACTTTCCAATACACTGCAATTGAATTATTCCTTATGTTTGTGGTTTGTCTTTCCCCCTGGATGGCAAAAGCCAGGAGGACAAAGAATTTTTGTATAATTTGTGATCTGCTGTATATGTAACACCTACAATGGTGACTGGCATATAATAGTGTCTCAGAAAGGCATAATGAACTGGCTTGTATTTATTTCCTGTTTGTCAACCTATTCCCTTACAATTGAAATATCATTTTAAAACAGACGAAACTGAAGACAACATCAAATAATGTATAATCTTCACTGAATTATTATACTTTTTGAAAATACTGTGACTTTTCGCTTGTTGCTCCCCTCTCCCCTTCACCTAAGTCAGCAACTTTCCTAAAACACATTACATTCCAGTAAGAAAACTTCAAAGTATTATTGTTAACAGTTATAAAATATTGTTTTATTCCCCAAATATTGTTTGAAATATTTCAACAAATATTATTGAATGAATGAGTGAGTGGTTTGAAGGGATTGTGGTGGCCTGATAGAAACCCATAAAAGAGGTTTGTAGAAATTTAAGCTGTTTGAAACTATTCATGTAAAAAATATATTGAGATTACACCTGTGCTTCACCAGCTGAAGTGGATGCTCAAGTAACCACCTCTGCTGATTGCCAAATATTTTTGTGATAAAATGGTTGAGAAAAGGCTGAATGCTTCCAGCTACTTTATCTCGTGCTATTCCCAGGGAGCTGCTTTTTTTCAGGTGCCCTTTTCATCTATAACCTTTTCATTTAATTACTTCTTTTTCAACTCCATATCTCCTCTGTCTACAATAGCATTTTGTGAAAATATAATAGAGTTCCGGGGCCTTGTTTTTCTCCAAGTGTCTCTGTGGTGAGAAATTGCTTCCTACATCCCCGAGTGGCCGTTGTGAACAGGCTGTGGAAGGATGTCCGGCATTCATTACGTGAAAGGGAGTAGAGACTTCGTTTGCTCTTCACGTAACAGACCTGCACGGGAGCCACTGAGAGGGTTTTGATTCCTCACATCTGTCATCTGAGTCTTTAATACAAGAATTACAGGGAAAAGGGATGTCAGTATGTGCTTTCAATTGGTGTAAGTAAAAATTTTTATCATTAAAAAAAAGGAAGATGAGAAAAACCAAAGAAATGGCTTATGCTACTGGGTCCTTTCAGATATCTGATTTGGTTGGGCTAGTGCTATTTGGGAATATTCTTAATTTGTGGGGTAGCTTTTTTTGCCTTTTGTAAAGCAGTGATTGATTACATGATAGTTTAATAAATGAGAAAGACTCAACAAAAGAATATATGGAGGCAGAGGAGAGGTAGGTAATGATTTTTGATGCCATTCAAATGTGAATTACTTAAAACCCTAGGCCCGAATACCTTAACTTTGGACTGATATCTAGGGCTATTCATAAATTAATGGCTATTCCCCAAGAAAATAATTCATAAACAAGAGAAATATTTTAATTGCGAACTAAAAATTTAAATAGAGAAGTTTGTCAAATCTCACCAAAATTTAATTATTAGGAATGAAAGCTCATTTATTTATTTATTTATTTATTTGGTGGGGTCTGTCAGTCCTGGTGCCCCCTCCTCCTCTTCAAAGAATGAAGCTGCATTTGACCAGAGGGAGGGAAGCCTCGTAAAGGACTCCTAAGAAACCCAAACTCATTCAGTCAAGTTCATGGACTTAAAAGGTTGGCAGACCTTTAAGGCCCTCACTCAGGGATGCTTTAGTTAATTCTAAGAAGTCTATTTTCAGGCTATGATACCTGAAAGGAACAAAGGAAGAGACAGGAGAACTCTAAGTAGTAAACCCAAGGGCTCCAAATACCAGTGTCTGAGGTAATTTGTGTTAGGGGCACAACAATCAGAAGATGCTGAAGGAATTACTATCCATGTCATAATAATTCATCTTTGTATTGATAACGCTGTTATGACCAGAAAAAATTCTGTTTTGTCTACCTAAATAATACAAGAAATGGTATAAAAAACCATTTTAATGGTATTTTTATACAAAATGATTATATTAACAAATTTAAAGTCAGTTTTTGGTCCTGATCTGACTTCCTTCTTCCTTAGATACCATTCACATGGTCACCGCATCCGCCACTTCATAACCAACAACGGCCACACTTTCATTTCAAATGTCTCACTTCATATCATTAACTCTTGCCCACCCAGCTCACTTACCCTGTTTATCTCCCTCTTACTAGCTTCTAACTTCATCAAAACCTCCAGTCCCTGCCCTTGTCATGGATCTTTTATATTCATCGCTTGCTCTTCCTTTCTCTTCTTTTCATTTCTCTTTCTTTTCACTGCCCTTCTTACCCAGCTGAAATTTCGTGTATACTATGACCATTTTCTTGCAAATCCTTCTTGATTTGCTTGGCCATGCCTTTGTCTTTTTTCTTTGCTTGGCAAAGTCTCAACCTGTTTTTCACTCAACTAACTGCCCACTTTTTACCTCCATTCAAGCAGCTGAATGTTGCTGGAGAAAGATCAAACCATTGTTCCAGCTGGAATCACTTCAAAGCCATTACCACACGTGCCAAAGGCCCCCACACCAAGTGTCATCCTACTGTACCTGCCAAGCACATCCAGTTCTAACTTTTTAAAGCTCACTCTTCCTTTCTCCTCACTCACTTGTTATCATCTCATCACTATCTAATCTCCTGCTACCATATTCCTACTCATGTTCTGCCAAGTCTCTTTGCCCCCATCTAAGGCCATTCCCTCCAGATATACTCTGGATCCCAGCCTATGCTGCCTCAGAAAGGCTTCACCCCTGCAATTATCCCTTTCTTTTCCCAGTCACTAGTTTGTCCCTCTCCACCAGGTCATATCTGGCAGCATTCGAGTAATGACTTAACAGACCAACTCTGAACATTTGTTCCCCTGGGAGGATGTTTGCATATTGTAGTTGCTCTGCTTCTACTTGGAAAGGTCTTTGCTTAGATCTACAAGTGGCTGTCTCCTTATTCTGGTCTCAGCTTAACTTTTCTTCTAGCCTGGAAGGACCTTAGCTCAAATGATCTCTCCCATCTTTCAGGCAAGCACTGTGTGTCATGTTACACAATTTATTTTCTTCATGGTACGTATTACCTGAAAGTATCTTTTTTAAAAATCGATGCGCTGATGCATTCCTTTTCCCACTGGAGTGTAAGCTTCTTGAGGGCAGGGGCTGTCTTTTCTTCAGTTCGGTATTACTGTGCTACTGGAGAACAGTGTATGGCACACAATAGGTGCTTAATAAATAATGACTAATGGATTGACTGAACGACTACCTAAAGGCAGTAACTTTCTCACTTGGGAGATATTATTCACCAGCAATGCAGAATAGGAGATGTATTATTGTATTTACTCCTTCAAACCTATTTCTGGAAGGCCAGCGAAGAATAACAATACCAGCAGGGCTACTAACAAAAATGCTTACCTAGAATGTTTCCTGTGTCAGGCACTTTTCTGAACACTTTCCAAATATTGACTTATTTAAACCTCACATCAACCCTCTGATGCAGGTACAATTGTAACCCCCATTTTACAAATTGCACAGAGTATACCAGTATAATTAGGTGCTCTCTAAACTTGGATTTCATTGTTGCTTCAGTGGGAAACATATGAGCAGTGTCTATTCAATGTGAATCTCTCATATCATCACATGTGTTGGTAGCACTTTCCACAAGAAGGAACAACCATTTAGTATAACATATCAGGAAGTGTTTTAGCTGCCACTGGTCATGGATTCACTATATACCAGGAGCTGTGCTCGGTACTGTGAGGTATACCAAAGAAGAAGAAGATGGGGTCCTTTCTACAAGGCAGGAATAACCTCTTTAGTAAGTCTAAGAAGGACTATACATGTGCAAAGAGCTATATGTCATTAAATAAAATGAATAGACTGATAAAATATTTACACCTTTATATGCATACTTCTAACTTTTACATGACAATATGCTTTCTATTTTGAAGACATGCAAAATCTTATGAAGTTAGATATGTGGATAAGATCACATCACCATATCTGGGGACCTAGCTTTCAAAAGCTTAGGATATGTAAAGGGTGTCAGATACAAACAAGAATATCCATGCTTGGGCATCAGGCAGTCTCCCCTCTGATCACAATAACCACAGGCATCAGTTGGCCGACCCAGGTCAACTACCATTTGTCTTTGGGCTACATTCAGAGCATTTTTAATCCACTATTTCAGGACTTCATGTGAACATAAGAGCATTAGCTTAAAAGAGTTGGCTACATACCACGAATTGAACTAACATGATTTAAAACCCATAAAGAAGTAACTTATAAACAAATAGAGACAGCATCTCTTAATTCAATCATTACTCCAGCATGGGTTGGATATACTCAGCCTGTTTCAGTACAGAACTGGGAATACCCTTGGGGGGCAGTGACTAAGGGGACATATGTTTTCACTCTGTTTTACACCCTAGGATGGCCCACACCCTCCAGGGCTGGCGTGGACACATCTTATTTCAGAGAAGATTGCTGGGAGTTCCTGGTTTGTGTCTATAATTTCTCACAGTTAAGTCTTTAAAATATCTTAACTTTCTGTGTCAACTATATAGGTCATGCCAACTCTATTTCAATTCTATAGCTACATATATTCCTGATGTTTATTGTATAGATCTGCAAATGCTAGGAATTTATGATGTGCAGTTTTTAAAAACACAGAAAGATCTATTAATAATGTCTGTAAGAAAAAAATGCTTTCTGCTTTGCATTGCCTCCGATCATCTTTTACCAAAGCCTCCATAGCTAGCTAGAGTATGTGGAATTTTAGGATTCTTGGGTATAGTAGGTTGAATTGTGCCCCCCTCCCACATACACATGAAGATATATCCCATCTTCATCCCTAGTGTCTGTGTATGTGACAGTATTTGGAAATAGAGTCTTCAAAAGATAAATGACCACTACTGGGATTATACCCTAAGAGCCCTGAAACACCAATCCAAAAAAACATATGCAGCCCAATGTTCGTAGCAGCACAATTTAAACAATAGCCAAGTGCTGGAAGCCACCTAGGTGCCCATCAGCAAATGAGTGGATCAAAAACTGTGGTACATTTACACAATGGAATTCTACACAGCAGATAGAAGGAGCTTATATCCTTTGCAACAGCATGGATGGAACTGGAGAGCATTATGCTAAGTGAAATGAGGCAGGTGGTGAGGAACAAATATCATATGATCTCACCTGTAACTGTAACACAATCAACAAAAGAAAAAAGCAAACAAAATACAACCAGAGTCATTGAAATTAAGAACAAATTAACTACAGCCAGAGAGGAGGGGGAGGGGACAGTGGTGAGAAGGGTTTTCAGGAACTACTATAAAGGACACATGGACAAAACCAAGGTGGAGGGTGGAAGCAAGGGAGGGGGGTGGGTTTGGAGGGGGTGAGGGGAGGGGTGAGGGGAAAATGCAGACAACTGTGATTGAACAACAATAAAATAATTTAAATTTAAAAATAAATAAAATGAAAAAAAAATCTTGAGAAGAAGTCATCCTGGATTTAGGGTGAGCTTTCAGTCCAACCAAGGCTTCTTATAAGGGGAAGAAAAAAGAGAGTTGAGCCACAGAGGTTCAGGGAGAAGCCCGGGAGAAGTCCAGGAGAAGACAGAAGCAGACATTGCAGTTACGCAGGGCCACGCCAGGGGATGCCTAGGGATGCTGGCAGCCGCTGGACACTAGGAGAGAGGCATGGAACAGAGTCTCCCCTAGAGCACTGGGGGACCAGCTCTGCCACCATCTTGATTTGGGACTTCGGCTTCCAGATTTGTGAGTGAATAAATGTCTGTTGTTTTAAGCCACCAGTTTTGTGGTAATTTGTTACAGTAGCTCTGGGAAACTAATACACTTGGTTTTAGGTGGGCAAGTAATATATTCAGGCTTGAGCAATACCATGAAGATCCTTGCTTGTTATTTATTATTGCTTTCTTTATGGTTGTGTCCTGTCTCCTATATCGTCAATGCCCACTTTGGCTATAATACCTGGGCTAAGAACTATTGCCGCCACTACAATAAAGACAACTCTAAACCAGCAATAGTCCCCCAACAAACTAAACAAAAAGAAATCTGTACTTCTGTAGTTTTGCTTTTTTAAGTATTTTGTGTGTATTATTATAAAATTCCAATTATTGTATTTTTATTACTATTTTAATGAATGATGCCCAACTTAGAATTTTGGTGAAACAAGTCTTCCTTTCTTCTAGTAGAATTTCAATCAGACTATGGCAGAGGGATACACACTTGGCAACATGACACATGCACTTAAGATCGTCTTTGCACATTATGGTTTTCAGGACACGGGAAGCAAATCATGTTGGACCAGGTAACTGAGAAACTCCACGCCACTCGTCCTCCCTCAGGGCCCTTCGGGGAGCTACTTTGGTGGCAAAGTGGATCTCTTGGAGCTTGTTTCTCATGCATTAGGGCATCTCCATGTCCACGTTCTACAGTCTTTCGCTCGCCGGCTGTGGTCATAGCTGTATTTTGTGCTCTCCGATTACTCAACAGCCTTAATAGTTCTAGAAGGTAAAAGCTTGTGATTATTTAATTAATAATCACAGTGGATGTGCTATTTCTGAAAGGGACAACCAGAAGTTCTTAACCTGAAATCTGTGAATTCAGGATCACAGCAAAAATTTCTTATGTTTATTAAGCTTAAACTGATACTTAGAATTTTTTTTCAGTTATGGATGTTGGCTCCAAGCCACGGAGCCAAGGACTGTATCAGTGACCCCTGTGATTCTGCCACAGGGCAAGGCACTGGTGTTTTTATGTTGCCTTACACATTACATAATTTTAAATAATATTCTTGCTAATTGTGGTGTGGAATTACAGTAATTAGCTCTATTACCAGTGTTGTTATAATGTATTAATAAAGGACTTGCATATTGTCACATCACAACATTTTCTTTTAGTATTTTGAGAGGTGTTTTTCACGTATTTTTCACTGTAATTCAATTTCAGTTGCCATTGCAAGTCTGTTTTAATGTGTCTGTAAACTTTTTTAATTGTAATTGTTGTTCTTGTACAGTTTTCTGTCTTCTACTCCCATCCCAGCCCACCACCGGAGGCCTCCCCAGCTCCCTCCCATTTCCACCCCCCCCCCAGCTTTTGTCCATGTGTCTTTCATACTTGTTACTCTAAACCCTTCCCCTTTTCCCTCGAAATTCCTACCCCTCTCCTCTCTTGTTCTCAATTTCAGTGTCTTGGGTCTGTAAATTTTATTCGGAGGCGCACCACAGGCTTCGACAGACTTCCAGAGAGATCTACGGCACAGCAAATTGTCAGAGCCCTCGCATTAGCTCCAAGAAAGAATGACAGTTAAAGTCTGAGGCCCCCAAATCATTCACTTCTTTCGAAAACTGGGTTATTTAGCACATTTTCTTACAAAGACATAAACAAATGGCAATAAGTAACATTTCAATTTTTCAAAAAGATCCAAGCTCTTGTTTCCTTTAATTACTTTAGATTTTATTTACATTTTGTGTCACAGCCTTCTCTGTTACCACGCTGAGCAAGTTTTATTAGGATTTCTGCCGAAGGGTGCAGCAGGTTATAATCATCAATCTTCTGCAGCTCTCAATTTTGAGTCGAAATGTGTGAGAATTTTTACTCTGCCTTGCTCATACACTGCCCTATCATATTTGATTTGTCAATGGAAATGGAAACCATGTGACTCTCAGAATGTTAGTGCTGGAAGGTTCAGTCTCTTTATGGGAAAAGAGTGACATTGGAGGAAGGTCATCTGAAAAGGGTGTCATGCAATTCCTGCTCTGGAAATGAAAAGGCGCTTTGTTTATGTTACTTACACTTTCATTATGGCAAATTATTCTGCTGATGGTATGGCTTCTGAGTGTATAGGTAGCGCTGACTTAGAAATGATGTGTAATTATATTCCTCTCCTCTGATGTTCAAGTGGAGCATATTGTTATTTTTTGGCTCTCTGTAGGCCTAATGGCTATAGAATGCTCTCTCTTTTTGGAATTAGCTTTGAAAAACTTTTCGCAACAAAAATACCTATGCATATGTTCACACATGTATATTTGAGTAGCAGATTGGCTTATTCATTCAACAAACACTTCTTAAGTGCTGGCTATCTGCTAAGCCTGTGCTGCAGGCTGATTTCCTACGCTAGCACCGTCATCCGAGAGGACAGGAGACATCGTGCTCCCTCCGCTGTCTTCCTCTCCAAGTCAGATTTCCCCTCTAGGAACTCTAGCGCTTTGCGTCCCTTCCATGATCTTATTTCTACCAATTTCATACCCTTGTGCATTTTTAATCTCTGGGTTCACTGATCCTTTCCCTTCTACCTACAATCAGGTATTCAACATTCAAAAAACAAAACAAAACAAAGCAAAACAAAGCACCAAAACCAACCAACTAAGCAAACAAAAGCAAAGAAAAGAAAAGGAAGAAGAAAGAAGTGGCTGTTGATCATGATCATCAGGCCTTTCTTCTCTGCTTCTCTTCATCCCCAAATACACTTGAAAGGGTCCTTGTTTACTCCTAAGGCCTTTGTGATTTGATATTCTCTCATCGCACTACTGAAAGCACTCAGTGACTTTCTTAATGCCAATTTTGCTGGCTATTGTCAAATCCTCAGTTCTTCTGACCAAGGTGCGTGAGCCTGTTGACGGTGCCTGCCTTAAAACGTTCTTCCTCTCCCATCGCTGCCTTGTGCTATCCCCATGTCCCCTGATTTCCAGGCTGTTCAGTCACACTTCTCCACCCCACCCCATCCTTCACTCTTGAGTGTGGACTGGCCCCAAGACTCTTGTACTTCTTTCTCTCTCTCGGAAGCCCTGCCTAAGTGAGTTGTGTCCAAGTTGCCCCGCTGAATAATCCCAGGTCTTTCCTCCTTGACTGGCAGATATTTCCGCCCCTGCTGGGCAGATAGCTCCTGTACACACGGACTCCATCCCCTTAGACTAGGGCATCTCCCCATTGCAGATTGGAAGCACTGGTCTTACCACTCTTGTCGTCACCCGGGCCCCAGATCTGGGACAGCTATCTTTGAATGCTCCTTGCCCCTGCTGTCTTACACGACCAATTGGTTGCTGAGTGCCATCCAGTCTTGTTTCTCAGCATTTTGCATACAGATTTTCTCTTTCTACTTGTACCAGTCTTTTCCTTGTTAAGACTCATTCTGAATTTCCAGCTGATCTCTCTTATCTATCCCCCAGCCCCATCCCCACCTCTCAAACCCATTCACCTGGTTCATTTTCTCAAAACACTGTTAAGATTAGTGCTGAAAATCTCCCCCCCACCCACCCAAATGCATGGTTTCTGTGCTGAGCACGTGCATAATTTGGGGGACCCAGGCCATGAATTTACTTTTCCTACAGTGGAGTAGAGTGGGGGTTTGAGAGGTTGTGACTATGGATAACACATATGGAAAATAACTGCCCCTCTCTCCTGTCCTCCCTCCTCCCCTCCCTCCCTTCCTTCCATCCTTTTCTCCTTTCCCGTACTTCACCTTTGGCCATTGTATCCTAGTGAATGGGATATTAACTGGTCTTACACAGATTCTGCAATATCACTATTTAAGACCTTAGCTTTAAGTGTTGGAAACAAAGAAAGAAAAAGGAATTAGGGCTAAGAATACAGCTAGGTCTCACTGGACTGGATGAGGATGGCAAAGCTATGACTCCCTCCATGTCTGTGCTTTGGTTCTCTTTGTGCTTCTACTTCGTCTCCCTCTCTCTGTAGACTCTTCTGTAACATTTGTTCGCAGAGTGGAATGTGGCCCCTCACAGATCTTAAATTTCCATACTTTATTTCATGGAACAAAGAGAGATAAGTTCTCCCTATTTTAGTGTCAAATGCCAAAGTCTGTCTTTAGAAAACCTGATTTTCTGGGCTGATTCAGCATGGGTTAACTAGGGCCAGAGTGGCAATGTCTGTGGTTCAGCATGGCTGCCCATGGCTGGGTGCACCTGCGGGGACATGGGCAAGGGGACTTCAGAGAAAGAAAATGAGGTTAAAAATTCATGGATTGAGAGGAGTTCCCAAAGTAGGTTCGGTCAGAAGTGGGACTTAATAATGGGGTGATGGAGAAAAATTGCTTTGTCTACTCACTAGCCATGTGGCCTGGGGCAAGTCACAGGACCACTGGGGGAGTGAAATGAAACCATAATCTTAAATTATACTCTGTGGGTGGTAAAGAACTATGCAATCCAAAACATGAATACCTACTTTTTCCACCTTCCCTATTTTCTGAAAACTTCTCCTTGTTTTTTAAAAAGCTTAGCTTATTTATCACCATTTCCGTTACATTTTCCCCACAATCTCTAAGTAGTCACTTCATTCTCATGTCCCCAGTAGCCATTTGGACAGAGTCCTGTAAGCCCTGTTTTCACTGTGCTGTGAAAACAGTGAGAACTGTTTTCCTGTCTCCTCCGCTAGACTGAGTTTATCTGGGGCTTGAACTATGATTAATCCACTTAGTGTTTATTTCAAGTAGCTAAAGCTAGAGTACGTTCATAATAAATGTTTTATTGATTGATTGATTTGAGAGAGATTTATTGTTCCACTTATTCATGCATTCATTGGTTACCTTCTGTATGTGCCCTGAACGGAGATCAAACCCTCAACCTTGGCGTATCAGGATGGTGCTCTAACCAACTGAGCTACCTGGCCAGGGTCTGTAATAAGTGTTTATTGAAGGAATGACTGCTAGGATCTAACCTCCCCTGGAGCACAGTGCTGTAATGAACCCACAGGTGAATGCAGATAGCATGTCCTCTCACTTTGCACAGAAAAGCAAGATACTATTCTAGGTAAAAATATAGCCTCCTGAACTCATTGCTTGGGTTGAATTCCAGGTCTGGTTCTTACTAGCTGTGTGACCTGTGTCAAGCTGCTTAGGTTCTCTGTGTCTCAGCTTCTCTGTGTGTAAAATGAAATATTAATAGTACCTACCTCACTGAGGTGTTGTTAGTATTAAATGAGATATATGGGTAAGGGTGCTTAGTGCAATGCCTAGCTCATGGCAGGTTCTTAGTGAATATGAACTATTATGACTAGAAAAGTTTTTTAACTCACTGTTACCATTAGGGAAAAGGATAATAATGGAATGAGGTATTTTGCCCTATTGAAATAATTTTTACTTGTTTTTTCCTTCTTTATTTCTTCACATGTTTTCTGCCTTTTTTCTTCCTCTTTTTACTTTTCTAGTCCTGTTCCCTTTCTTCTTGAGTTGAGTGGTAGGTGTTAGTAGTGATCAGAGTCAGGACTGGGAGTTGAGAAAGCAACAGTTCTTGGAAGTCACTAGATTAAGCAGAGTAGACTGCTGATAATAAGAGTTTGATATACGCATGTATGGATCATTTGGAAAGGTTTCCTGGATGTGAACCTAAAGTTCTCAGAAAGAGTACCCAAAGATGAAAGCAATGTTAATTGGCAATGTCTGAAATGCATTTGCTACCTTTCACCTTTTCTAGTCATTTAATAGCTTTGTCTAATGCAAATAAAGTGCCACTACCATTTTGGGTGAACCACACTTCCTTATTTACAGATTTAGGACTTCTAAGCTCTGAAGCTGAGATTTATTTATAAAGAGGTTTCTGCTTCAAGGTGTGTACATATCAATTTTCATCTTCTGATCCTTTGTTAATTTCAAAATCCCTTTTGGCAAATTTATTTCTTTATATCTTGCTGTTGATTTAATTTGGTAGTTGTTTGAAATATGATCTAGTCAGGGCTGAGCATACTGTTTGTCCTTGAAATTCTGGGTACATTTGACACCCTCCCTTCAGCTCCTTATAGTACAGTGGTTGTATGCTATAGAACAGAACAGAAATACAAAGTTTTTTTATTGGGAACTTTGATTGATTGTTTTTGTCACTTTCTTTTAGTTCTAGATTAAAACAGTGCCACAAAATATATTTTATTTAATGCTTTTAGCTTAAGCAGTCCTATTCAGTATAAAACAGGTATTTGCATAGTCAGCCTTAAATTTTATGTGTTTGCTTATCCCTTCAATTCTACTGTTTTTCCTATATAATCCATTGTTATGGGAAATCAGGAGGGATGGTGCGTGGTACGAGAGTGGTATGAAGCTGTGACATTTGAGTGAGGCGGGTTTCAAGAGTCTAGAATTATGCCCGAGCAGTATTCAAGAACTGTGAAAAAAAAGCCTGAAGGTAAAAGACTTTTAAAATGAATCTTACACGGAGTAACTTTGTTCTTAGTAAGTAGAATGTTTGGTTTGGGAAACAGGATGAGCATGAGAGAGACCCATATATACTATGGTAATTGGAAACTACAGCAAAGCTACTCACAAATGACAAGGAATAGGTTCTGATGACACATTAACTACAAAGGTGCAGCTTGAGCGGCTTATAAGGCCATCCAAACCCAGCGGTCAGAGAGTATACTTACTCACAGCATTCTTTTATTTTAAAGATGCTAGAAGGATGCCTCACAAGGTCAATGAGAAGCATGTGTTAAATGAACTGCTCCCTTGGTTTCATCAAGGCTTCATTTAATAAAGGCACCTAAATAAAATGTCCTTGTTCTGTTTTAGTTTTCAAGGTGTAGCCAAGCAGAAACTTTGAATACATCCTCCATTTTCATGTTTTCTGAAATAGCCTATTTATATAATTTTTGGATATATTTTCATTACCTTGGAATGCTCCATTTGAGTGCCGGTTGATTTCTGACACAAAGGTTAAGTTAAAATGTCAGTTCTGCCATCAATAAAAATATCACTCTGTTTATGGATATGTGTTTGTTATGGAGAACATTTTCAGTAAGGAGGTTGTTGGATGCGCAGAAGCTTTTGAGTAAATAAGAGATTAAAGGTGGTATTTCTGTTTCCTCCGGTTATTCCCACAACCATAGAAATTAGCAAGTGATGGTGGATAAATTTAGATTCAAAGTAAACAACTAAATTTTGCTTCGCTAACAAACTGTAACATGTAATACTTGCTTGCTTGTTTTTTTTCTCCTTTTTTGGTGATGAAGGGGTAAGGTGGGAGGAGGGTCTAATGTACAACATGGATTTGAAAGAATTTCTATTTAATTCTCTTAAAAATATTTTTTTATTTGTGGTAAAATGCACATAACATAAAATTTATGAGAGAAGAGAGATTGATTTTCATTGTTCTACTTATATAGGTAGTCTTTGGTTGATGCTTGGATGTGCCCTGACTAGGGATAGAACCCATAACCTTGGTGTACTGGGACAATGCTCTGATCACCTGACATACCCAGCCAGGGCCACCACCTTAGCCATTTTTAAGTGTACAAATTAGTAGCATTAAGTCAACTCACTATGTTGTGCAATCACAATCACCACACTTCATCTCCAGAACTCATATTTCAGACTCTTTTTTGAGGTGAATTTTCATATCTCTAATTCAACCTACAAGGGATAGATTTACTTGATAAGAAATGTGATCATGTTAAAGATAGAATTTAGTGATGTACATTTGACATGAGTAGGAAAAGGTGAAAAAGCAAGTGGGCTGTATTTCAAGTGATTTCGTGGTAGGAGATAAGCACCATTTTATCTAAAACATACTCTATCTGGCCTGGTCCCTACAAAGTGTCCATCCCTGTAACCTTGTACTGTGTTTGATTATCAAACATTAAATTAGATGCTGTGCTGTGGGCTGCTTTGGCCACAAATTGGATGAAAGGGCAGGGGTCATAATTTCTATTCTGGGATTGGAAAGAGGCTCATCACAGATCTCCGGAGGTTTGATGACTCCTTCTTATGGCGACCTCTTGTCTCCCATGTCCACAAAGGGAAGAACTTTAGGTCATAGAGAGGTCTTTGTTTTCCCAGGAAGAGGATTTCATTCCCCACACCCTACATGTTCAGAGAATTACTGAAAAGGATGAGTAGCTGATCTCAGGACTGGAGATCAAGGTAGTCTGATTTATTGGGAATCTTCGAGAAGATGCCGGAGCCTCTGTTTCTCTTTGTACTAAGGGAGTACACTACAGGGCTGACGTTGTAGCCCTGTCATGCTGACACTACAGGGCAGGAATGGGCTGAAAGGTGGCAAGAAATGGGAGGGGTTCATATTTTTCCCATGTATGCCAGGTCTTCCAGTAATGCCATTTTGTTCAGAGTCATTTCATTACAACATTAATGAGATGCCATTGGAACTTAATTCTTGTTTATATCAATTAGCCTATGGTAAAATTGGTTTCGTTATACATCACTTCAGTTCAAGGTGCTATCAACAATGTTAAGTGAGGACGTATGGTAATTATCTCAATGAAAGTCTTGGTTATATAGTATATTTTCAAACATTAAACCATGACCCACTAATGATGGTGAAATCAATAGTAGATTACTACCAACATTTTAATAAACTAAAATAAAAGAAAGTAGAGAATATCATAATGAATACTGCATCATGAAACATTCTTTTCGGTATGTGTATGTGAATATATTTGTTTATGTATGCATCTGTAGGTGTGGTTGTGGTATTGTAAATGGGTGTCTGTGTGCAATGGAAAATTTATTCTTACCAGTAAGTCACTGAGAAAAAGGTCTGAATATACTGAAGTCACAACTGCTTGCTTCCAATTTTACAGAATCTAATTTGTTCCAATTGCACTAACATCTGGATGCAATTAAATCATATCTGTAAATTTTTTACAGATTACTCTGTTTTCCGAGCACTAGTCAGTATGTGGAAATGGTAATTCTCTACTAAAAATAGCTAATATTCATCATGTTGCCCAAGATTGTTCTATGAGTATTCTATGTATTGATCCTCACTATAATTCTCTGTGACAGGAAACAGTGCCATCGTTACTTTACAGATTAAAGGATGAAGGCACTGCAGCGAGCTCTAGGGAATTACTTAAGCTACATAGCTGGTACGTGGTCAGGATTCCAACCCAAGCATCTGACTTCAGAGTGTATGATCTTGACCACTCTATTATTCCGCCTCTCACTGTATTAAACAGAAGTAGTTTGTAAACAAAGACACTGTGTGTTTCTAACATGACATTGTGGATTTAATTTTCTGGTAATACCTATTCAAAATGATTAAAATAATGTAATCACTACTACTCTTCTCTGATAAACCATTTCAGAAAATATTTGCCAGTGATTTGATCCTTATTCACTGGGGTGGTGTGTTGTGGACACCAGCCAGCAATGTCCGCATCATTATGGATGAATTAAAACATGTACACAGACTACCGAATCTGGTGGAGGAATAAGGATAACTGACAGGCTTTTCTCTCAAGAGGAGCCAAAGCTGCAGCCTCCGCCATGACAGGCCTTTATTCTAATAATATCTCCTTACATTCCAAGATGGTTCTTCCTCAGTATCCCGGTTACAAAAAACAGAGCCAATGCCCCTCATTACATCACAGAAGAAGGACATTAGCAAATGAATAGGCAGGCTTACACTGGGCCCTGCAAGGTACTTGCAGGGTGAGGGGGTTTCAGCAAAGTAGCACACTCTCAAAAACAGCCTAGGTATATTGCAAATCTGATTACCCACAAAAGAACCTAACTGTGGGCGTGGGTCCTGTGCATCTCCAAGTGGGAGCTGGGCCCACGCCACGCAGAAGGGTCCACCACAGTGGTGTATGAGGTATGGCATTACACTGTCTAAACTAGGCAAGTTGGCAGTACATTCCTGCCTGTGTGAAGAGGAATGGCACCCGTGGACGGTCAGCAGTCTTAATTGCACAAGTGGGCGTTTAGTTCAGATTCTCGGTTAGACCTTTCTGATCAGTTGGTGGCTGCTTAATGGAGCCCAAAGAGTGACAATGCCATTAGTGCACCCAGAAAACAGGTAAGGACCGTGGAACTCAACTTTTCAGGCATTTTACTGTTCCATGGATTTATATTAAAAAAAGAAGAGTTGGAAGTAGAAACAAACTGAATGAAGCTATCCAGTGTGAGTGGTTGGAATCATTTTGAACAACAGTAAATATGTGCTGTTTCTATTGTTCTCAGACAAGGCCTTGTTGTTACCCTAAGGACTTACTATTTCTGGGTGGGCCAGAAGACTGCCCTTGTCTGCATCAGTGTGCTTGAGGTCTGCTCCCAAACCATAGCGCCTGCTCCAGTGCAGCCAGCTGCAGTTGTTAGGGTATTGGCCACCCTGGAGTGGCCCACCAGTGACTCGTGGAGACTGGTATGTAAGGATCCTAGTTTCCTTATGGTACATTTATACAATGGAATTCTACGCAGCAGAAAGAAAGAAGGAGCTCCTACCATTTGCGACAGCATGGATGGAACTGGAGAGCATTATGCTAAGTGAAATAAGCCAGGTGGTGAAAGACAAACACCATATGATCTCACCTTTAACAGGAACCTAATCAACAAAACAAACAAACAAGCAAAATATAACCAAAGACACTGAAATTGAGAACAGGCTGACAGTCACCAGAGGGGAGACGGGAGAGAATTTCAGGGGAAAAAGGGAAGGGTTTGCAGGAACAAGTATAAAGGACACATGGACAAAAATAAGGGGGGTGGGGTGGAAACAGGAGAGAGGTGGGGAAGGCTGTGGGGGTAGGCTGGGGTAGGAGTAAAAGGCAGAAAATTGTACCTGAACAACAATTAAAATAAAAAAAAAAGACCCTAGTTTCCTCACACCTAGTGTGGGATGAGGTTATTCTGAAGTGTAGACTGATTCAGAGATTCCCTGTTGTATTAAATTCCAATCTTCTAGTATGGCTCCTGGTGGTGGTAAAACAACCACAAATTGTCCCCTTCCCTGTCACATGACACTGCAGAGCCCCTATTAAAAGTAGAGTCCAACACTGTCTGGTGGTTGATTTCACTGGAGTGTCATCCCATACACCAAAAGGTGCAGGTTTGATTCCCCAGTCAGGGCACACACCAGGTCGGGGTGAGTATCGGAGGCGACTGACTGATGTTTCTCTCACATTGATGTCTCTCTCTCTCTCTTTTCTCTTCCTTCCCCTCTTTCTAAAATCAGTAAGCATATCCTCAGGTGAAGCTAAAAAATAGTTTTTAAAAAGTGGAGTTTCTTTTCCCAACCTTGAATCTAAGTGGTCATGCAAACTTATCCTGGCCATTGGGTTTAGCAAGCATGAACCAATCAGAAGGTTGAAAAGTGCTTGTCTGTTGGAGCGGGTTTTCTTGTGCCATTTTGGAACCTCAGGCCAGTCTGTTGGAAGATGAGAGGTGACTTTGAGATGAGCTGTTCCAGCTAAAGTCCCCTAAGACCAACCATTAGCTGCTTGTGCCTGACCTTTGAAGCCCGTCTAGCCCTAGAAAAGCTGCCAGCTCAAAGTAGAGGTCAGCTGAGCTGGCCCATCTTTTTGTCTTTTTAACTGTACCTGTTCATTTTTTATAGTTAGTAGGTGTCAGAGTGGTTTTTTATGTGACACAAACTAACCAGCACACTCACTTAGCAACTTTCTGTCAGCTGCCTTCTCTTCCACTTGCATTCAGAGTTTCCTGGACCTCACTCAGATCCTTGCCTCAGGATCTACTTCTGAGGGAACCCAAACCAAAACACTTGATTTAATTTTTACACACACTGAAGTCTTTCTCCTTAGGAGGAATTCTCAGCAGGGACTGTCAATTGTTAAGTGGCACTGAAGAAGAAATAGAGCAGAAACAGACTGTGCCCCTTTGAACTCCCACAGTGTCCTCGGCCTCGACACACTTCCTGATTTCCCCAAATTGGAGTCTGATGCTTGGTCTTAGTTCTTCCTCCAGCCTGACAGTACGAATCCGTCATGAACCATTAGGTGTAGGAAAATTTGACCTCTTAGGCAGGTGTGAAAGTGTAGATTTGGTCCCACTCCTCTTTGCAATAAAGCAGTGACCATTTCTATGAAACTTTTTTTCCTATGAAACTTTGACTCCTTTCTTCTTCTTCTCTCTTCTTCTTTCTTCTTCTTTGATCAATTTATTATCCATGTGATTTGAATAAATAGGAGAAGTTTAAAAATGCAGTGAATTTATGAATCAAAGACACTCAATTTCCTTTGGATTTTCCCTATTCAGCAAAAATAAATAGAAAGCTTAGGCTCTATTGTAAATGGATAAACAGAAACAGACTATTTATCAGGTAAAGCTGCAAAAAAATACCATTTGTTTTTGCTATCAAGGCAATAATAGTGTGTGTGTGTGTATGTGTGTGTGTATGTATTGAGGCGCGTGCAAGACTGGGTTAGGGAGAAACTATAGAAGGGAAGTTACATTTGCAGAATGGATATGTTCATAAACTTGCAGATATAATTATTTTATAAATTCTTTAATACAAATAAATTCTTAAATGTGGTTATTTATGTGAATCAAAATTTTCCTAGTGTTTTTCCTTTTACAAACTCTTTATGTGATGGTTATATGAATCTAGGAACATAACCCTGTAATACTTATCATCACATATCAAAAATTAGTATAATGATTGATATGTTAAATGCAGCTAAAACTGAATTCTGTTTGTGTAAACTTACCAAGAGCACTATTTACCAGAAGTACAATCTTATATTCTTCATTATTTATTGTACAAGCACTTTTCTCTGGGCAACTTTTGCATTTGCTTGACATATGACTTTGGGGCTATTAATAATACTTTGGCTTCCATTGTAGCACTCTGACACTGCTTCATTGTAAGAGTGGTTGTTATTTATTATCACTTCAAGGTGGCAAGATAGGACTATATTTCTAAGAAGTATCACCCAAATTATTCTGTCACTCAATGAATAGCAGCTACCTTTCTCCAATCTTCTACTGCATGTGGAGTGCATTTTCCTTCTCATATAGTTAAAAATATATAGCATTTTAATTAAAAGATAATACACATGCATTATAGGTGATTTTTGGAGAAAAATATAAAGGCAATTAATAAAATTCATGTATAATTCAAATACTTAGGAGCAGCCACTAATAACATTTGGTGTATTTCCTTCCAGCAATTTTTGTTTAAGTAAAGATGTACATTTATTTTTAATGAAATTTGTATCATAGTATATAAAAATAGAATAAATTTTAAACTTAAAACTATATTGTAGTTCTCTATTTTAACATGATGTTGATGGCTTCAGCATCTCTCTCTGTGTGGATGTTCGGTTCATAGCTTGTTTTACTCAGCCCCTATTGTTGGACATTTCTGTGACTTCCAGGTCTTCATTTATAATCATACACATGCCAAAATCATTTTAACTGAATTTTTCTGCACATCTATTATTATTGTCTTAGTCTAGGTACCCAGAAATAAAATGACTAGATCAAAGAGTAGGAAAATTTTGAGGCTTTTGAAAAATCTTAAAGTGATCATCTCTGTTTTCACCCTCTTGGGGCACATTTTAATATTTTTGTTGCTCTTGGCAACATAAATGTTTTATTAAATTGTCAACTAGTATGATCTGTAGCTGCAAAGTAAAAAAAAGATATCTATCTATCCCTGAAGGTACTGTAAGGACACATACGTCCTGTATTTATCCGCACATACTGTACTTTATGACGGAGAACTGGTATTTAGCAGTGATGTGAATCCATCTCTCAGGAACACTGTGTCACCCAAGCCTTTGAAACCTGGTCCTCCGCCCACGGCCAGTTGGTTTGATAAGCAGGGCAGGAAAAGCACCTGCCATCACATGGCAGGAATGCCTCAGAGTGTGCTGTAACCCGCTGTATTTGTGTAGAAATCATATATTAGTTTGATTTGCCAGTGCTGTGTAAATCCCAGTGATCGTTGTTTTACTGCTTTGGCCCATTCTACTGAAAACCAATGGGGATTAAAGAAGGTTAGAAAACTCTCAGACAAAATTCAATTTTTAAGACATAAAATTTAATACGTAAGAACTTGGTTTTCCCTTTGAACCTAAGGGAAACCATTTTGTAGGTGGAGTGAGACAATGGAATAAGACAAAGGTGAAAATATATATTTTTGGTTAGATTTCAAAACTAGAATAAAATGTGCCTAGTTAATGTATACCAAGTTATTAGAAAGGCTATTTAACAGGAAGGAAAATACTTGTAGAAGGAACTCTGTAATTTTCCATTTCAAAGCATTAGCCAGCTTGACATCTTCCTGAGTCTGTGTCTCCCTCCTGCACCCCTGCCTGGATTGCCCTCGTCAGTGCTCTTGGCTGCCTTGCTCTGGCTGCAGCCACTGGCACCACCCGGCTCCCCACAGAAGCCCTCCACCTCCCTAGAGGCTCCCGGCACTTCTCACCAGCTTGTATCCCTTTGTGCTCAAGCGATATCAGAGGGGAAGCTTGCTCCCTCTGCGGCCTTCGCCTTCACTCCCCTCCTGGGAGATATGTCTGCTGCCTTTGTACAACCCAAGGGACACAAGGGACTGAAGCTAAGTCATTCATGGTCCTGAACGTGTACTCTTGACAGTCTGCTGCCAAATGGAAATATCTCAGTGCTTACATTTTAATCATTTATTATACAACTAATAAATATAAATTGAGAAATTTCTATGTATCAGGCAATTCTAAATGGTGTAGACTCCGCATGAAAAAAATATATTCAAAATAATGACTGTCATGGAGGTTCCATGGAGGTCTAGCAGGGGTGACAGGTAATTAAATATGCAGCAGTTCCCTAACATGATGTTAGGCAGTGACAAGTGACAAGTGAAGTGAAGAAACATTAAGTGGAATATAAGGGCAAAAAGAGAAAGAGGGGGAGGAGGGCTACTTTTCTAGATAGGAGGTCAGGGAGAAGGCCTTTCTGAGGAGATAGCCTTTCAGCAGAGACCTGAGGGAGAGACTCTAACCCGTGTCGGTATCTGTAGGACATACAGATGTCCCCAGAGGGGAAGCTGTGAGTGAAACTGGGAGTGTGCTTGACAAGAACAAGGAAGCCAGTGTGCATGCAGGGAAGAAGTGAAGGGGAGAGTAGGAACTGAGGGTCAGAGACACTTAGGGATCAGGTACGGTAGGTAAGGTAGGGTCTGGCCAATGTAAAGAATCGATTTTATTTGAACTGTGGCAGGAAGCTGGTTGAGGCTTTTGAGAAAGAAGTTATGTGACCTGTTAACCTTTTGTTGCTGTTGTAATTTTTTTTCTAATTTTTGCTCTTACAGTCTTATCCTATGCCATCGAGACAGCAGGACTCCACACCCCCCCCCCCACCCCGCTCCAATGTTCTTTTCCTTTTATGGTCTCTCTTTACCGAAGGCATAATTAAAATTTCTGAGGCTTTGTATAAAACTTTACAGAAGACTTGGGGTAGTGAGTTTTTTTTGGATTTCCAGTGACAGAATCTACCTCAGATTGCTGTAGCAAACTTCATTGAGAAATTGATGGTGTATCTCTCCAAGGGAGATTTCCACTGAGGCCTTGGGAAGCAAGGATGCTCCTGGGGGCCTTGGCAGCAGCTATGTGTGGTCCTTGTTCTGCAGTTTCAAATTACTGAGACCAGCAGTTTCTGGGTCCCTTTATTTAAACGTCCAAATATTGGGAGAGAGAGTTCGATTGGCTTAGCTTGACTCTGGGGTCCTCTTTTGAACCAATCAACTCTAGTGAACGGGGCAATGACAGCAGAAACACACTTGCTCTGAGAAGACTCCCAGGTTCCAAAGACAAAGCTGTACCAGCAAGTTTCCATGGAGTGGCTTGTGACAACTGTGAGGCCAATTACTTATATGCATTGTTCATGCCTTCTGATGAGGGCAGACTCCTGAAGCAGAGGCTTCTGGATAGGAGATACATCTCTGCCCTCTTTCTTTATGGAGAGTTGATACCCTGCACAATTTGGTTGCAAAGTCTTGATAGCAAGAGCCAGTTAGTTTTATCCCACTTTGTATCTTCTTGCACAAAACAAAGGGTAGAAGGTATTTTTGGTGTTTAATTTTGCTTTGAACCTTGTTCTTTATGATTCTGAAACTTTCCTGCAGCTATGCATGGTTATAGATTCTATTTTATATTCTTGCAAGATTTGCTGATAACTTGGCAGGCAGATATGGGTTTCTTGTGAAGACATTTTTGCCCACTCTCACGTGTAGTGCAGTGCCAAGAGCACGGAATTTGGAGTGCAGGAGGCTGTGTTAGGTCTGGTTCCTGGGAAACTGAGCGTATGACACACACAATCCAATGGAAACAAGGGTGTTTGGAGCACACACATGGTCACAGCTATATTTTAAAATGTTCTTGTGAGTGATTGATATTCATGCACCTAATGCAAACTCAACAACACATTTAAATTTATGTTGCAATAGAGTGTTTCCCTATTATTGTGAAAACTCACTTGCACTCTGCTAGAAAATTGCATGTTTCATTCTTCTTTCTGGAAAATAATCAGATGTTACTACTACTGTGTATTATTTGATTAAAGGTGTTACTCCATAAACTGCTAAGTCTAAAAACCTGGATTTTCTCATATTTATTGAGCCCCCTCTGGCTTCACTTAGTAAATTTCAGATTCTCCAATGCCGTGAGTTCAGTAGGGGTCAGTGGAGTCTTGCATGACCTGATTTGTTTACTTTTTATCTCCACTTGACCTGGATTAAAAAGTGAAGCTTTATTTTGGCAGGAGAAATTATTTTAAAGCAACTTTAATGTTGTGGGGATGGTTAAAATGTATTGGAAAATTCTATCTCTGCAAGTGCAGAGAGCTTGAATTGTCCAAAACGGTTCATTTATTTAACCACAGTTTCACTGTTTAGCTTCAATGATGATATCAAAACGTGTCTATAAGGACTATGTTTCTTATCTCTCTGTAAACCATGGCCATTGGAAAAGGGCTGACCTGTTTAATTACGCTTTTGTTGTTTATATGTAGCTAATGTTTTGGGTGCGATCTGGCATATACACTCCATTTACTATTTATATATAAATAGTAAAACATATAGATATATATGTCATAGCTAAGATTATTCTGGTCTTAGAAAAGAAGAATTAGTAAAATCTTGAACATATTATTCTCCCTTTTTTGTTCCCAAGGCTATCATTATCCTTTGACTCAGAATTGTGAACAGGTGAAAAGTGCTTCCTGGTATAAAATGAAAAACCTATTAAACTCTAGCACATTAAACAATGCAATCACATTTTCACTCTCTGAAGTGTTGGACTCAAGATATACTTAAAACAACAATTAATCTTAGCAATAGATATGATAACAGTAGCATCTTTTGTGCATGTGCTCCAGCCAAAATCCCAGGTTTAACTTGGAAATGTAAATACAATGATCCCTCTTATAACACAGGATCAGGATTCCTCAGCCTCAGCACTATTGACATTTGAGGCTGGATCATTCTTTGTTGTGGGGACTGCCTTGGGCATTACAGGATGTTCAGCAGTATCCCTGGCCTCTATCCACTAGAGGCTAATAGCACCACCAACCACCCCCGAACCCAGCTGTGACAATCAGAAATGTCTTCCGACATTGCCAAGTGTCCAAAGGGGTGAGGGAAGGGGCCAAAACACTCCTAGAGGAGAATCTGTATTAAAAAGTTTTCTGGGTTTTAGGTAAAGTTCAGTATTACAACTTGAAAGCAAAATTTACGTATGGAAAATATTTGAAAGACCAATAATTTTTGCTAGGATGATTTAAAAAAAAAGGAAAAAAGGAACTGTGTCACCCTGACTGGTATGGCTCAGGTTGTTGAGTGTCATTCTGCAAATCAAAGGTCACTGGATTTGATTCCCCATCAGGATACATGCCTGGGTAACAGGTATGTCCCTGGTCCAAGTGTGGGCGAGGGGCAACTCCTGATCGATGTTTCTCTCCTGTTCTTTCTCCCTCTAAAAACAAATGAATAGAATAAAAAAAGCACTATATCATATATCTGGTTGACAGTGACCAGAAAAACATCTTCTTGTGAACTTCCCAGTGCTGTGATTTAGTGATGTGTTTAGAAGGGCAGGGATTACAAAGCCTTTCTGTTTTCAAGCCCACAGAATTCAGTGGCATGTTTGAAAAATTATGGTTAAAGTAACTCAAGTATAAATTGTGTAATTCTCATATTGATTTCATTTCAAGAAAGAAAATAGCATTTAGATTTAGAGAGAAACAAATCGTCAACAAGTTTGGGAAATCTCTGGTTCTGCCTAAGCTCGTCAAGGACCATGGGAAGAAAACGGATCCTTTCCTTTCTAATGCTGCAGTGGAGGATCATATTTTCATCTTTGTGTCCACATGGTTTTCTTATTTAATGGTTTTGTTTTTCTTTTATGTTTTTGGTAAGTTTATTTATATTAATATTTCTTGAGAGTTAAACAAAATGGACTCAAAATGTACCAGCTTTAGGATTTATAACAATTGGCCCTATGGTTAGACTTTTACACATATGTGAGTGTGCGTGTGTGCATCAGGTCGTAGGAGGACACCCATTCACCTTCATTCTGGTGCCCATTTATAAGCATTTCCCGCGCTGTGCCACCCACCTAGAGCACGTATGTCGAACATTGAAAGGAAAAGGTATTTTCAAGACCTGCTGAGTTTTAACCCAGCCAGACTAGATTCTGCGTCAAAATGCATTTTAGAAATGAGAATATGCAAAAATTTACAAAGGCTCAGTCATCTTCCTCTCCCCTCAATCTTGGTTTCAAGTGCGCACACAGGGGGTTAGTGTCCTCTGGGGGTGTGGCTTCCTCTGGGCTGCTCCAAGCTGCAGGGCGCTGTCCGCTCTCATTGGTTTGCCTGCCCAGGGCTCCCCGCTGAGCTGCCCCATGGGAGGTCTAAGCACCATGGTGGAGTCTCTCTTTGTCAGGTTGTGCAGTTTGTGTTTTCCCATCACTTTTACCATCTCCCTTTTTCTTTTTTTTTTTTTTTAAATT
>PVKU01001777.1:0-270863 GCA_004027475.1 Anoura caudifer
CTCTGGATCCTCTGTATGTCCTCCTTGGCAGAGTGTCTATTCAAGTCCTTTGCCCATTTTTTAATTGGATTGCTTGTCTTCTTAGAGTGGAGTCATATAAATTCTTTATATATTTTGGAGATTAAAACCTTGTCTGAGGTATCATTGGCAAATGTGTTTTCCCATACAGTTGGTTCTCTTTTTATTTTAATACTGTTTTTTTTTAGCCATGCAGAAGCTTTTTATTTTGATGATATCCCATGTTTATTCTTTCCTTTATATCCAATGCTTTAGGGCACATATCAGTAAAAATGTTGCTGCATGAAATATCTGAGATTTTCCTGACTATGTTCTCCCCTAGGACTTTAATGGTGTCACGGCTTATATTTAAATCTTTTATCCACCTTTAATTATTTTTGTGTATGGTGTAAGTTGGTGCTTGAGTTTCATTTTTTTGCAAGTAGTTGTCCAGTTCTCCCAACACCACTTGTTGAAGAGGCTATTTTTACTCCATTTTAGGTTGTTGCCCCCTTTGTCAAATATTAATTAACCAGAGAGACTTGGGTTTATTTCTGGGCTCTCTGTTCTGTTCCACAGGTCCATGTGCCTGTTTTTATGCCAGTACCAGGCTGTTTTGATTGCAGTGGCCTTGTAATACAGTTTGGTATCAGGTATTGTGATCCCTCCTACTTTGCTCTTCTTTCTCAAAATTGCTGCAGCTATTTGGGGTCATTTATGGTTTCATATAAATTTTTGAAGTGTTTGTTCTATGTCTGTGAAATATGTCATTGGTCCTTTAATAGGTATTGCATTGAATTTGTAAATTGCTTTGGGAAGTATGGACATTTTGATGATGTGCATTCTTCTGATCCATGGACACAGTATATATTTGCATTTGTTTGTGTCTTCCTTGATTTCTTTCTTCAGTGTTGTGTAGTTTTCTGCATATAGGTCTTTTACCTCCTTGGTTGGGTTTATTCCTAGGTATGTTATTTTTCTTTTTGCTATATGGAATGGGATTTTTTTCTTGATTTCTGCCTCTGCTATTTCATTGTTGGTATACAAAAATGCCTTTGATTTATGGATATTGATTTGTATCTGGCTGTTTGGCCAAATTCATTTATTAGGTTGAGCAGCTTTTTGGCCAAATCTATAGGATTTTCTATGTATACTATCATGTCATCTCCAAACAGTGATAGTTTTGTTTTCTCCTTTCCAATTTGGATGTCTTTTATTTCCTTTTCTTGTCTAATCACTGTGGCTAAGACTTCCAATACTATATTGAATAGAAGTGGTGAAAGTGGACAACCTCATCTTGTTCCTGATCTTAGTGGGAAAGGTATTAGTTTTTGCCAATTGAGTATGATGTTGGCTGTAGGCCTCTCATATACTGCCTTTATTATGTTGAGGATTGCTCCCTCTATTCCTACTTTGCTGAGTGATTTTATCATAAATGGGTATTTCACCTTATCAAATGCTTTTTCCACATCTATGAATATGATCGTGTGATTTTTGTCTTTGCTTTTGTTTATGTGATGTATTACATTTACTAATTTGTGAATATTGAACCATCCTTGCATCCCAAGGATGAATCCCACTTGGTCATGGTGTATGATCTTTTTAATGTATTGTTGCATGCAGTTTGCCAATATTTTGTTGAGGATTTTAGCGTCTATGTTCATCAGTGTTATTGGCCTGAAGTTTTCTTTCTTTGTTGTGTCTTTATCTAGTTTTGGGATTAGGATGATGCTGGCTTCATAGAAAGTGTTTGGGAGTCTGCCATCATTTTGGATTTTTTGGAATAGTCTGTGAAGGATAGGGGTTAGCTCTTCCTTAAATGCTTTGTAGAATTCTCCTGTGAAACCATCTGGTACAGGGCTTTTATGAGTCAGGAGTTTTTTGATTACTGCTTCAATTTTATCTGCTGTTATTGGTCTGTTCAGGCTTTCTGCTTCTTCTTCATTGAGTTTTAGAAGATGATATTTTTCTAGAAACTTGTCCTTTCCACGTAGGTTTTCAAATTTCTTGGCATATATTTCTTCATAGTAATTTCTTACAATCCTTTGTATTTCTGTGGTGTCAGTTGTAATATCTCCTCTTTCATTTCTGATTGTGTTTATTTGGGTCTTCTCTCTTTTTTTCTTCATGAGCCTGCTTAAAGGCTCATCAGTTTTATTTATCTTTTCAAAGAATCAGCTCCTGGATTCATTGATCCTTAGAATTGTGCTTTCAGTCTGTATATCATTTAATTCTGCTCTGATTTTGGTTATTTCCTTCATTCTACTTGCTCTGGGCTGTCTTTGTTGTTGTTCCTCCAGTTCTTGTAGGCATGGGGCTAGGTTGTTTGTTTGAAATGTTTCTATCTTTTTTAGGTAGGCCTGTATCACTATGAACTTTCCTCTGAGGACTGCCTTTGCTGTGTCCCATAAGTTTTGGATTGTTGTGAGTTCATTTTCATTTGTTTCCAGAAACTTTTTGATTTCTTCCTTAATTTCATTCTTGACCCATTCATTGTTTAAGAGCATGCTATTCAATCTCCATGATTTTGAGTGTTTTGGGTTTTTCCCCTTGGAGTTGGTTTCTAGTTTCAGTCCCTTGTGGTTGGAGAAAATGCTTGGTATGATTTCAATTTTCTTGAATTTGTTGAGGCTTGTTTTGTGTCCTATCATATGGTCTGTCTTTGAAAATGCTCATGTACATTTGAAAAGAATGTGTATTTAGTTTCTTTGGGGTGAATGGCTCTATATTTTTCAGTTAAGTCCATTTTATCTAGAGTGTTGTTCAACGCCACAATATCTTTGTTGATATTTTGTTTGGAAGATCTGTCCCTTTTGGACAGTGGGGTGTTAAAATCCCCTACTATAATTGTGTTGGTGTCAGTATCTTTTTTGAAGTCCTCTAAGATTTTCTTGATGTATTTGGGTGCTCTTATGTTGGGTGCATACATATTTATGATGTTTCTGTCTTCTTGGTGGATTCTTCCCTTTAGTATTATGAAGTGACCTTCTGAGTCTCTCTTTATGGCCCTTCTCTTGAAGTCTATTTTGCCTGATATGAGTATTGCTACCCCAGCTTTTTTTTTTCCTGTCCGTTTGCTTGGAAAATTTGTTTCCAGCCCTTCACTTTGAGTCTGTGTAGGTCTTTGGTCCTGAAGTGGGTCTGTTGCAGGCACCATATGTGTGGGTCATGCTTTCTTTTCCATTCAGCTATTCTATGTCTTTTGATTGGACCATTTAATTCATTTACATTTAAGGTCATTATTGATAGGTACTAATTCATTGCCATTTTCATACCTATGTTCCTCTCTCTCTCTCTCTTTCTTTTCCTTCCTTTCCTTAAAGCGCTCCCTTTAGCATCTCTTGCAGAACTGATTTGGTAGAGGTGTATTCTTTTAGACTTCTTTTGTCTGGGAAGCTCCTTATTTTCCTTCTATCTTGATTGAAAGCCTTGCTGGGTAAAGTAGTCTTGGTTGCAGGCCTTTGGTTCTCATTACTTGGAATATTTCTTGCCATTGTCTTCTGGCTTAGAGCATTTCCATTGAGAAGTCAGCTGCTAACCTTATTGGGGCTCCCTTGTATGTTACTTCCTTTTTCTCCCTTGCTGCCTTTAAGATTCTCTCTTTGTCTTGGAATTTTGTCATTTTAATTATGATGTGTCTTGAAGTGGGCCTCTTTGGGTTCCTCTTGATTGGGACTCTCTGTGTTTCCTGGATTGTGTGACTTTTTCTCTCATCAAATTAAGGAAGTTTTCCATCATTACTTTTTCAGATAGGTTTTCTATCCCTTGCTCTTCTTATTCTCCTTCTGGAATCCCTATTATACAGATATTATTACGTTTCATATTGTCTTGCATTTTTCTTAATCCCTCTTCATTCTTTCTGAGCCTCTTTTCCTTTTCTTGTTCTTTCTGGGTGTTTTTTTCTTCTTTGTCCTCCAACTTGCTGACCTGATCTTCTGCTTCATCAATTCTGCTTTTGATTTCTTCTACTGTGTTCTTCAGTTCAGAAATTGTATTCTTCATTTCCTCTTGGCCCTTGTTGATGGTTTCTATTTCCCTTTTCATGTTGATATAGTTTGCAAAGAGTTCATCTAGCTACCCTGTAGTTTCTGGTAGCTCATTGAGAGCTCATAGAGCTTCCTGACAACCATTGCTCTGAACTAAAAATCTGATAGTTGAGTTGCCTCCATTTCAATTAGCATTCTTTCTGGGGCTTCCTCCTTTTTTTGCATTTGGGGATTGTTTCTTTGTCTTCCCATTGTTTGTGAGACTCTTCTTGTCAGCCTCAGCTTCTTAAATTGATGTGTTCTTGCTCCCTGGGTTTATGGTGTGAACTTCTGTGATAGAATACCTGTGAGATTCAGTGGTGCAGTCTCCTTTGGGTATCTTGGTGTTCACAGCTTCCACTGTTTCAGCTGTTGGGATGCTCCCTTTTTGGGTCCATCTCTGTTTTTTTCACAGCTCCAGGATTTTGTCTTTTTTTTTGGTCTCATCTAGGATCACAGGGTGTGATCTCTGGGTCTTCCACAAAGCCCCCTCCTCCAGTTGCTCGGCCACCCTGGTTGCAGGGTCACCCCTCCTTCCAGAGCCAACTCAGGTTGCAGAGCCTCTATTTATTGTTTTTATGCACCAAAATTTTACATTTATTTGGTTAAGATCATCAAATCAAATGCCTCGTCACTCCACCCTCATATAAGAATTTTCTCTTAAGACAATTTGTTAATTTAGCTTTATATATTGTTTTTTGTAATTACTGTCACATAAATAAATAGCCAGAGGATTTTTTCAAAGAGAAAACAATCATAACTGAAACAGTTTTCATGTATGTAAAAATATGGGAAAGGCTAGGTAATTTGGAATTTTTAAGGCTATGTTGATTTGTTCATTTATGTAATATTTATTATATTTTCCCCATTACCAATCAATCCCCTTAAACACCCCTCCCCCAGCAATCACCACATCGTTGTCCATGTCATGGGTCTTTCTTTCTTTTTGCTTAATGTCCTCACCCCCTAACCATCCCCCATTAGCTGTCACCTGCTCTCAAACTATGAGTCTGTGTCTGTTTTGTTTGTTTATTTTGTTCATTAGATTCCACATATAAGTGAAACTATGTGGTACTTCTCTTTCTCTGACTGGCTTTTTTCACTTAGCATAATGTTCTTCAGTTCCATTCATACTGTTACAAAGAGTAACTGTTACAAAGAGTAACTTTCTTCTTTTTATGGCCAAGTAGTATTCCACTGTGTAAATATCCCATAGTTCTTTTATCCACTAACCTGTTGATGGACACTTGGACAGCTTCAACATTTGGTGATTGTAAATAAAACTGCAATGAACATAGGGTTGCTTATGTTCTTTCAAATTAGTGTTTTGGGTTCCTTTGGATATATTCACAGGCATGGGATTGCTTAGGCAAAAGTCAGATCCATTTTTAATTTTTTGAGGTATCGCCATACTGCTTCCCACAGTGGCTGAACCAGTCTTCATTCCCACAAACAATGCAAAAGGATTCCCTTTTCTCCACAAACTCACCAGAACTTGTTTCTTGATTTATTGATGATAGCCATTTTGACAGGTGTTAGATAGTATCTAATTGCAGTTTTTATTTACATTTCTCTGATGATTAGTGAGGTTGAGTATGTTTTCATACATCTATTGGCCATCTGTATGTCCTTTTTGGAGAAGTTCCTCTTCAGGTCCTTTGCCCATTTTTTAATTGGGTTGATTGCTTTTTTGGTGTTGAGTTTCCTAAGTGCTTCATAAATTCTGAATATTAACTCCTCATTAGATGTATGGGCAAATATGTTCTCCCATTCTGTGGGTTGTCTTTTAATTTGTTGATGATTTCCTTTGCTGTGAAAAAACTTTTTAGCTTGATGAAGTCCTATTTCCTTATTTTTTCTTTTGTTTCCCTTGCTTGGGAGATATATCCAATAAAAAAATTGCTATGAGCAATGTCCAAGATTTTGCTGCCTGTGTTTTCTTCTGTGATTGTTTTGGTTTCAGGTCTAACATTAGGTCTTTAATCCATTTTGAATTTACTCTTGTGTGTGGTGTACGAATGTGGTATAGTTTCATTTTTCTGCATGTATCTGATCAATTTTCCCAACACCCTTTATTGAATAAACTATCTTCAGGCCATTGTGTGTATTTGCTTCCTCTGTCAGATATTAATTGACTCTAAAGGCGTGGGTTTATTTCTGGTCTCTTTATCCTGTTCCATTGATCTATATGTCTGTTTCTATGCCAGTACCATGCTCTTTTGATTACCATGGGCTTATATATTTTTTGATGTTAGGTAGTATACATTCTTCTTTGTTTTTGTTTTTTCCCCCTCAGGATTGTTGTTGCTATGTGGGGCCTTTTGTGGTTTCATATAAATTTTTGAAATATTTGTTCTAGTCCTGTGAAATATGTCATTGGAATCTTGGTTGGAATTGTGTTGAATCTATAGATTGCTTTGGGTAGTATGGACATTTTAATGATGTTAATTTTTCCTATCCATGAACACGTTATGTGCTTCAATTATTGGCATCTTCTTCTATTTCTCTCTTCAGTGTCTTATAATTTTCCATGTACAGGTCTTTTACATCCTTGGTTAGGTTTAATCCTAGGTATATTATTCTTTTGAAGCAATTGTGAATGGGATTGTTTTCTCAATTTCCATTTCTGTTAGTTCATTATTGGCATATAAAAATGCAACTGATTTCTGGATATTAATTTTGTGTCCTACTACTTTGCTATATTCATTTATCAGTTCTAGTAGTTTCTTGATGGAATCTTTGGATTCTCTATATAATATTTCATGTGATCTGGAAATAAAGATAGTTTTACTTTTTCCCTTTCCAGTTTGGATGCCTTTATTTCTTCTTTTTGTCTGATTGCTATGGCTAGGACTTCCAGTACTATGCTAAATAAGAGAGGTGAAAGCAGACATCTCTGTCTTGTTCCTGATCTTAAGGGGCACGCTTGTAGTTTTTGCCCTTTGAGTATGACACCAGCAGTAGATTTGTCATATATGGCATTTATTATAGGTATGTTCCCTCTAATCCCACATTTTTGAGAGTTTTTATCATAAATGAGTGTTGACTTTATCAAATGTTTTATCTGCATCTATTGATATGATGATCATATGTTTTTATCTATCATTTTGTTTATGTGTCGAATCACATTTGTTGATTTGCAAATGTCATTCTAACCTTACATTCCCAGAATAAATCCCACTTGATCATGGTATATGATCTTGTTGATGCATTGCTGTGTTTGCTTTGCTAATATTTTGTTGAGGATTTTAGCATCCATGTTCATCAGGGATATTGGCTGAAAATTTTCCTTCTTTGTGGTGTTTTTATCTTGTTTTGGAATTAGGATAATGCTGGACTCATAAAATGAATTTGAGAGACTTCCCTCCTCTGCAACTTTATGAAACAGTTTGAGGAGAGGTGTTAGTTCTTCTCAGAATATTTTGTAAAATTCACCTGTGAAGCCATTTGGTCTGCGGCTTTTGTTTCTTGGGAGTTTTTTGATTACTGCTTTGATTTCACTAGGTGCATAGACAGGTGCAATCTGTCTATTCAGATCATCCAATTCTTCCTGATTTCGTTTTGCCATACTGTATATTTCTAAGAATTTATCCACTTCATCCCAGTTGCCCAATTTGTTGACATATAATTGTTATAATGTTTTCTTACAATCCTTTGGATTTCTTTGGTGTCAGTTGTTATTTCTCCTCTTTCATTTCAGATTTATATATTTGGTTTCTTTCTCTTTTTTCCTTGATGAGTCTGGTTAAAGATTTTTCAAACTTATTTATTTTTTGAAAGAACCAGGTCTTGGATTCATTGATCTTTAGTATCATGTTTTTAGACTCTATTCAGTTTATTTCTGCTCTAATCTTTATTATTTACTTCCTTCTACCCACTTTGGGGTTTATTTGTTGTCTATTGTCAAGTTCCTTTAGGTGTGAAGTTAGATTATTTATTTGAGCTTTTTTCTGTTTTCTGAGATAGGCCTATAATACTATGAATTTCCCTGTGAGGATTACTTTCCCAGTGTCCTACAGATTTTGGACTCTTTTGTCTTCATTTTCATTTGTTTCAAGGTATCTTTTGATTTCTTCCTTGATTTCATTGTTGGCCCATTCATTGTTTAATAACATGTTATTTAACTTCCATGTCTTTACATGTTCTTCAGTGTACTTCTTGTGATTGATTTCTAGTTTCATAGCATTGGGGTCAAAGAAGATGTCTGATATGATTGCAAGCTTCCTAAATTTATTAAGACTTGTTTTGTGTCCTAACATGTGGTCTACATTGGAAAATATTTCATGTGCAGTGCACTTGAAAAGTATATATATTCTACTGTTTTGTTGTAAAATGCTCTGAAGATATCAATTAAATCCATTTGATCTAGTGTGTCTTTTAAAGCTGCCATCTCCTTGTTGATTTTCTGCATGGAAGATCTATGCATTGAAGTTAATGAGGTGTTAAAATCTGCAACTACAACTGTATATCTATCAATCTCTCCCTTTATGTCTATCAAGATTTCCTTTACATATTTAGGTGCTCCTATTTCACCTTGAATATTTCATGTCACTCCCTTCTGGCCTGAATTGTTTCTGTTGAGTAATCAGATGCCAGTCTAATTGGTGGTCCCTTGTAGGTAACTACCTGCTTTTCTCTTGTAGCTTTCAGGATTCTGTCCTTGACTTTAAGCCTTGTCATTTTAATTATGATGTGTCTCAGTGTAGGCCTATTTGGGTCCAACTTTTTCTCTGAGGTTGGGTCCAACCTCTCTGAGCATCCTGGACTTGTGTGTCTTTTTGCTTCACCATATTAGGGAAGTTTTCAGTCATTATGTCTTCAAATAGGTTCTTGACCCCTTGCTCACTCTCTTTTCTTTCTGGTACTTCCATGATGTGGATGTTCTTATACTTCATGCAGTCCAAAATGTTTCTTAAGCTCTTATTTTTTTTTTTTCAAAAAAAAATTTTTTTTTACTATTCTGCCCAGGTGACTTTTTATACCTTATCTTCCAAAACACTGATTAAATTCTCTGCTTCTTCTAACCTACTGTTTATTCCTTTCAGGGTATTATTTATTTCAGATATTTTATTTTTTATTTCTAACTGGTTTCTGTGCTTTTTTAAATGCTGTTTAGTATTCTTATAATTATTATTCTAAACTCTATATCTGATAAATTGCCTGTCTCTATTTCATCTAGTTCTTCTGAAGAATTCTCTTGTTCTTTCATTTGGGGTCTGTTTCTTCATTTTCAAATTTCGGCTGCTTCTTTTTTATTTTCTGCCTTAGCTGTTAAACCAGTCAGCCATTAAACTTATCAGGTGTTAATCTAATCAAGCCATAATCAGCAGCCAGCCTTAAGCATCATATAGTGGTGCTATTGCTTCCCCTCAGGTTAATGTCATTCAGAGAGCAGTGCTCTTCCTGAGAAAGATGGCTTCTGCAATATGGAGAATGACTCAGCACAGGGATCCAGGCACCTGTTCCTTCACTTCTCTTCCAGAGCCTCTAGCCCTAGACTCTCCTCAAGGGTCTCTCTGCCCTCTCTCTGCTGGAGCCCAGGTTAAGTGGCTGCAAACAAATTTTTGTATGTTGGCTCTTTAAGAGGTTCTCTGCATCTCCAGCCATCTCTCCTTTGTAGACAGAAACCCTGCTGCTTTTCACTGCTGGATGTTATCTGGGTTCCTTTCTGGCTCTGGTGCTATAGCCTGGGGAACCCTGCTTGGGGTCTTGTCCCCACATTTCTCATAGGGAACACCCAGCCTCTGAAATATCCCTCTGGAACTTCAGCTGCTGCCCATGGGAGCTCAGCCAGCCCTCTAGCGCCTCTCCTACCAGTCACATTGTGGTAAAGTGGTTTCTTCTGCTTGTTTGTGGTTAAAAGGGGCAGTTTTTAGATTAACATACTCTTGTTTTTAATCTGGGGAGGAGAGATGGTGGGTTTGTAAAATGGCCCAAAACAAGCCAACAAGCTAAGAACCAGCTGGGGAAGCCCTATTTTAGCGTAGCCCTAGAGGTGCTATTTAATTACAGATCATTATACAAATAAATGGTAACTGGCAGGAGATTAACTTTTTTTTTTTTTTTTTTTGTTTCCATGTTAACCAAATCCACGGTGGGCACAGCTGGAAGGTGACAGCCATCAGGAGGAATCCTTACATTTGGTCTTAAATACAACCACAGAAGATTGCTCAATTAGCAATTACCAGCCACTACTCTAGAAAATTCCTAAATAGAGGTAAGTACTGTCTGATTATTCTCTGTCCTGTGATTTGTACTAGTGGCCTTATTCAGTATTTTAGAAAGTCAATTAGTGGAATTCTGAAGAGCATGAGCTTCAGAGATAGACACCTAAGTTCTAATTTCAGCTCTGTGGATTTCACAGACAAAGTTCTCAGATTCACTTTCCCCATCAAGGATGTGATTCCTGGGTTATTGTGAATGTGAGTTAAATATAAGATAAACACTCTCAGCCCAAAGACTAATATATAATAAGCATTAGTATATAAGCATATATATAAGCATAATATATAATAAGCATTATAATATATAATAAGAAATGATGGCTATTAGTGTATAAACTACATTTGATTATAATTCTTCATTACATGATACATTTCAGTTATTTTACATTACGCTTGGGAAATATCCAAAATCTTTAATAAGTCCCAGCATGCCTGGCACCCCAGATATCTAGTACATCAGTCTCATATCTTGCCACTTTTTCCCTCAATGAGCCACATTAGTTTTCTTGCTGTTTCTTTGTCATAACAATATCTTTCCCTGTATCAGAGTTTTGCACAGTTCTCTTCTTCCCAGATCAATTCCTTGCCACTTTTTCCTGGAGAACTGATCTTCATCTTTCAATTTGCATCTAAATGTCAATTCCCCATACAGGTTTTTATTCCTCTGCCATATTCTGTCATCATACATCATAGTTCTCCTTCACAGAATTTATGTTTGCAAAAATGCATATAATATTTATAGTAGAATTTTTTAAATATACATTTCTAATAGGATTTTGTACCTATAGTAGCTGTTTGTTTGTTTTTTTTTTAATGTGTACCTATTCTGCCAAACTTTAGGTTGACAGAAATCTAGGACTTTGCTTTTCTATGCACCACTGCATCCTAGGACCAACCACAGCACCAGGCATAAAGGAGACCCCCCAAAAATATTGACTGAATCAACAAGCTCACTAACAATCATGTCACTAATCCAGGGGTACACTGAGGTCTAATCTTATGGATTGAAAGAGTTTACCACACTTTCTGAGTGCCTGAGTATATTATGCAGGACCAGGAACAAAAATACTTTTGTTGTGTTATAACTAAGCATATTCTGAACATCCAATTATTAAAATTTTGGCTACAGTTACTTTTGTGTGTTTAATAAATGTGCCAATTTTACTACCTTAACATTCAAATGTGTATATGTATGTGTGTGAATGTTTTTGTGTACATGTTAGCAGAAAGAAAGAGGGAGAGAAAGAGATAAAGAGAATATCTATACAATATATATAAAACTCTTGGAAATGCTTTTCTGTTAAAATAAGATATAAAAATTCAAAACTAGAATTAAGGCACAATTGACTGCATTAAAGGTGAGAACACTGGTGCATTAAAAATGTGGAAATAAGAGCTATTATTTAAAAGAATATATCTGCAACTACCTAATCTGCAAAAGATTAGCATTCAGATTACACCATTTTCTTCTCCAAATGTATAATAACTCATCACTCCAGTGGGAAATGGGAAATCATTAAGAATAAGAAATACACAAATAAGGAAACTTAAATGGCCAAAAAAAACATGTTTAATTCCTTTAGCAATCTATATCTATCTATATCTATCTATATCTGTATCTATATCTATCTATATCTATATCCATCTATATCTCTATCTATCTATCTATCTATCTATCTATCTATCTATCTATCTATAGTCTATCCAGGAATCTGGGAAAAGTCCAGCCATTGTTAACATAATGAGAACAGTTTACACAGTATCAATTATAAACTGGCAGCCAAGGAGAGTGGACTGGAATGTGCATGTGTGAACAATGACAACTTCACTGTACTAGTCAGTGGGGGTGGAAGACACCATTCCATGAGCACGCATACTGTGTGGCCATCACATTCAAAATGGCTGAGCAAGTAGAGCAATGAATCTGCATCAAAATGTTGGGTTAAGCTTGAACATTCCTCCATGGAAGCTATTTGGATCATTGGATGATTCAGAAGGCTGCAGCTATGGGAAACTGGTGATTGGCAGCTTCGTCATGACAGTGCACCCATTCATATAGCACGTCTCTCATGCAGAGTTTTTTGGGAAACATCAAATCACCCAGGTGACTCAGCCCTACAGCCCAGATTTGGAGCCCCGTGACTTCTTGTTTTTCCCAAAACTAAAATCAGCCTTGAAAGGGAAGAGATTTCAGACCCTTGATGAGATTCAGGAAAATATGACAGGGCAGCTCATGGCAACGGGGAGTCTCAAGGGCACTGAGGAATTATTGTGCTATGTCCAATGTTTCTTGTATCTTCTTCAATAAATGTCATATATACACGCACACATACATCATATATAGTCTTAGAGAAACGTGTATACGCATAAGGAGATGTATAAAAATATCTACAGTAGCATTTCTTATAAAAAGACAGTACTGACAAAATTTAAAATATTCAATGGTAATTTTCAAATCTCTGGTACAGATGCACAAGGGCATGTTAAATAAAATTTAAATGATTGAACAGAACTACATGCATTAATATAAGTAATGTCAAAAATATAACATTCACTATAGAAAGCAAACTATGCAAGAATACATACAATCTATATACATTTTTATAAATTTTCAAAAATTTCCAGCCAATAATGCATATTTTATATAAATACCTATTTAGGGTAGTAGTTTGGAAAAATGTATAAGAATGAGCACCAAATTCAAGATCATTATTATCTCTGAAAGAGGGAGAAGCAGATTTTTACTAGGTTCATAGAGATCTTCAAATGCTTCTAAAATATTTAGTTTCCTAAAAATATCTGGAGAAATCATGGAAAAATATTAGGAATTGATAGATTTAGGTATTGGATATAAAGATGTCATATTGTCATTTTCTATGCTTTTCAAGTATATAAAATACCTTGTAATATAAAGTGAAGAGAAGTTAAGTATATAAAATAAATTGAATTAATCTCACAATACAATGGAATCCTCTGTTATGTCACTAAATATTATCTAAATTGCAGCTTTATCTTTTAAATATTATCTAAATTGCATTTTTCTCTTTAATCTCTAAATATTTCTAATACAATGCATTATGTAAGTTTGAATTTCATTAATATGGGGTTACTTTTTTTATTTTTAAATATATTTTATTGCTTATGTTACTACAGTTGTCCCATTCCCCCCTTCACTCCCCTCCACCCTGAACCCCCCTCCCACCCACATTCCCCCCTTTAGTTCATGTCCATGTGTCATACTTATAGGTACCTGCACATAAAGAGTACCTGCACATGTATAAACAATGCAAATGAGCTTTATGATAAAAAATAACTATTCTTTCCAAACCAGATGTCCACTTTATTTCTGTGAAGGCAGAGAAATGTCCTGTTAAAATACAGCACAATCAAGTATATGTATATGATTATGTACATTACTGTGTACACATGTATATGCATCTGTGTATGTTTGTGTGTGTGCGTACATATATGTGTGTGTACATACACAGAAAACAAAGTAAATGATTTTTTAATGAGTGTAGCAGACTTGGTTCAGCATCCATTTTATTTTATTTTTGTTGCAAATTTTTATTGTCTTTTTTCCATTACCATTTAGACCCGTACCCCTCACTTCCAGCAATCACCCCACTGTTGTCCATGTCCATGAGTCCTTTTTCCTTTTTTTCAGTCAGTACCCATTTTAAACTGTTGATGGGCAGATGGACAGAAAGATAAAAAGCTAAAGTTTATTTAGTCTGTAAGACACCTTACAACTAGCATTCCAGACTCATTTTCTCCCCGGTGTAATGACACAATGGGTGTGATTTCCAAAGGGAAAATGGGGCTGAGATGACGCTTTTGTGAGTCTGCTTTTGCTGCTGAGGAGCACAGTCATGGAGGCCTTTGCTTTTCCTTGGCAGCTTTAGCAGAGATCCCACACTAAGTAAACACCATGAGTCAGGTCATGGGCCATCTTATTGAAGAGGGCTGGTTCTGGAACTGGGAATAAAAATGGGATGCCATTCTGTTGGCCTATCCTGATCATGGTGAAGACAGAGAAGTAGGGCCGCACAACCAAGCTCCAGGTTAATAGACCAATGGAACTTTGGAATTCCCTTTCTCTTCCACCATGTGCATGACACATACCCCCCCTCAGCATTGAATATCACTGTTCTTCGTGACATTTAAGGTTCCTTCACAATTTTAATAGCTTCATCTGACTAAATTTAATCTGCACTAATACAATTTTCTCCATCCATTCATTTTTCTAGTTATTGAGTCATTTGGTTAAGAACATATATTTTATACATATGATACAGCTCCTGATGATTTATGTGAATGATACCTGACATTAATTTTCTTTTGCCCCTGTCATTCTCCTATTTAGTGCGTATAATCATTTTACAAATCAACAATTATTTCTTATTCTAAGATCTCTAAGAACTGCTGGTCCTTTTTGTATAACCATGTTTTTTTACTGAATTCTATTCACTTGTTTATATGTTTTATTATATTTGCATTTTCTACATTATCTCCTGAAGTTTTCTATTTGCTTTTATTTATTAAAACATAATTTACATACAGTAAAATTATACTTTTTTAGTTAGCATGCAGTTCTGCAAATTTGATAAACACATAGTCATGAGAGACACTCGTCAATTCAAGGAAGATACTCATCATCTCAAAAAAATCCTCCTGTTTTCTTTGAAAGTAATTCCTCTCTTCACTCCTCTTCCCTAGTGACCAGTGGGGAAGTTTTGCCTTTGCAAAAATCTCAAATAAATGAAATCACACAGTGCAACCTGTGGAGTCTGGCTTCTTTTGCTTAGCATAATGCACCTGAGAGTCATCCATGCTTCTGATTTTGTCACTTTCTGTTGCTGAGTAACAGTTCATTGTATGGACACCACCCAGTTTGTTTACTCAACCCCCAGTTTAGGGGAAATGGGACTGTTTTCATTTTGGCTAGTTTGAATAAACTGCTATTTACATTTGGGTGTAGGTGTGAACATAAATCTTAATTTCTTTTGGGTAAATACACAAGATTGAGATTGCTAACTTTATAAGAAATATCAAATGTTTTCCAGGGTTCATAACACTTTATGTTCCCATCAGCAATTTAGGAGAGTTCTAGTTGTTCTTTGTCCTTGTGGGCTCTTGGCAATGTCTGCTTTGTTTTGCTTGCTATTCTCATAGGTGTGTGCTTGTGTCTCATTGTGGTTTTAATATGTATTTTCCTAATGGCTAATGATGTTGAGCATCTTTTGAAATGCTTATTTATCATCTACAGATCTTTCTTAGTAAGTAGTCAAATCTTTTGTTCATTATATTATTGTTTTTTAATTATTATTAAATTTTGAGCATCCTGTATATATTCTGAATACTAATTCTTTAATCAACATGATTTGTAGATCTGTGCCTTGTTTTTTTAATTTTTTTTGTTGACTCTTTCAAAGGACAGATATTCATACATTTGACAAAGTCAAAATCAGCAATTTATATTTTAAAAAAGGACTTTTAAAAAACATTTTTAAAGGTTTTATTCATTTATTTTAACAGCAAGAGCAAGGGAGAGAGAGAAGGAGAGAAACAGCAATGTGTGGTTGCCTCTCACACACCCCTAATTGGGGACCTGGCCCACAACCCAGGCATGTGCCCTGACTGGGAATCGAACCAGCAACCCTATGATTTGCAGGTTATCGCTCAATCCACTGAGCCACACCAGCCAGGGCAGCAAGTTATATTCTTAATGGTTTCTGCTTTTGGTGTCAAACCTAAGAAATATCTCCACAGCCCAATATTACATGATTTTTTTCTCTGTGTCCTTCTAGAAGTTTTATGGCTTGAAATTTTATATTGAAGTCTATCACCCTTTTTGAGTTAATCATTCTTATGTGATGCAAAGTATGAATTGGGTATTGCTTTTAATATGGTTGTACAATTTGTCTAGTGCCATTTGTTATCTCTTATTTATCGAATGGGTATTCATTGAATACCAGACCTTTCCCTAACACTTTGAAATCTTGTTCTTACTTCTCTAATTAGTTTCTTCAGGTGTAAATCATTGTTTTTAGTAAGTTGGGCATTACCTTTTGCTGTTTGGCCTTTTTTTCACTTTTGGTGAATCTTGGTTGCATTTTCACCATTGCAGTTGAAACTGTTCACTAGATGCCTGCTGCCAATTTGTGAAGCCCAATTTAGTGAAATGAAGATCTCAGCCACAGGTATCCTGGCTCTAAGTGATTCATCTCCAACATTGAGAACCTCCAGGGGCATTTTTTTCCCATCAGAAGCTTCCTCATTTTGCTCTTCCACCTGAAGAGAGACATCCTGACCACTGCCGATTAGCCCGCATCATGCTCTTACTGCCCTGGCTTGCCTAGCCCCTGCTAATGCCAGTTTTCGTCACATGTTGGCACGGGCAGCCCTGACACTGCTCCCACTTCCATGACCTTGTCCTTCTATGTCACCTTCATGTTTTCTCCCTACGAGAAAAAAGGCTACTCATGTGTGCTCCTAACATGAACAAATTAATTAATCTTGAAGAATTTCATACTGTCCAGTAGGCTGGTGTGAACCAATGTATCTCTACAGGAGGGTGAGGAGTAACACAAGGAACGAAGAGAAAATCTCGCACTAGAACCCCACTCTTGGATCTCATTAACAGGTAATCCAGAAACCACATGATCCTTTGGCTTTATAATTCTCTTCTGGTTTTATTTCTCAAACTGGATGACACTATATCAAAAGCATAAAACTCTAATCAATTTAAGTTGCACATCAATTTGCATGGTAATTGGCACAACTTTCCTAAATAATTAATCTATTTAACCTGAATTATGTTAAATGACAACATAAATGACATACTTTATAAACTGGATCTCTAGTAATAAGATTACACTAAATGTTTGTAGGTTATGTGTTGTAAGCTCGTTGCTAAGACATTATTGTATATATTTGTTTTCAATTCCTCATTGTTTTTAAGTAACTTAATTAAGTTACTTAGTCAAACAGCAACTCATTTAAGTGTTCTTTAGAGAATCGATATATTAAGAAATAAAATTGAATGAAACTATAACTATTTCTTACTATTGTATTGTATTTAACCAAAGTAAAATGCTGATATTCTAAAAACCTAGAAACGATGTTTGAGAAGAATTCTCTTTCTTAAGGTTTCTGTGAAAACCAACAGATTTTCTGCAATGACATGCTATACAAGAGTTGTTTGTGTAATGTAAAACTCAGAAGTAAAGGCAATCACGTGAGATGATGGGATCATTTTCTATACCATTATGGTATGTGTACATATTAAAATTATTAAGCACTAAAGAAATGTTAAAATTTACAGATTTATATTTCCTTGTGTAGCTAAAAGTAACATATTTGAATACCTGGATTTTGTAGCTATCATTTAAATGAATAAAGACAAGTTTCTCTGGGTTCTTTAATAATTCTGTGGAGAAATTGAATTTTCTCTATGTTAGAATACCAAAAGGAAGAAAGGTCTGGGGTCCCAGTATAGGCCTCACTGGATTTGCAAACATGACTACACCCGTGTGTTACACCCTGAGAACAGACACACACAAAATGCTGCACGTTTGCTGTGGCGGTTATGAAAGTTTACAGAGCATGTATCACCAAGTTTCTGGCTTTATTTTCAGAATTTTACCTTTTGAGGCAAATTCCAATCACTTGAGTCAAGAAACCAAAGTGGAAATTGATAAAAATCTGTTTCTGAAAGAGCTGAAGTCACTGAGCATGAATAAAGAGAGAGTGGAGAGACTAGGACCCCAAAGGGTTGAGATAATGATCTTTCTCTTCTAGTATGAGAACCTGTCCCAGAAAGTCACCTGTCAAAGTCTTCATATTCCCGGTGAGAGATGGGAGAATTCCTCCAAGGCTTGACAAACAGTAAAACTGAATTAGCTACCCACCCCCGCCCCACCCTCAGCAAAGAATGCAAATCGGGGAACTGAAAGCATACCCCTAATCCTAAACTGGAGAAAGGAATTACAGATACTCTTGTTGGTGATGGAAATATCCCAGACCTCCCAGCTTGATTAACTCAATGTCAGCTATATGCAAAAAGCATTTTTCACCTACTTAAGAGATAACCCTGCTCTTTGATGTCAAGCAAATTTTAACTCAGCAAAATGATGAAGGGACTAGTGCTGATGTTGGCCAATTATCTAAGCTGGCTCCATTTTTAATAGAAGTGGCATTTAAAAATATGAATTAAGCTCTTCAAAAATGTGTTGGCCTGATTCTCAAACCCTCCCTTTTGATTTCTTTTGTCCATGCCTCCTAGACCATGTAAGCCACAGTAGCTATTAACACTCTTTGCAAATAGTTTCAAATGGTAACTATTATTATTGCTTAACACCAATTGCTAATCTTTATGCAACTACCTCATCCTTAAAGAAAATCGAGGTTTACATTTTACAAATAAAAAATTCTCATGAAAGTTTATCTCAAAAATCCTTATAATTATAGTATTTAAGAATAAAAATACCAGAAAAAAAAATTGTTAGCTGGTTTATATTTGACCTGATGTGTACCTTCAGTTCATTTGAATCTGCTGACAGTTACGCAGAATTTTTCTCAGATGAAGGACACTTACCTGGCTCACCCAAACAGGAAATGTTACCAGAAGCATAGGTTTTTAGGAATTGAAAAAACTATACAAATAAGCAAATCCAAGTTTCTTATCTAAGTGATGAGGATATGGAAATCAACAAGTTATTAAATCACTGCATGACTCTGCTTACACACCCAGCAAGTGAAAATGCCGGAACAAATACAAGTTCTATATAGCCCAGTGTGGGGCTTTTTTCACTATGTTATAAGTTTTAAAGAAATTTACACCTCCTGAAAACTTACCAAATAGCTTTCAATTTCCTGGGATCTATATGCATGTTTAGGTACATAAGTGTATGCAGTTAATTGTGTGCGTGTAAAATTTGAATCGTGTCCTGGAATCCTGGAATGCTCCTCTGCTCTTTACTGCTTCTAGCGTAGAAGGCCATTCCTTCATCTTTGTGAGTTTAAGCAAAGGAAAGGACAGGCGCTGAGGTAATTGTTGCCTGATGATCAACCTCACTAGTCACATCCCTTTTTCTAGGGTTGTTCTCTCAGTTATTTTCAAACATCCCTTTGTTAGGGCCACTGATTAATTAAAGGATTTTTTAGAAAAATTATTACTCAATGAGACTGCAGTTTGAATATTTCATGTTTTTCTGCTTATGTTACCCTAACCGATCAGCATTTCCAAAGGAATTCCTATACGTCCGCTTAACTTCAGTCTGAAAAATAGCAAGAAAAATTGGTGTATTTTGATAGGCATGCAGTTAAACTAGTTACATGGGTGTGTCTCCAGGTATAAATTGAAAGTCCTTCCAGCAAAGTGATGGGTGTGTTTGTTTGGAACTATGGTTGCCTGAGTCCAGCTGAGCACCCAGTCCTTACCTAGACACTTCACGGACAGCTGTGCTATTTGGATGTTCCCATGCAGCGCTCATTAAAGTAAGATAGTTCTTGCCATCTGCCATTTTTCCAGGGCACTGTGTAACAGGATATATATTTCAAAAAGGAATTCATCAAATGTAGTAAAAATCCATAAAAATTAAGGAAATATTTATTGATCATCTGAAAATAAATTTTGTTCCTAAATTATTTTAAATACAAATATATATTTGCATCTTTCTATCTTCACATTTTTCTCTATCTTCACATTTTTAAGAAGGATGATTATTATTTGCAATTATTCAATTTCAGTCTTTTGCAAGGTGTTTTCCTATAAAAGTTACCATCATTAAAAATAATCTTAGTGATAAGAATTAAGTTGAACCATTTCAAATTATAGCTCAGTACTTTTTACCTACTGACTTCCCTTCTCTAGAATGAGACTCAGAAATTCCCAGTTTCATGAATACTTTTATATTTGTTTATAGCCCACTGTTAAGTGATTACTGGAATAAACTTTAGATACGAAAGTCTAGGAGAACTTAAATATTGCCCCACTAGGTGAAAATATTGGATATTGTTAGCCTGTTTTTATTTTTTTTATGTCCATTTGATTTCTTAATAAGAACTTTAAGGCCTGGTTGGTGTGGCTCAGGGTATTGAGCACAGGCCTGTGAACCAAAGGCTCACTGGTTCAATTCCCAGTCAGGGCACATGCCTGCATTGTGGGCCAGGTCTCTGGTGGGTGTGGAGAGGTGGCGCAAGAGGCAACCACACATTGATATTTCTCTGTCTCTCTTTCTCCCTCCCTTCCCCTCTCTCTAAAAATAAATAAATAAAATCTTTAAATAAATAAATATGGCTTTAAAAAAAACTTTAAGATAAAATCACTGACGATTTTTATATGAATATCAGAAGCAAAATTATTTTAAATTAGATTTTAATGTATTACATTCTTAAAAATGTATATAAAAGTTGAAAAATAAATATTTTCATACAATAAAAATATTCTTATTATGATCCACATAAAACATTTTAAAAGTAAATAAGACTTGTTGAATCCTATTCTTTGGATCAACATCCCAAAATCTTAGATGTATATAAACTTAGAATATAATCATTAATAATTTATTAGGACTTAGTAATAGTTGAAAATTAAATTAGACCTATCTTAGAAACTCTTGGAAGTGATACTCACATTCAAGTTAATGTTGTGGGGGGAAAAACAAAAAAACTCAGTGTCATCTCAGAATAATCAGTTATTCAGAGGACGTTTTAAAAATCAAGATTCCGACAAACGCAGACTCCAACAGCACATGGAGTCTGCGGGGAAGCGTAAACAGCGGTTGTTCCTAAAGGGCAGCCTGATCGTCGCAGATGAATGTTGTGCCTCTGAAGGGAAGGAGATGGTTGCCCAAGGTGACCATGGGTAATTGTTCTTCGTTTGTAAGGACAGAGTTTCTCACGGGATACAGGGGAAAAAATGAAGCACCATGACCCCCACTCCCCACCCCATGCCCTACACAAGAGAGAAACAACAGTCAGGTAAAATTGCAAGAGAGAGAAGCCTCTGGCTGGGACGGATCTGCCCCATCTTTGCGCTCGGAGAATGAAGACAGCTCCTGAGCTTCTTTGCTGAAGAGGAATCCTGGTCCTTCCAGGGACCCCAGCTGGGTACCCACCGGTCTGCACAAAGCTGATGGATTTGCCAAGGTCTAGCCAAATAGGCTTCAGGGCAAAGGGCTGTGATGCTCTGGTGGTAACAGAATTGATAGGCAAGATCACCATTGCAAGACTTGGAAAGCTACCCGGAGATGAGAAGAGGTCAGCCATGAACTGTTCCAGGGTTCTGCCCTCCTGTTAAGCTGGAAAGAAAAAGGAATGGGAACTGCCCGCCCAGCAGTTCCACTTACCCACTCGACATGGAATGACGATTTTGTCACTCCCATACGTGGAAATTAACCCTAGTTTGGAGACATAGCTGCTAAAAATTTGAAAGAACATAATTTTATCTTTCCTTTCAGTATTTTTTATTTGTCTCCATTATTTTGTGTTACACACAAGTTGGCCCTATATTATTATTATTAGTCTTTTGAAACAATAGCCTGATTCTTTATTCAAGTTATTGGAAAATATATCCTAAAGATATACTAGTTTTATCGTTAGAATTAGAAAGAAATGTTTTCTCCTCACTTCTGTGAAATAAAAATGAATATATTAATTATTCAAATAAAGGAAAAATGACTTTGAATGAGCAGAAATATGGAGATTTAACCTCCAATTACTATTAGACATATGCTCTGGTAAGTGGACAAGTAGATAAGCTTCAGAGTGACAGACTGGGGGAAAGAGGAATAATCCTACTGATTCAGAAGACATCTGGTTATTAAGACAATCACAGTCAACACTTAGAAAATGCATATTAAATTTTTATAGATTTACTTTAGCTCTATCAGTGTGCTCACTAAAGACATTTTGGACTTCAATTTCAATCCGTAGAGTGAGCTTCTTGAGTTAAAAATCTCGGTAATTGTCACAAACTATTCATCTAGATTGCATTTTTAATTAAATAAACAATTAGGAACAGAGATTAACTGGTATTTGAATGGCAAGCAAATTCCTCAAAATATTGTTGAATGCGTAGAAATTGAAACCATGTAAGTACTATTTCTCTTTAAAAATATATTTAGAGTTACTTTATTTCTTCAATAGTAAACTTGGATATTTTACTATTGGTTTGAATTCCCAAACACTTGAAAATTAATGTATGCCATAGACCAAATGATAATATTTTGATAAATTCCAGAACATTTCATCTTAGGTCTCATGTCGTATTCATTGAAAAACTGCTCAGTGACCATGCATTCCCTTAACCCTGCGGTCTTAAGCCTGTGTCAAGGTGGGAAGGGCTTTGAGAGAAAAGAAGCCTCGCTAACATTCTATTTAGGGATACTTTTGATTAGAGTATTTCATCCAATGCCGGGAAATCACATAGCTTAGCAGTTTCTTTCTGCCGTCTTTTCTTATTTTTAGGTCCAGTTTATTCTTATCCCCTAGCTAGGTTAATTTGGCTGTCCTGAGTGATTAATTGCTGCGCTCAGAAGTAAATATCCTGTGCCACATCAAATTTCTTTATAGGTCCTGTGTGTGGTCCCCCTGCACTCATCTACAGATATGTATACACGGTGATTGAGTAAAAACATACTCTCTCCTTCTCCCACTTTTATCACTCAGAGCAATCCTAAGTGGAAACATATTCCAGGATCAGTATAATTGCAAAGAGGAAAGACTGAATGTGTTACAAAGCATCACAGTTAATGACATTTTATACTCCCAAACAGCATTTGGATTGGAAAACTTTGTTTTTTTCAAAATACCTTATTTAGAAGTTGAAAATCATCAACTTTGGGCTCTCTCCCTTGGCGAGGGGTGTGTGCGCGTGTGTTCTGTGAGTGGAGAGTGACCGAAGATTGGGTGACCAAAGCACAGATTGGCAGGGGCTGTAGAGGCTTACGAATATCTCTCAATTCCCCAACCTTTCTGACAGTTAGGGTGGAAATAAGAAAGCAAACCTTGCTAAGATAGTAGGAAGTAATTTCCGATATCACTGATTTTAGGCAGTTCAAAGATATTCTGTCCCTTCCTCCGTATCTTCCCCTGCCACACTGAGTGATTTTCAGAGGCCATACATCCTGTACGATGTGTCCCCTCTTGAAAGAGAACTACCCTATGGGGTGGCCCCACAAGAATAAGACTCTGAGGTGGCTGAGAATTAAAATTCTATTGCATGAAACCATTGAGGGCCTGTCTGTTGTATTAATGCCCTGACTAATATAATAAGGGGAAACAAAACCCCAATTTTTACATTTTAAATCCTAGAATTTTTCAAACATGTCAAAGCATTATACTTCACAATTAAAATTAGAGATTTTGACATGTACTTACTCATTCTTCTATGTATCTGTGTTTCAATCAGTCCTTATTCGAAGATCAAATCTGTGCTGCGTTCGTGCAATATTGGTTAAACTGGGGAGGGTTGGGGAAAACTGATCAACATCTCTTGAGTCTCAGCTCAAGGGAGGCCTCATATATAGTTCCATTCACAACACTCTTCTTCCATTACTAGAACTGACTGCCCTGTTTGGGGTTCCCCATTGAATCATTTAATCCCAAATAAGAGAAGCCAACTCTATATAGTTCATTCAGGAAAAAATATGTATTTATGGATACTTTGGCTTCAGAAAAAATTTACAGAAAAGTTACAGAAAAAAGTTACAGAAAAAATTTATAGAGTCTGCATAACCTAAACCAATGCCCCAAATGACACGATAGAACAAGTTCAATGGAGATGTCACTGCTGCCTCCCTCCACACAGAACCTTCAGCTTCTGCCACCTGTCAGCGTGGTCCCCTTAAAGGCACTTACTGCTCGACCCTCTGCTGCTCTGGGACTTAGAGCTGCTGCCATCCACACAATGCTTTGTGTTTTTGTTTGTCTGTTTGTTTGCCTCACTAGCTTCCTCTTCCAAATCTCCCCTGCATCATAACTAAAAAGTGAGGCTAGACAAGTGAGTAAATGGATTCCCCACACGGGAGCATGGACCAAACAATTCAGAGAATTTCCCAAACACATGAGAAATGCTCAGGGGCTAGGTGGCCAAAAGAAATGACCAATTTTCACTACGGTCATGTACGTACATGCTGCTGCTATGGATTGTAATGGATGTGATAAATACTTACTAATTATCTATAGCATGGATGAAATGACAAAGAATGACCAAGACTGAAGCATTCAGTTATTGCTATTCACACAGCATCATTTTAAACGACACAGGGTGGTTGGGCTGTGAAGCATGGCTGTATGGCCCCCATGAGTCCTGTAGAATTATTATTTCAGTTCCATACAGTTCAATAGCAATCAAAGCCAGAGCTGCAGAGCGTGAGCTCCAGCTGACACACACAGCCCCATCCCGTGGACTGAAAGCAGCTCAGAGCCTGATAGGACACTGAAGAAAACTGACTAGGCTTCTACCATCAAAGTGAAGTGGGGAATTAGAGCAATTTTCCTGACACTCCAGGCAAAAATGGGTGGTTTGCCTGGATTATCTAGGTCATTGCTTCAAACTCGCACATTCATTTTGCCTGTGGAGAACTGTCCTATTAGCTCCAGTTACCACAGAGTAACTAACTCAGAAATATGCTCAGGGTAAAAACAGCTTCATTCCTAACAATCCCCTTTTAACTCAGTTGTAATGTCCGTGATTTTTGGTCACCTTGATCCAGGCTGGGTTTAAAGCAGCAGCCCTTCGGAGATGGATTAAAATTCCACAGACTCTTAACTTGCTATTATGTTTAAGGCAAAATATGTCAAATGAAATGATAGGAAATGAGGACTCAGTTCTCTTTCCGGCTGACTTGCAGGGTTCCCCCATGATTATGATAGGAATGAATCAGCCGCAATGATATTTAGGTTAGTAATACCATTATAATAAAGTGTGTAATTTAGGTTAGTCTCCATTATGTCAAGAGAATTGTCACATCCTCACCTTCTTCTCTGACGTCTCAGCTTTGCCCCTGTGGCTTACCTGGGGCACTGTTAATTGACACAATTAGGAGTGAAGAGTGATTTACAAGACCCAGGAGGAGCCACTGGATGAGTGAGGTTTATGTACTGGGGAGAGGGTTTTGCATATTCCGCAGTGACTGCTTTCCCCATACCCGTTTCTGGATCAGTGAAACAGCAAGGGCATGACGATAACCAACAACATCAGTGCTGTTGAAAACAGTGTCACTCATTTTATTTTTATGCATTAAATCCAAGCACCATTTCAGTCCTCGCTTAGAGTTCTCATTCAGATCTTTAGAGGCAGACATGTAGCTGCAGACTTGCCTAGTTCTTATCTATTTTCCCATTTAGTTTTTCTTCTCTTTATTTTCTGAAACTATAATAAATTACAATGAAGTGTCAACAAGAGCCAAAGTAGTTTCAAAAATAATTTTCCTATGCTGAGAAAGGAAAAAGATACAGTGGAATAAATTTTCTTCATTATGTAAGAAAGTTCACGTCCATTCCCACTAAGTGAATTTAGCTTTTGAGACACATATAGCACTTTGCTTTACAGCTTACTGCTGAAATTCTTATTTACCAAGCAACCACTCAATCCATCTAGCTAAACATCCTAACCAGGGAAATGAAAAAAGCCTGGAGTTAAGTGGTTGTTTTTCACATGCAGAGTCAGGGAACAAAAACAGGGACCCACATCTGTACTGATTTTAGTTCTATAAGCCTTGCATCTCTTCTTAGGAGATCGGCACTCGCCAACTGCTGTTAACTGAGATAATTATACAGTGCTCTGAGCAGGGAGCATAATAACACTGTGAGTGTCCAAGGGTTTGAACAATTTGGACTGATTTTGTATGGGGTATAATTTACAGTAAAGATTCAGAATGCCTTTCTTTTTCTCATTTAAGAACAGCTTTTATTCTTTTGCTCTAGATCATTATACTTGAAGACGTATTCACAGTCAAATGTGATACAGATAAATCTAAACATCTGTGAAACTAAAATAATTTTTTACAGATTTTTATCTACTTATCTTTAGAGAGGGAAAAGGAGGGAGAAACAGAAGGAGAGAAACATCAATGTGTGGGTGTCTCTTGCAAGCCCCCAGCTGGGGACCTGGCCCACAACCCAGGCATGTGCCCTGACTGAGAATTACGCCAGCAACCCTTTGACTTGCAGGCCAGTGCTCAATCCACTGAGCCACACCAGCCAGGGCTGAAATTAAAATAATTTTTTTGACATTTACAAATTACTGGCTCAGGCCATTTCTGTCTGTGATTGACAGAGCCCTAGAAGATCGGTGAAGCTCACCCACATCTAAAACCATGTCTACAATTGATAACCTGACAGTAAGACCTTAACATAGGTGTTAAGAAATTAGTTTGGCAACATAAATGAAAAAGATCATCCAAAAATAGTATGTAAAAACAAGGAATGACTAATTGTATAAAGTAATTAAATTAATAATATATTGAGCTATATGTAAGTTGTGATTATAGTGCAGTAAAAACAAGGCAAGTGAATTAAAAAAAAATAAACAGACAACAATAAGCATCACGAACTTGCTCATTTATTGAGGCACTCCAAAAACAACTGTTTGCCTTGAGAGAAAACAAGGCACTCTGAAGAGCGCTGGAGACTGACTACCTGACTGAAGCAGATGCTGTCCTCGAGAAGTTCAGAGATTAACTTATGAGTAATCTATGTAAAAGACAAGCATAGTAGCAATCTGTATTTCTAGGATAAAATGGAATTTTACCTAATCATACCGATATTAATCATATATAATTTATCAGAGCTAACCAGTTTATATTAATTTTTCTTAAGTAATGATGGTCAAAGAAATCCAAGTTGCATAGAAAGTATAGTATACAGAGGAAGAAAATGATAATAATATACTGCCTGCAATTAATTCACTATGCTATTGTTTTAAGTAAACCATAGCAATTGTATTAATGGTGTAACCCACTTCTTAATAAAAACTAGCTAGCCAAGAATGTAGGTATATTATAGTGAACTTGCTGAATAATAAGTTATGGAAAATTTATTTTGCACACCAGGTTTATCATTTAATTTTCATCAAGATTAACTTCAAAAGGTGGTATCTTAGAATTATTCCAGTGCTTTCTATACCAAAAATACATTTCTGGAAGTAAAGAATATCAACAGACTTGGAAGTTGTAGTCAATAGTTAATGTTTCCTTTTTTCCAAATAAGTTCTAAGATCTAGAGACTTAAATGGAATATGATACAAAAGTGGAAGAGTTGAAATGGATTGTTATCATTTGATGAAAATGAAAAAAATGATAGCATACAAAAAGGATGCCATTAATATCTTTCTGAATCTTTTATTAAATATTTCAGATAAGTGGAAAGGCATAAATAATTATGTAGTATTTGTATATTCACAACTGAGCTTAAGAAATATTACAGCTGTAGAAACCTCAAGTCTATGATTGCATTTTTATACCTTCCTACCAATCACTAACACTTATTTAATTTTTTAAAAATAAAATATTTTACCGTAGTTTTAGGTGCACAGCAAAACGGGTGGTAAGCGCAGGGAGTCCCGTGCAGCCCCTGCGCCAGCACATGTACAGCGCCTTCCACACCGACATCCTGCACCAAGCGGTCCCTTTTTTAAAAAATTGTATTTAAATTGTTGTTCAACTACAGTTTTCTGTCCTTTACTCCCTTCCCAACCCACCCACCCAGCCCTCCCCACTTCCCTCCCATTTCTACCCCCCCAGTCTTTGTCCATGTGTCCTTTATATTTGTTCCCGTAAACCCTTCCCCTTTTCCCCTGAAATTCCCTCCCCTCTTCCCTCTGGTGACTGTCAGCCTGCTCTCAATTTCAGTGTCTTTGGTTATATTTTGCTTGTTTGTTTGTTTTGTTGTTCCTTTGTTACAACCTATGAACTTACCTGACATGTTGTTATCACCAAAGCCCATAGTTTACGGTTTATTCTGTGTTGTGACAAATGTGTAATAGCATGTATCCACCACTGTGGTATCGTCCAGAGTAGTTTCATTTCCCTAAAACTCCTCTGTGTTCTGCCTATTCATCCTCCCTGCCATGATCCCCTGGCAACCACTGATTTTTTAAAAAGGTCGCCATAGTTTTGCCTTTTCTAGAATGTCATATAGTTGAAATCATACAAGGGAGCCCCCCCAAAAAGGAATTATCTTCTGGAAGGTGGACCCCTTGTAGTACAGGCTTCCCCCATTAGTTGAGTGTTCTAGGAACCCATCTGTATCAGTCTACCAGTTGCTGTCGTGAGAGGCTGCATTCGGCTTCAACGAAATTTTTTTTGAAGACTCTTTCAATGTGTTTGCCCAGTTTGTGATGGGTGATCTACGAGTACACCTGCCCACACTGCACTGAGTGTTCAGCACTTTTTGACCCACAAATGCAAAATGCTTATGCCCCACCCTTCTTATTCACTGGATCTCACCCGGAGCAACTTTTATTGTTTCCCCGAATGAAAAAAGTCCTCAAAGGGAAACGTTTTGACAATGTGGAAGAGGTTAAACAAAAATGGCAGAAGAACTAAAAGGCATAGAAATCAACAAGTTCCAACATGGTTTTGAGTAGGGGAAAAAACATCTCAATAGGAATGTTCCATGAAATGAGTACTTTGAAGGTGACTGAAGTTTAAACATGTAAGAATAAATACACAATTTTTATAAATAAATTTTGGAGTTTTTTGAAGTTCCCTTCATTCATTATATAACCTTCTCAGATTCGCTTTTTTCAATTATTAATGTGCATTTAAGCTACCTCCATGGCATTTGGGACAAGGATAGTTTAACTTCTTCCTTCCTTTTCAGCATACCCGCTATTGCCTTTCTGTCTAATTTTATTAAATAGGGCTTCCAGTATCATGTTGAAAATAAATAATGAGAGAGGGCATTCTTGTCTTGTCTCTGATCTTAGTGGGAAAGCTTGGTATTTGTCACCATTAAGTATGATATTAGCTGTCAGTTTTTGTGGATGTCCTTTATTAAGTTGAGGAAGTTGTCCTGTGTTTCTAGTTTGCTGAGAGTTATTGTCATGAATGAGTGTTAGATTTGTCAAATTTTTTTTGCATATATCAATATGATCATTGAGTTTTTTCCTCTTTAACCTGTTAATATGGTGACTGAAATAAACAGTTTTTGAAAGTCATGCAATCTAGAATAATCGTACTTGGTCATGATGCATAGTTCTTGTTATACACATTGGGTTTGATTTGTTAATATGTTGTTGAGGATTTTTATATCAACTTTCACAGTACTTATCAATCTGCAGTGTTTTATTTTATTTTTTCCATGTAAACTCTTTGCCTGGTTTTGGTATCAGGGTAGTGCTGACCTTACAGAATGAGGTAGAAGCACTCCCTCCACTACTATGTTCTGAAACAAATTGTAGATAAATGTATAATTGCTCTCTTAAATGTTAAGTAGAATTCATCAGTGAACCCATTTGGGCCTGAATCCTTCTGTTTTGGAATGCTATTAATTATTGATTAAATTTCTTTAATAGACGCAGACTTATTCAGATGGTCTATTTCTTCTTATGTGCGTTTTGGCAGGTTGTATTTTCAAAGAATTGCTCCATTTCATCTAGATTATCAAATGTGTTGGCATAGAGTTGTTCATGATATTCCTTTATTATCCTTTTGTTACTGAATGGAACCAAGGGGCGAGTTGGGGGCAAATACTATTATTGAAATAAGCTTCCTTCCCAAGGGTCTTTCTGTCACTGTGGGCTCTTTGCCTACCTCCAGGTGTTAGGAATTATGGCTCTCAGTGCCAGAGTTTGGTGAAAGGGAAAGGAACTATTTATTCAAATGTTATACAGGTTTACAGTAATGGCAGAACGTGGCTGCTAAAAAGCCCAAAGTTCCTTTCAAACACCCACAGACACACACACAGTCCTGCCTTTGCCCCTTTGCCCAGTCAGGCCAGTCAGGGGTACTACATCTCAAGAAAAGATATAGAAATACATAGTTCGGGAGACTCCTGTTTCTTTCTGACGATCTGTGCTCAGCTGGGCAGGTCTCCCGCAGTCCCCAGCATCACCAGCTGTGTCGCAGCCACAATCTCCAGTTCTTAATCCAAAACCACATGGCACCTTCTCACGGCCCACCAGCAAGAGTCCTTTCACCTCTTTTCTTCCTGCATGGTCTCACATGATCCTCTCTCATTGTCCCGCATTGCCCCCCTTTTCTTGTGGTGGTCTGTCTTTAGTTTAAAGCCCAGCCTGGAACCTCCTCTGTAACCCCATTTTTGACTCCCCCTACATTGGCTACACCTACTAGCACTCCTGTATTTTCAGCCTTTCTTGACTGCCATAGTTAGTCCTTGCAGGTGTGGCCCTGGGCATGGAGCGAACCATCTCCCAGCTCTCGCACAGGCCCTGTAACCAGGAGGAGTTGCCTCCCAGTTACATTACAGGTCAAAGTCACTCCCATCTTCCTAGATAGACTTGTTGATATGCAAAATAACCCTCAGAGGCTATGCTCCATGTCTCCCTTCCCCGAGCCAGGCCTATTATCCTATATTCCTGGACACCCCAACTTCTGAACCCTGTTATAAATCCCCGTTTCAGATTTTAGGACCCTTTGTAACTATATAAAGGACAATGGGCAAAGGTCTCATCTTCTTGTAGATATTTCTGGCTGGACAAGGCCGCTGTCCTACCTATCCTTGAGTCTAGGATCCCTAAAAGAAGGGGGGTAGCATGGAGGGTGGCCTTCCCGTGAGGGGAAGGGCCTTGCAGAGCCAAGGTCTGTTGGCTGTTACCGGGGAGTGGCAGGCTTGATGTCCAAAGGCTGGCATTACTGGACAATTGGCATCCTTGCTGTATTCTGGAGGTGACAGATTTGGCAAGAGGGTTAGAAGGCACAATTAAACCATAACCAATAAATGACAAAGGCAGGGACCAATTCCTCAACATCCCACATTAGGAAAGGAGCAGATGCTCTGGAGGAAAGTGTACAAGGCATGCTACATCTGTCCAAAGCCTTTTCCCCCTATACTTAGCTCAGGCTGAGGGGAACACTTTAGGATTTCTCCCCCATTAGATTTCTGGGCTCTTTCTGTCTGAGCCATTAGGACAGAAAAGGGAAAATCAGTTCTAAAGTGAAGCCCACAGACCACCCCAGCCCTTTACCAACTCAACCATCTAGTTCAGCCAAACTGTTGAGTCTCAGGGGGTGATGAAAAAGATGGGTTTCTAAAGTGAGGCCTATACTGCAACCAATCGCTCAGGTAATGAGGTCATAGGCATTTGCCCTATGAAACCAGAAGGAAGAACACATATGCTAATTCATACAATATCCCACAAACCAGTCTCTGCACCTGTGAGACTGTCTTTTGGGAAGACCCCCAGTTGCAAGGCCTTTGCTGCAATGGCAATTTGACAGGTCCTTTGTGTCTGTAAATTGAACATTTTGGTAGTATTACAAACCCAGTGTCAACTTCCAGATGAAAACAAACTTTCAAGACAGCTGCACTCTTTGGATATCCAATGTTGAGTATTGTAATTTTCCCTGAACCACCATTTTTCTTGTTAAGATCATCCTCATTGTCATTAAAGGGACTACAGTGAGTCTGGTTTTAATTTTGTCTGTTTGCATAAACACACCTAGAGCACCCTGGATCGCCTGTGATCTTTATGTCTGCTTTGCTGGAGCTCACACAGGGAACCTTTAGATTGACCTTTTAGTTTGCCCTTCAGGGCACAGAAGCTGAGCCACACGTCTGCCTTTGGGTTTCGCCTGTACCAGTTTCACTCAAGTTCTTGAGGTTTACATCGTGTGTGCAGGTTCCTTTTTAGCCATCTTTCAAGAAAGCAACCTTCCCTGGAAGGACTGCCACAACCCACGCAACTGACCAAAGTATCAGGCTTTTTCTCGTGGGCTTTTGCTAGCTTCGCAAGTCAATCCCAGTTCCTCAGGGCTTTCTGGTGACACCCAGAACTCAGACATGCCTTCTTCAGGTGTGTCATTCCAGTCAAAATCCTGGTTAACAAACCACCATTAATGACTGGTCTTACTGGTTTTATGTAAAGAAACCTGATATCACTGCTCACTCCTTCAGAATGCCAAATGCTGGAGGGATCGGGTAGGGAGAAAAACAAAGTGTGAAGGACAATCCTTGTCCTAATACCCACTAAAATTGCATCTCCATGTCTTATACCTTCCATTACTAAAACCCATACAGTTTCTTTCCCAAACTTTCACAAACCTTTATAACCTTCTTCATTTCCATATCTTACACTTTCCCTTTTTCACTTTCCTTCATGGTGTGAAGTTTTAACCTTCCCTGGGAAACTTCAGTTCCCTTTTCAGAGCACATCCAGAGCAAAATTCAAAACACAGAGTCCCAGAAGAACAATAAACAGGTAGAGGCATTCTCTTGCACCAGTGAGTCCACTGGTACCCTGGCAGAGACATGCTCTTTTGCCTCAGGCTGATATATTTATCAGCCCTGAATGACCCTTCCTGGGTTCTAGGTGGCAAAGGCATTCTCCCTAACTGATTACAGGCGACCTTTCCTAGGTGTTGAGTTACAGAGGATTCCCTTTCGATAACACTTTCAATGTCAATGGGATCTGTAGTGACATCCTTTCTTTTATTTCCAATATTAGTAAATTGTGTCTTCTTTCCTATTTTCTTAGTTGTCTTGGCTAGGAGTTTATTAATTTTACAGATTTTTTTCAAAGAAGTGGTTTTTGGTTTTGTTAATTTTTTCTATTAACTTCCATTAACTAAATCATTTTTTATGTTTCAATTTTGTAACATTTTCTTTCCTCTGCTTATTTTGAATTTAATTTTTTCTTTTCTTTTTTAATTTCCTAAGATGAAAGCCTAGATTACTAATTTAGGTCATTTTTCTTCTCTAATATATGCATTCTGTGATATATATATAAATATATATACACATATAAATACACATACATATATATATCCCTGTAAGTTCTGCTTTTACTGCATCCCACAAAGTCTGATAAGTTATATTTTCATCTTCATTTAGTTTAAATGTTTTGTAATTCTGAGATTCCTTTTTGACTTTGTCTGAAAGATGTACTTTTAAATCTCCAAGTATATTGGCTTTTTCCAGCTATCTTGTTGTTATTAATTTCTAATATAACTCTATTGTGTTCTGAGAGCAGGTATTGTATGATTTCCATTTCTTTAAATGTATTAGGCTGTGTTTTATGGCTGAGAATCTGATCTCCCTTGGTAAATGTTTAATGTGAGCTTGAAAAGAATGTGCATTCTGCTGCTGTTGGAAGGAGTAGTCTATAAATACCAATTACATCCAGTTGATTAATCATGTCCTTGAGTTTAGCTGTATTTTACTGATTTTCTGCCTTCTGGATGTGTCCATTTCTGATAAAGGTGTGTTAAAGTCTCCAGCTATAATAAAGAATTTATCTATTTGACTTTGCTGTTCTCTTAGATCTTGCCTCACAATTTTGACACTCTCTTGTTAGGTATGTGCATGTTAAAGATTGTTGCACTTTCTCAGAGTATTGCTTATTTTACCATGATAGCCCTCTTTATTCCTGATAACATCTTAGCTCTGAAGTCTGCTCTGTGAAATTAATATGGCTACTCCTGCTTACTTTTGATTAGTGTTAGCATAATATAATTTTCCATTTCTTTAATTTTTATCTATGTATGAATTTATATTTAAAGTGGATTTTTGTAGATAATATATAGTTGGTTCTTGTTTATTGATCCAGTCTGACAATCTCTTTTAATTGGTATATTTAGACAATCAATGTTTCAAGTAATTACAGATATAATTGGAGTGATATCTACCATATTCTTTACTGTTTCCTATCTGTTGCCCTTGTTCAGTGTCCTTACTTTTGTCTTACACATTCTTTTTTTCTGTTCTTGTGGATTTGATTGAGTATTTGATATGATTTTATTTTCCTCCTTATCAGTATTATATGATTTTAGCCATTTTTTAATGATTGCTCTAGAGCTTGCATTATACATTTACAACTAATCCAATTCCACTTTCAAATAAGGTTTTGTCACTCAGTGAGCAATGAAAGTACCTGATACACACACACACACAGGAATACATTGCTGCTAATATTATTTTGAACAAAATGTTAACTCTTAGATCAATTAGAAAAATAAAAATTTATGGTCATTTACTGAATATTCTTCACTCCTCTATCATAAGTTAATTGACCATATAAACATGGTTTTATTTTTGGTCTCTATTCTTTCTTATTGATCTAGGTGTCTGTATTTATGCCAGCGCCATACTGTTTTGATTACTATAGCCTTGTAATATAGACAGGATGTAGGGAGCCTGATGCCTCTAACTTTCTATCCCAAGATTGCTTTGGCTACACAGGGTCTTTTATGGGTCTATAAAAATGTTAGAATTGGTTCTGTTTTTGTGAAAAATGACATTGGAATTGTGGTAGGGATTGCACTGAATCTGTAGATTGCCTTGGGAAGTATGGATATTTGAATAACACTAAAGCTTTTAATCAATGAGCATAGAATATCTTTCCATTTACTTGTGGCTTCACTTTCTTCCATGAATGTCTTAGAATTTTCAGTGTACAGGCCACCACCTCCTTAGTTAAATTTATTCACAGGCATTTTATTCTTTTTGATGTAATTGTAAATGGGATTATTTTCTTAATTTCCTTTACTAATAGTTCATTATTAGTGTATAGAAATGCAACATTTCTGTATATTGATTTTGTATCCTGAAAAAGTGCTAAATTCATTTATTATTTCTATCAGTTTTTGGTGGTGTCTTAAGAGCTTTCTATATAAAATATCATGTTATCTGCAAATAGTGACTGTTTTATTTCTTCCTTTCTTAATTCGATAACTTTTATTTCTTATTCTTACCTGATTGCTCTCACTAGGATTTCCAATACTGTGTTGAATGAAAGTGGTGCGATCAGGCATTCTTTCCTTGTTCCAGGTCTTAGAGGGAAAGCTCTCAGCTTTGCACCACTGACTATGATGTTAGCTCTGGGTTCGCCATGGGAACCCTTATTACGTTGATGTGCTTTCCCTCTGTACCCACTTTGCTGAGAGTTTTTATTTTAAATGGGATACTGAATTTTGTCAAATGCTTTTTCTTCATCTATTGAGATAATTCTATGATTTTACCTTTGGCATTTTAAATGTGGTATATCACATTGATTTAAGGATGTTGAACCATACTTGCATCCCTGGAGTAAATGTATTTGATCATGGCATATGATCTTTTTAATGTGCTGTTAATAAATTCTGTTTGCCAATATATTGTTGAAGATTTTTGTAATTTTCTGTGCGTGTGGCATCCTTGTCTCATTTTGGTATCAGGGTAATGCTGTCTTCATGAAATGAATTTGGAAGTGTTCCCTCCTCTTCTATTTTTGGAAGAGTTTGAGAAAGATTGATATTAATTGTTCTTTGAATGTTTGGTAGAATTCACCAGTGAAGCCATCTGGTGCTAGATAGTTTGTTGACAGGTTTTTGAGTACTGATTCAATCTATTCATTAGTTATCAGAGTATTTAAATTTTCTATTTATTCATGATTCAGTCTTATCGGGTTGTATGTTTCTAGGAATTTATCCATTTCTTCTAGGTCATCCTGTCTGAAGTTTTTAATTTCAGAATTGGCACACTGCCTCCAGCAATTCATCAGCTTCAGATCCTGTTTTCCTCCCCAAGGAGGTTTCCTCTCCTGGTTTTCTGTTCTGATGAGTTGTGATTCTCTGAATCCACTTCTCTGTTTCTTCAGTTTTGGGGTCAATAGTTTTCCCTTTGACTTCATTTTGTGCTGGATCTGAGAAGAGTTGTTGATTTTTCTGTTTGTTCAGTTTTTTATTTGTTTTTTTTTTTTAGGATATAGTGCCTCTTTTAATCTTCTTACCTGCTGGACCAAAAACCAAAAGTCACTCATTTGTTCCTTTTTAATTTACACAAATATATTTTAGTATATACACATGAATTTCTAAATAATTCATAGTATTATATTTTTAAAACATTTTATACTTGATATAAGACTTTAAACATTTTTTTTCTGAGTTTAATGTTGTGAAATTCATCCAGATTAATAAATGTAGCTCTAGATTATTCATTTTTATGATGGCAGTATTTTCCACTATATGAATAGACCATAATTTTTTATAGTTTATGGACATTCAGGTTATTTCTAGATTTTTGTTATTGCAATACTGCAATGACATTTCTGTCCAAGTATTATGTATATAATACTATATATAATATATAAATTCACTTTTATGTATACACATATGAAAGTGCATTTATACACTTTCCCATGAGCACATCTTTAGACTCTGGTAAAGGTACCCCTGGAAATAGATGTAATATCTCCATGAGGCATGTGAGCATAAATAGTTTAAATGGAAGCAATTCATTTCAACATCCATATTATTTTTTACTAAAGTGATTTTCCTGAGAAGGTGCTTATGGTTGAAGTGTCTTGCTGTTTCTCCTTTCCAAACTATAATTTTCTCATTTTGCATAAACCTATTCAAATGGCTAAGGTAAACAATACTGACAATATCAAGTGCTAGTGAGATGTAGAACAATGGGAACTTTCATAAATTGTTGATAAATGCAAAATGATATAGCCACTCTGAAAACAGTTTGGCAGCTTCTTAAAACATTACACATATATTTAATATATGACCCAGCAATCCCACTCTTACATATTTATCTTAGATAAATGAAAACCTATGTTCGCACAAAAACACACAAAAGTGTAAGCAGCCCCACTCATGACTGCTCCAAATTGGAAACCACCCAGTGTTCTTCGATGGGTGAATGAATAAACTATGAAACATCCATGCAATTGAATACTACCTAGTAACAAAGAGGAATAAGTTTATATAAATCTCAAAGGCATTATGCTAAGTGGAAAATTGTCTCAAAACATATAAAGGTCTCAAAATATATAAATGAATTCATATAGTGTGGACTCACACTATACACATTCATCTATATGAAATTCTGCCAAACAGACACGCACTGATGGAGACCAGGGCAGTGTTTGCCGAGGGTGTGGGGAGGTGTGACTACTGATAGTTTGAAATCTTGTGGTTTATTTAGAGCAGTGGTCCCCAACCTTTTTGGCACTAAGGGCCACTTTCGTGGAAGACAATTGTTCCACGGACCAGGGTTGGGGAGGGGGGGCAGGAAATGGACCTCAGGTGGGGGAGGAAGGCTGGAGACATATGCACAGCTCAGGCAGTAATGTGACAGCCTCCTCCTACAGGAAGGAGGGGAGTTGGGGACCCCTGCTTTAGAGGAAGTCAGTAACTCTAAAGACTGTGTAACATAACTTTATGCAGTGTGTGTGGTTTATAATGCTCAACTTTCAACAAAATTTTTGTAAGATCTAATATTTTTGTTAATTTATGTTTTAAAAATTTAGTAATAGATCTTGATGTGGTTTTTGATATGTAAAAGAGGGAGTTCAAGTAACTAAGAGCTACAAGAAAAAATCTTTCATTTTCATCTAATTATATTTCTATGTGTAGAAAGTTTCTCAGCTCTTAGGTGTATAAAACTGAACAAGAATAAGAACCCACATAAGAACAGAATTGATGCTAAGCCCTGTCTCAATTAGAACACCTGTTCTTATTTGCTCACATCTTCTCATATCTGTCTGAAAATGGTTCCTTAATTTCCTTCATCCTGTATATCTCTTTCCTCAAAGTTATTTTCTCAATTTTTTCTACTTATAGTTCAAAATGATCATTAATAAGATTAAAAACTTTGTGCGTGTTTATGGAGCTTGGCAGTTTTATTGGAATGTTGAGTTGGATTGGGTCTAACCAAAATAGGGATGTCCAAGTCCCAACCCTAGTACCCCACAGTGTGACCTTTTTTGGATATAGGGTCTTTGTAGATGAATCAAGTTAAAATGAAGTATTATGGTGAGCTCTAATCCAATATGCTAGGTGCCACTACATAAAGGGACACAGAGACATACATAGAAGAAAGATGTGCTTAGACACAGGGTAAAGGTAGCCATCTACTATCGAAGCCAAGGAAAGAGGCCTGGAATAAATTTTTCTCCCACAGCTGTCAGAAGGAACCAACACCGCCGCACCTTGAATTCAGACTTCTTGCCTCCAGAACTGTGACACAATAGATTTCTATTGTTGAAGCCATCCAGTTTGTGGTACTTTGTCACAGCAGTGTCTGAAAACAATACGGTTAGGAGGCCTTACACATTAGTGTCTTCACCTTGTTTTTCTTTGGCTGGTTAGGTTCTGCAAACTCTACAATACCTGCTGGAGATTCAGGGGCCTGGCTGCCCAGGTTCTGGGAGCTGAATAAGGGAAGAATGTTGGGTTCTCTGCGTTTAGTGTTTTTCAACACTTACCCTAATTACAGCTGAGCCAGGTGTTGCCTGAGCCAGAGACTGTTATAACTTCACAGTGTTAAACTCCTGCCTGCTGCCAAAGTGCGGGAAGAAGTTTGGGGCTTCTGTTTCTCATGCATTTTTCAACAAATTTTATGTATTTATTCCCAAACTTACCCCCATTACCAGGTATCTGGTGCTGCTAAATCCTGAGCCATTTGAGGCAGAATTCTGTGGTAAAAGTAAAGTCATTTCTTGGCTTTCTCCACTCCCAGCTTAAATTTCAACTTTTCCAAGGGCTGTTAATTTCATTAGCGCAAGTGTAATGCTTCCCCATTTCCAAAATGTTAATGCTGTTGTTCCCACTCCCATTTTCAACCCTAGTGAGTTTATGCTTTCCTTTAAAATCCACTTTTAATTAGGAGTCTCAAGTTCCAATATTTCATATGCCCTCAGCTGTACATTATTTAAGATATTTGATACATTTTGGTATATATTTTGAGTCTGGAGGTATTTTTAGAATGACTGAATAGGCTTATGACTGGAAAAAAAACATATTGTAACTATAATACTTGCTTATGTTGATTAGAAGATATTAAATTATTTTTGTTCTAGGATCTGGGAGTTTTTTGGGAGGGGATGGCTAGAGTTGATGTAATGATAACTATATTAACCAAGGCCTGCCATCAGATGTGCTTAATTTACTTTAATACAGGTTGAATTATTACATAGTAAGATACATAGCAATATGGAGTTACATTGATATAGTGGAAAAATTATATTTATGTCATTACAATATCTGGAAACTGAGTCTTGAAATGTGGCTTCTCTTTCAAGTCTCTGCCATTTACTAACTGAGTGCTATTGGACACAAACAATTCACCTAAAGTTATAAGATATGTAATTTAGTTATTAGAGAAAATATTTTCTAATTCTATACTTTTAACTGAAACAATGGCCACCCTTTTTCATGCCTAAATAACTTTCTAATGTAGAAACAATGTATCTACTTCAATTAGAAAGTAGCTTCCTATATCATTCTGGTTTAAATAGTTCTCTTAGCTTCTTTTAGTAAAAAGCAAAATACTATAAATACACCTCTTCTAACAAAGATACAGACTCAAGTTTCTTTTTCTTTTAATTTTTCAGAGCCCTCTTTTATTGTGATACGTACAAATAATAAAATTTGTTATTTTAACAATTTTAAAGTATATAATTCAGTGACATTAAACATATTCATGTTTGCAACATTTTTCACTATCTAGTTCTAGAACTTCATCACCCAAACAGATAACCTGTATTAAGTGTTTATTTTATTCTTGCCTCCCACCAGCTCCTGGAAACCATTAATCTGCTTTATTTATAGGGTTGCCTATTGCAAATGATTCCTATAAATGCAATCATACAACAGATGGTCTTTAGTGTCTGGTTTCTTCCATTTAACACATTTTTCAAAGATTTTATTTATATTTAGAGAGAGGGGAAGGGAGGGAGAAAGAGCGAGAAAAACATCAATGTGTGGTTTTCTCTCCCACATCCCCTACTGGGGACCTGGCCCACAACCCAGGCATGTGCCCTGACTGGGAATTAAACCAGCGACCCTTTGGTTTACAGGCCAGTGCTCAATCCACCGAGCCACACCAGCTAGGACCATTTGGCACATTTTTTAAAGGTTCGTTCATTGTAGCATATACCAGTACTTCGTTCCTTTTTGTGGTTGACTAATATTACATTTCATGAGCATATCACCTTTTGTTTACCCATTCCTTGATTGATAGGAATGGGTTAATTGGATTATTGATAGGAATGGGTTATTTGGATTGATAGGAATGGATTGATTTGGGTTATTTCTATCTTTTAGCTATTGTAAACACCACTGCCATGAACATTCGCATACAATTTTTGTTTGAACTCTTAGTTCCAATTCCTTTGGGTATATACCTAAGTGTGGAATTGGTGGCTCATATTGTAATTCTATATTTAACTTGAGGATCTGTAAAACCATTTTCTACATCAGCTGCACCATTTTATGTTCCTATCAACAAAGTAATAGGGCTGTAATTCTTCACATCTTCACTAACACATTTTTAAATATTTTTTATTATAATCATCCTAATGGATGTGAACTGCTATCTGACCTTGGTTTTGAGTTCCCTGATGACTGCGTTGATGTTGAGTGTCATTACATACGCTTCTTGGCCATTTGTGTATCTTCTTTAGAGAAACACTTCCAATTTTTTTTTGCTGTTTAAAAACACTTGGATTGCCTTCTTACTGTTGAGTTGTAATTGTTGTTTATATAATTGCTTTATATATATTAGATTCTAAACATTTATCAGATATATAACTTGCAAATAAATTTTCCCATTCTTTGGATTATCTTTTCATACTCTCACTCAAAGTTTCTTCTTAATGATCAGAGTAAGTTATAACTTGCAATATATGAGATGACTCTGCATTATTTATTTAATAAACACCTACTCCATTTCAGTGAATGAGCTAGGTTCGGGATAGAAAACTATAATAAAAATGAATAAAGAAACAATCGGACAGACAGATAGCCATTGACCTTCAGAGCTCACAATATAATGGAGATGACAAATGTGAAAAACCTATTACATTATATTTTGATGAAAGCAAGCAATAGAGCAATAGAAAATGCACCTGAATCTCAATTGGGAAAGACAAGGCAGACATCCCTGGTGAAGAGGGACACATGATTTATTGTAGATAAGGAGTAGAGAATCAAGTTGATAAGACATCAGGAAGTAGAAAGAGTGTGCAGGACTGGAGACTATGCTTAGCATGTGGACATGGCTGCAACTTAGCTTCCAGCCCAGGCCGTCTGTAAGATACACTCTGTGGCCCCTGGGTGTTTGTGACCTTGCTTCCCAGTGGTGTGAGACTAAAGATTATACTCATAAGTGGCATGGAGTTTTGAATTGTTTTTCCCGCCTGGAAGAAAACATAGAATGAGGACCTAAATTAGACAGAACTTCCACTAAACTCTCTGGCTAGAGGGGACCAACAGCTTGGCTGCGTGGAAGGGCAGAACTGCCGGTTATGATCTCCACCCATGCCCTTCTGCAAGCAGAGAATGCAGTCTGCCAAAATCTGAGCACTAGCTGCTGTAAGTTCTGGCCCTCTTCTCAGTCTGTATCTGATTCCCCAGGGGCTGAGTCTGACAGATTCCTTCAGTGAACACCATGAGTCTTGACCAGAGTGGGCCTTCAGGAAACATCCCACAATGCTGAGAAAACTGATGTTCTCCTTGGTCTCTCTTTTTCCCACCAGAGCAACCACAGACATGTGGGGTGGCCTCTCAGGGTGAGGCTGTGCAGGTGTGGGGGAGGAGTGATGTGGTCAAAATGAAGTGGTTTATCTTACCCATGTGGTCCTTCCTGGTCTCAGTGGTCCAGGGGGTGCTTCAACCTCACTCCCAGGATTCTGGGATTTTCTCAGTGATGCCTTTTCTATGGATAGTTGCCAGTTGGTCTTCTCGTAAAAGAGACTAAAGTCAGGCATGAACTATGTCACCATCTTTATGATGTCACCTCCTTTATAGTCAATTCTCGCCACCCTTGTTTTGCTACACACTTGTTCTGCTACACTGCCTCCTGCTATGATCTATTTTTCCTCATGGCTCCTTTTGCATTATAAAATAATGATTCTATCACCTTTTTGCTAAAAATCCTGATTGTTTCACACATTATGTTATGTAAAAATCATGACCCTTGTACCAGTTTATACAACCATATGTGATCTGATCCACACAGCTTCCTGACCCCACTTTCTGCCACTCCCTTGATCACTCTGCTGTAGGCATGCCTGTCTCCTTGATTTTGTCTAAATGCTCAGCCCAGGTCCTGGCTCTACATTGCCCTTTCTCCAGCATCCTCAGGTGTACTGCTGCAGTTCCTTCCTGTCTCTGCCAATACAGCACTTTATCAGAAAGTACTCCACTGACCAAATTATGTAACAGGGCACTGCCTTCATCCAGTGTTCCCTGCTTTATTCTCGATAGCATTTTTTATCTCATATAATACTTGTTTGTTATTGATCTATTTCCCTGAGACTAATTCATGAGAATAATGTTCCAAACATGTTTTGAGGAAATTAATATAAACATAGAACCTTTTAAAAAATATGATAGATTTAATTTTGATTATGTTGAAATTTTATATGATCATTGAGTATATATATGTGTGTGTTTGTATATACATATATACACATATATACATATATATATATATATATATATATATTTCTGGAGTCCAGGAGAAGACCAGCTAGATATGGATTTAGAATACATTAATATAAAAGGTAGTAAAGACATAAATATGGATATAGAGTGCATAGTTTGTCAATAATATAACCATTGCCTTAAAGTTAAACATTTATTGACCTTGACATTGACCCTACACATTACAATCCCTCTTATGGTCATGCCCAATTAACTTGGCCATTGAAAAGAAATGGAGGCTTCAGGACCAAGAGTCAAGAGGTCTTGGGGTCATTTACATTGAACCTCACAATAAGAGTATATTTCAATGTCTAGTTTCAATGACTGAACACATAGAAGTTCAGAATTCCCAACACTACTAAATGAGTGTTCTCTTATTTTGTTTCACCTTTCAAATTAAAAAAAAAAGCAAAATTAGGTCTCATATTTAGGAGATTTCAATCTGAGCAATTGTAACAGAATGCTGAATAGATCCTTTCCTGTTAACCCTGAATTAGTGAATGAATCCAAAGATGAACACAAGTATGTGATGATTACCTCTGCATTCTAAAAGAAGTCAACACAGGCCCAGACAGCAACCTAGGACTTAAATAGAAACAGTCAAAATTATTCTGCTTTCCTAGCCATTTTCTCCTTATATTTTTTTCTAGCAAAAGTTTTAAAATAGGAAGATATATATGGGAGTGGTGGGCTCTTGGCTTAAAGGCAGAGAGACCTATGACTTGTCTCTCTTTTCCTGTGTGGTAGTAGGATGGGGACACATTTGTCTCCTCTCTTTATAGCCAAGTAAGAAGGCTTGAAAGGAAGAGTGGAATCTCTTACCTGTTTGCTCACCTGTTAAGAAGGAAGTTCTGATTGGCCACCAGCTCTACTGAGAAGAGAGTGAAGTAGGGGGTAAGGATAAATAGTTGAGCAGAGACAGGAGGCCACACTGGAATAATCTGCAATCCCACAATTTTGAGATATTTTTCTGTGGCTTAAATAGACATAGATGAAAAATAAACAAACAAACAAACAAAAAATTCTAAGTGCCCCAGCCAAGCCCAATCTTGGACAGTTCTAAATTATAAAAAGCATGGGCAAAGTAGATTTCCCAGAAGGATGTGAATACCTGCCTAGAAAAGGCAGCTGAGGAAGTATTGCTACCGCCAAAAATGAAGAGTTTTCCCAGGAGCCCTTCACAGAACTAGTCCGTGAGATGTATCCTTTGTTGGCTCACAGGCCCGTGGGAATGATCAGTCTGAATACCTGTGACACAGGCCATAGGACACAACCAGAGTCTGGATGCCTACAATGTGGCCCTATGATATGCCGGAGGCTGCATGCCTGCATCATAGGTGACCTAAAAAGACCGCCATAGCACTTGTTAAAGTGTATTTGATGGTTTTATTTAATTTTCTCCTTTTCCTCATACAGAATCAGAAAAAGGGACAGAGAAAACACAAAGGAAAAGTCACAGAAAAGGCCATATGTACATCCATTTCCAATTGGCACCTAAAATTTGCCTGGCAGGAGTGGATGGGGAAGAGTGAGCATTAATTAGATATAAAATTTAAAAAATCAAGTAGACAGAACTTTTATAACTGCTGTAGGAGATTGAATAGTCATGGTTGTTAGCTGAGACTTCTAGAGTTAACAGGGTAGATTTTCTCAACATGTTTGAAAGCAGTGAAAGGGAAATAAAAATAAGACATTTTATTTTTCAATCCAGTTATATAGTTTTTTTAAATATATATCACATTATTATGGGCTTTTAAAAAAACATTTTCAATGCTTTTTATATCCTCCTGAGAATCAGAGTTTCCACCTGGTATCCTTTTCCTTCAATCTGAAAAACTTTCTTTACAATGCCATGTAGTTCAAAGCTCCTGGTAACAAGTTCTCATAGATTTCTTTTACATAAAAATGTCTGTATTTTTGTCTTTATTCTTGAGACATGTTCTCATTCTAAAGATGACATTCCACTAGCTTCATGGTGCCATTGTTTTAATGATAAATCAGAGATCATTTGAATCATCCACTTACCTCTTTCCAATGCTTTATTTCTCTCTTGATCTTTTCAAAATTTTCCCTTTATCTCTGGTTTTTAGCAGTTGGTTGGGATTGCCTTGGTATCATTTTCTTTTCTTTGTATTTATCATGTTTGGGGATCACTGAACTTCTTGAATGTTTAAATTTATGTCTTTCTACATACCAGTGCCAACAATACTATTAGACTTCATTGTTGCACATCACCTAGCATTGAGTTTTAAATATTCTTTAAGTTATTCTTGAAAATATCTGTCAAAGCATTAGACCAATAAAAGATTTCTGGCCATTTTCTAATAAAGGATACTTTACTGACTTTTTGCATGTGTCATTATAATATAATATTTTCAAGCTATACTCTGAAGAACAAATATTTAAAACTCAATACTGGGTAATGCTGGATAGGAAAGCGTATTTGCATCTTGCCTAGTAAAGATTATTTTAAAAATGTCCTCTCAAAATAATGATAATAATGATGATGATGGTGATGATAATAATAATTGAGTTCTTTGATTTGTTAGGTAGTGTTCTAAATTCTTTAAATATACCAATTTACTGAATCCATTTTCTATATATATATACTATAATTGACTCAATTTTATTTTTTAAAGATTTTACTTATTATTTTTAGAGAGAAAGGAAGGGAGGCAGAAAGAGAGAGAAACATCTGTGTGAGAGAGAAGCATCTATCTGTTAGTTGCCTGTTGTACATACCCTACCCAGGGACTGAACCCCCAACTCAGGTGTGATCCCTCGACTGGAAATAGAACTAGTGACCTTTCACTTTGCAGGATGAAACCCCACAAACTGAGCCACATGGGTCAGGGTTGGTTCAATTTTAGAGATAATAAAACTAAACTAAGAGTTAGAAAACTTGGGTATAGAGAACCCAGGCCCAAGATCACCAGGCAGCAGCAGAGTGGGGGTTTGCGCTCGGGTTGTCTAGCTATATTGACAGGGTCTGTACTTAACCAACAGCTCACATTGTCCTGAAATTTTTTTGAGCAGGTGATTAAACACTTATGTCAGTAAAAAAAATTTCAAAGTTGAGCTCACATTGTTTCCAGCACAACTTGACAATTAGATCTCAAGTTCACCGAGAACACTCATCTGAGACAAAGAAGTGCAGAAATGGGAGCTCTATGTATGTGTATATTTTCCCAAGAGGGGGATAAACAGCTCCTCAAGAGTTGAAAGGAAAGTCAGAAAGTTCTTACTTTAAGGATCTTCTCTATAATCACAGCCTTGGTTTACATCAACATCAGTCCACTCATTTATTTCCTTAAGCTAAAAGAACTTTTCGAACCTCACCAGATATTGTTGTGGAAGAGCTATCATACAACAGTGTATTCTAAGTGTGAGAAGTCAGTGCCTATGCCTTTTAAGTGGGTTTCAAATGTAATTTTGAAACCCATGCGCTCTTTGTAAGGGAACAAGTTAGTAGAACCCTAATAAAGGAGAAACGCCAAATTGTAAACTATACCTTAAGAAATTCGGTCTATAGGGCAACATAAATATAATGACTGATTTTGCTCGATGTTCAACCTTTTTCTAACCCAAAATTTATGGCAAAATAGTTTACAGAGAAAATGCCTTATCATTAAGAATATAGAAACTACAAGTTTTATATGTGTGTGTGTGTATCCCCCACACACACTCATTTCACCAAAGATGAAGAAGCCACCGATGAAATGTGAATGTACAACTTAAATAATAACACAAAGTAGCCTACTTTGCTCTACTCTGAAATACTTTGAAATTTATATTTATAGCAGTTTGGATTAGAATCACTGTGTTAGGAGGGAAATTGGATATCACTGTATTTGATTTTAGAGATGAAGGGAACTTGAACAGTCACAGGAAGCATTAACTAATCCATTCAACAAATATCAGCTTGGCTTCAGTTCTGTGCCAGGCGCATACAATCGTATACGTTAGACTATGAATATATGAAAAAAGTAAAAGGTGACTTCACAGAATAACATAGAGGTAGGCTAGGAAATCGTATCTGTGGGCATCTAGTCCAGTGCTTTTTCCGTATTGGAAGTGGCTAAGCTAAGTGAATGAGCATTATAATCTGAAAAAAAAATAAAATTTAATTCCATTTGATTATGAGAAGAAAAATAACTTAAAAATTGAAAGCTGTCCATGGAATACTAGCACGTAGGACTTGATTTGTTTTTCCTGTCTCAGTTCAAATTCAATATCACTCTTTGTGAGCAATACAAACTCATGCACCCTGTTAATGAATACTACTAGGGTTTCAAATATCCTTGCTTCAGAAAAAGCAGTTGTGTCCGTCCATGTAATCATTTCTTATTACTTCTATTAATTCCAGAGGCTCGTGTTATTTAATTTAAGAAGCTAATTGTTGTTTTAAAAACATTGGATAAATGGAAAATATGCTATACATTCTAGAGCACAATAAGAAATAACAGTTTCCCACATACCAAACAAAATTATTAACTTGAGCCTTAGCTGGTGTGGGTCAGTGGATTGAGTGCCACCCTGTAAACCAAATGGTCACTGGTTCGATTCCTAGTCAGGGCACATGCCTGTGCTGCAGGCCAGATCCCCAGGGTGGTGCATGTAAGAGACAACCACATTGATGTTTCTCCCCCTCTCTTTCTCTTTGCCTTCCCCTCTCTCTAAAAATAAGTAAATAAAATTTGTTAAAGGATAAAAAATTATTAACTTGAATTAAATGATCAAATAAAAAAGGCAATAGAGATTAACTTTGCACAGTGTGTTTTCTAACACCATCTAAAAGCCCAACTTCACTCTGAAAATGTGCCCAAATACGCCATTCCCAAATACTTGCTTATATTATGTTATGTTATATTATATTATATTATTTTACATTATTTATATTATTTCCATTATATTATATTACATTTGTGATTATGATCAAGTCAAGAAACTAATATTTTGCTCAAAGTTGACAGAGTGATAAAACCAGCCTGGAGTTAACTTTTACTATAGAAAGAAGTGACAAAAAGTCACATTGTACTCTTTCTCAAGTGATAAATTTGATTTTTATTTCATTCCATCAGTAACTTAACCCATATTTATTTACCTCTATCTGTAAAGTTTAGTGCAAGTTGCTCTGGAGGATAAATTGATGGCTCAAATATAAATATCATTTTCAAGATATTTAAATAGTAAAGATAGAAATGTTTGTAAATTAAAACACATGTATACTTGGGGCCCCGTTACTGCGTATACAGCAACAATTCAGTGGTAACAATCATCTATGTTAGAATGCTGCCAGGAGTTCTCCCTTCCTGAGTGCACAGTGGGCTTCCTGGGAGCTGCTGGGAGTTTTACATCAAGCTGACTTTGGGAGGAGGAGAGGGAGTTGCTATATATATTTTTTATTTTTTTATTTTATTTTAATTGTTTTTCAAGTACAGTTTTCTGTCTTTTACTCCCATCCCAGCCTACCGCCCCAGTCCTCCCCACCTCTCTCCCATTTCCACACATCCCCTAGTTTTTGTCCACGTGTCTTTTATACTTGTTCCTGTAAACCCTTCCCCTTTTTCCCTGAAATTCCCTCTCCTCTCCCCTCTGGTGACTATAAGCCTGTTCTCTATTTCAGTGTCTTTGGTTATATTTTGCTTGTTTGTTTTATTGTTTAGGTTCCTGTTAAAGGTGAGATCATATGGTATTTGTCTTTCACTGCCTGGCTTATTTCACTCAGCATGATGCTCTCCAGTTCCATCCATGCTGTTGCAAAGGGTAGGAGCTCCTTCTTTCTTTCTGCTGCATAGAATTCCATTATGTAAATGTACCATAGTTTTTTGATCTGTTCATTTACTGATGGGCACCTAGGTTGCTTCCAGCACTTGGCTATTGTAAATTGTGCTGCTATGATCATAGGGGTGCATAGGTTCTTTTGGATTGGTGTTTCAGGGTTCTTAGGATATAATCCTAGCAGTAGAATTACTGGGTCAAAAGGCATAGACCCATTTTGAGTTTTCTTAGAAAATTCCATACTGTTTTCCATAGTGGTTATACCAGTCTGCAATCCCTCATGAAAATAGTTCCCATTTTCTCCACAACCTCTCCAACACTTGTTGTTTGTTCCTTTGTTTATGATGGCCATTCTGACCAGTGTGAAGTGGTATCTCATTGTGCTTTTAATTTGCATCTCTCTGATAGCTAGCGATACTGAGCATCTTTTCATGAGTCTCTGGATCCTCTGTATGTCCTCCTTGGAGAAGTGTCTGTTCAAGTCCTTTGCCCATTTTTTAATTGGGTTGCTTGTCTTCTTAGAGTGGGGTCATGTAAGTTCTTTATATATTTTGGGGATTAAACCCTTGTCTGAGGTATCATTGGCAAATGTGTTTTCCCATATGGTTGGTTCCCTTTTTATTTTAATACTGTTTTCTTTAGCCATGCAGAAGCTTTTTATTTTGATGACATCCCATTTGTTTATTCTTTCCTTTATGTCTGTTGCTCTAGGGGACATATCAGTAAAAATGTTGCTGTGTGATATATCTGAGATTTTCCTGCCTATGTTCTCCTCTAGGACTTTATTGGTGTTACGGCATATATTTAAATCTTTTATCCACCTTGAATTTATTTTTGTGTATGGTGTAAGTTGGTGCTCGAATTTCATTTTTTTTGCATGTAGCTACCAATGGCATATTTCACAGACATAGAACAAATGATTCAAAAATTTATATGGAACCATAAATGACCCTGAATAGCTGCTGCAATTTTGAGAAAGAAGAGGAATGTAGGAGGGATCATAATACCTGAGACCAAACTGTATTACAAGGTCACTGTAATCTAAACAGCCTGGTACTGGCATAAAAACAGGCACATGGACCAGTAGAACAGAATGGAGAGCCCAGAAATAAACCCAAGTCTCTACAGTCAATTAATATTTGACAAAGGGGGCAGCAACATAAAATGGAGTAAAAATAGCCTCTTCAACAAGTGGTGTTGGGAGAACTGGACAGCTATAATTTTTTAAAGAAGGTTTGTAGGTAGTGAAACTTACTTGAAAGCAATACACTCAGCTGATTAGAGAGTGTCTGACTTTCCCTGTCAAAAACTGATAGCCCTTGAGAAAAACCATGGGCCAACTCTGACACAGGTCTGAAGGAAGCCCTGTGGTCTCGACAATGAGAGACACCTCGCCTTGAAACCCAGCATATAGTAATGGAAGAGGACTCTCTTCGATGAGGGTCCCACTCTAGACCTCTTCAAAGCTCAAGAATTATTCTGGGCTCTTGATTAACAGTATTCTAGAAGGATTCCTTCCTTAGTACTGAAAAATCCTTGATTGAATGGAAGATTCTATCTCTTCAGTGATGTTTCTCTTCTTGGTGAGGGTATTTGTGCTATTGAGATAGGTACAATGGATATACTCTTCACTCAACAAAAAGTCCAAAGTAACTCAGAGCAGATTCACAATGAATTGCTCTCAGCAGTGTAATTCAGTTTGAGAAGGACCATCATCTTCACTACCCCAAATAGAAAAAAAAAACCCACACATCTCTTGACATTCTAGAAGTTTACCTAATTAATTAATGATATAAAGCAGAAGTTTTAACAGACTACTCTGCCTACTGTTCTTGCTCTACCAGGGGTGTCCCACCTTTTGGTGTCTCTGGCCCACACTGGAAGAAGAGTTGTCTTGGGCCACACATTAAATACACATACACTAATGAAAACTGATGAGCAAAAAGCAGATTTTAAGTAAATTTATGATTTTGTGTTAGGCCACATTCACAGCCACCCCAGAAGGCATGCAGCCCATGGCCCACAGGTTGGACACCCCTGCTAGACATTGTCCTCAGGATCAAAGCTTCTAAAAAGCCCTCCAGACAAGATCAGAAACAGAACTTAGAATTTGTTCACTACTCTATCTCTTCTTTTATTCTGTAAGAATTTACTAGGTAGCACTTCCCAAAGAAGGTGGCCCTTCAGCTGACTTTTGAAAACTGTCCAAAAGGCAGTTGGATAATGTTCAGAAGAATTTCGTACTGTGGATGGCTGTGTGCAAAAGCAGGATGAATTTAAGAGACCACAGGTGCTCTGATATGTCTTGAACCATAACAATGTTCAGGGTGGGGGAGAGTGTGCTGGTTATAGAAACATCCAGCCACAGCGGGCCTTCCCTGCTATGTTAGAGCTGCGGCTTTCTCTCAAAAGTGAACAATTCAGAAGAGGCATGAACATTTTTCCATTTTAGAAAGAATCCATCTAGGAAGCTGAACAATAATTAATGTTCAATGAATGAATTAATGAATGATGAAAGCCATAACTACTCCAATGAAAAATAGATAAAAAGATAATTCTTGAGATAACAAGATGATACACTCTTTAAAACTTGAAAAATGATTAGAGAGTTGGTTGAAAAAATGAGAGAAATCAAGGATGGCCATGTGAAAAAAAGAAAGGAAAGAAAGAGACCCTGGGCTTCTTATTTGGGCTTTCCAATCATACCCACACAGGCGGGACTATGTTTTGGATACACAAATGTTGATGTTATATATCCATCATTGGCATTTTGAACCTCCAGGGGATGGCGGGACCTATTTAATTTAGCCTAGTCAGTCCTCCTACAGCTTCTTGGATGGATTTGCCATTTAAAACATGTCCTCAAAATCTCCTGCAAAATTGGCACATTGTCCCAGCAAAAACAGCTGCTTTGATTCAAACAGTTCATATAAAAAGCTGCAACACAAACTTAGTAACAATACCAAAATTTTTAAAAAGCCACAAACAACCCACAAATGGTAAACAAGATTCTTAGTCTATTTTTAACATTTGTTCTAATATCAATAGCAACCCATTTTTGAAACAAATACTATTCATTTTTTCCTAAGTTATTTTCAAATGCAAATCTCTAAAAACTCTGTGAGACAAGCCTTTGGAATCTTTTAATCAACTCCAAGACCTTTAAAAAAGTGATTTAATCTTACACCACTTGCCTGAACCTCCTCCCATTTTAGATGTAATTGAATTGATCCAGAGTGATATTACAAAAGAGAAACTCTAAGATTTTTGAAACAGTGAGATGAAGTGTTTATTTTTTTTTAGCGAAGACAGCTATGTAGACTTTGAAACTCTGAACAAGTAATCTCAAAGAATATTTGCAAACTTGAAAAAAAATCCTACTGTAATCCATTTTTAGTTTTGGAAGACATGGTAAAGAAATACACTCATGCCCTGGCTGGTATGGCTTAGTGGATTGAACGCCTGCCTGCGGTGAACCAAAGGGTTGCTGGTTCAATTCCCAATCAGGGCACTTGCTGGGGTTGCTGGCCAGGTCCCCAGTGGGGGGCATGTGAGAGAGAACCTCATACTGATATATCTCTCCCTCTCTTTTTCCCTCCCTTCCCCTCTGTCCAAAAACAAATAAATAAGTAAGTCTTTTTAAAAAAACTTAAAAAAAGAAATATGATTCTTTTTCCTTTATCCATGAAACTATTTTTAAAACACCATAACTAAAGATAACAAATATTGTATTCCTATATGCTCTGTGCCAAGATCTTATCTCTTATAGTAAAGAATATGCTAAGTATCTATATAGAGAAATTTTAACCACCACTGGGTTAGATAGAAACGTATTATTCACTGATCAATTACAAGGCCCTTTTGTCATCTTTCTTGAACATATTGCATTTCTCATATCTTTTTATTTCAAAATAATTTTAGTATTACACCAATGTTGCAAACATACCAAGAGAAGATGCTGTATAATCCTTAACCTTCTTCACCTAATTTAACTTCTTGTATAACCATAGTACCATTATCAAGAAAAGGAAATTAACATTTATAATGCATTATTAACTAAATTACAAATCTTATTCAAATTTCACCATTTTCCCACCAATGTCCTTTCAATGTCCCAGTAGCCCATGTTGTATTTAGTTGTAAACATCATTAGCAGTGTAGGTAGGCATCGTGTAGCCCTTGGTATGGTGTATTGTGAAAGGCACGATACTATTTTTGTGGTAATTTTTGACAAAAATGTACAAACTCAATGCAATCATAAGAAAACACCCATCTAACCCAAATTAAGGACTATGTAATAAAAATAATTCCTCAGTGCTTTCCATAGCTCCAAGATCATAAAACACTGCACCATTGCCATGACTAACTTACGAACTAGAGGTCAGCGTTAGCATAACAAAACCGTGGAGAGAAACAAGGATGGGAGCTCCTCAGGGCAGCAGCACTGAGGTTTCCAGCAGTTTGTGATTCGCAGAAGTTGTGCCTCTTCTAGAACCTGGAAAGGGAAGCTCTTCGGAGACGGCATAGGCTTCCTAAGGCTCACTTCCTTGTTCAGAGCTAGGCCGATCATGCCAGCTGAGGACCTGCATGAAGCTGAAGGACATAGGTTCCATGAGTGGCAGTGGTCTGTGAAGGGAAATCACATGACCATGTTCACCACTAGTTTCTATGTGGGAATTCTGAAAAGGGAGAAGGAAGCTTGACAGTGAGCTTTAGAATCTGATATTTAGTTTGTTTAAAAGGATGTTGATGAAATACTCTGGATCTTGTCAGAATAAAAGCCCAAATCAGAGATTCTGGAGAAAAGAAGGCAGAATCCACAGGAATCAGAGGTCTGGGTGGGTTAGAGACCAGGATACCAGAGAAAACTTTACCCACTTGCATACAATTCAACTGGCGATATGTGTTCTCATCTGGCCTTTGTGGTGTCCAAGACAGAATCACCCAGGATTCTTCCTAAATCCATGACACATCCTCAGAATACACTGAGATAAAAGGCCCTAAAACTAGAGTTTATGGATATATTTGGGGGTGGGTCTTGAAATATCAGGTACTTTATACACAATTTTGTATCTGAGAATATGTCCATGTTTCTGAATTTTGAATCATAGCATCCCTAGATTTTCAGTGAACCAGAAAAAAAAAGCAAATAAAAAGCCATGTGAACCATCCCTTGATTTGAAAAGGAACAAAACTTGTTGGAATTGTCTCATATATTTTGTCACTAATAGTAATGACTCACAATTAATTTCTCTGCAACCGTGGGCCAGATAATGCTTTACGACATTATCTCACCCAACTCTCATGGTAGCTTATGAATTATTAGTATCTCTGTGTTTTAGTTTGAAAAAATGAGGTTGAAAGAGTTTATTTCCTTCTGGGATTACAAAACTAATAAGAGATAAAGCCAAAATTAGCATCCGGGTCTACAACATTTCTAAGCCACTGACTATTAAATTATATCAAGCTATTCTTTGAGACTTAATATTTTATTGCAAATCTACTTAAACTAAACAAAAAAACACTCAACACTTTTATAAAAGTTTTATTTTTTAGTGATCCTAGTAACTTTGGGGAAATTGTCTATTTGCCTGGTAGCCATGAATAAAACAAATCAATTTCAGCAGCCAGGTTTTTTTAAGATTTTATTTATTTATTTTTAGAGAGAGCAGAAGGGAGGAAGAAAGAGAGGGAAAGAAATATCAAAGTGTGGTTGCTTCTTGCATGCCCCCTTACTTGGGACCTGGCCCACAAACCAGGCACTTGCTCTAACTGGGAATCGAACCGGTGACCCTTTGGTTCGCAGCCTGCACTCAATCCACTGAGCTACACCAGCCAGGGCTCAGCAGCCTGTTTTGAAGGAAATTTACCAGTGTTCATGATTATAAAATTTCCAACTTCCTCACCTCCAATGATGATACAATCCTTTGCTACACAAATTTTTCCATTGTACAACTTCCATTAAGGTAAGTAACTAATTGAGGTTGGCTATCAATACTGCTTGGAGCCAGGTGGATCATTGTCAATGCTGCTGAAGCTCCAGACATTCTTTTGCCTAAGAAGTGTTGTGAATTAAAATAAATCATCTCACTACATCATTAAAAAGTCTTATTTAAACTAAACTTCCTTAAAATTTACATATTAAAAGTAATATGCATTTTAAAAAATCAGTAAGATAGTAGATACAAGGAGAAACTAGAAATTAGAGTATTTTACAACCAGTTCTTTTTCTTACATCAAACATAATTTGTTCACCCAAATCCAGTGTTAAACCATGATCATACAATTTTTGATTAATAAACTTTATTTTTTAGAGTAGTTTTAGGTTCATGGCAAAATTGAGTGGAAAGTATAGCAATCACTTATAGTCTCCCTACCCCACACGTGCACAGCCTCCCCCACTGCTGACACAGGGCACCACGGGGGTGCATTTGTCATAGTCAATGAGCCTGTGGCGGCACATCATTATCACCCAAAGTCAGCAATTTACATCTTGGTGTTGAACATTCTATGAGTTTGGACAAATATGTAATGGCATGAATCCACACTGCAGTGTGGAACAGAATAGTTTCACTGCCCTAAAAACGATCTTTGCTATGCCTATTTAACCGCTAACCTTTTTACTGTCTCCATAGTTTTGCCTTTTTCAGAACATCATACAGTTAGAGTCATGCAGTACGTAGCCTTCTCAGATTGACTTCTTTCACTTACTAATATGCATTTAAAGTCCCTCTATAGAGTTCCATGGCTGAATAGTTCATTTCTTTTTAGCATTGAATAATAACATTCCATTGTCTGGGTATAACACAGTTTATCCATTTACCTATTAAGAGCATCTTGGTTGCTTCCTAGTTCTGGCAGTTATAAATAAAGCTGCTCTAAACATTCGTGTGTGGGGTTTTTGTGTGGACATGAGCTTTCAGTTGATTTGGGTAAACACCAAGGGGCACTATTCCTGGATCATATGGTAACAATATATTTAGTTTTGTAAGAAAACTGCCAAACTGTCTTCCAAAGTGGCTGAACCACCCATGATCATATTTTAAAAGATCTAAGAGCTCTCTATATTTTCTCAATCTTAAAATGATCTAAAAACTCACTATACATATACAGGTGGTTTTCATTTAAAACCTGTGAGTGTAAAACATATAAATACACAGCTCCTCTCAAAATCAACTGGATCAGAATCTCCAAAGGGTGACACCTGGAGTTCTCTGATCTCTTAGGCAGCTGGAATGAGAATTCTTGATCACAGTAATTGGGCTGATCTGGGCAGCCACCTAATAATGCCACACCACAAGAGGAATGCAGTGTGCCATTGCATTTGTATTTGTGCTTATATCTGTGAGAAATAATCTAGCAACATGACGGTACTTAACTTTTCATGCATTGGTAAGTGCGACTGCCTGTCATTAAGCTGCCCTGTTCTATTAGCGAAAGGACAATTTTACAAAGGCAGCCATTTACTCATGCTGAATTATTTTTCTGGTTGTAAAAACAAATCTTCAGTGCTGGTCTTTCGAAACTAAAATATGTTTTCTTAGCAACAACACTGTAGTTTAACAAATGACTTTAAAAAAAAATAGACTTTTGTAATCACCAGAACAGCATAAAGTAAAAATATATTGCTCTTTAATTGTTTTTGGCAACTGAGAAAGGAACAGAGAAAGATTTAATGTGAAAATGAAGAAATGTTGGCCAGGGAAGGCCAAATGACCTTTGAACGTGCTGTATCAGTCATATTTCACAATACGTGAAAGTGGTAGAAGAACTGAATCATCAAGCATCACATGGTCGCCATCTCTATCAGAAGGTCTTGTGTGTTAGGGCTTAGTACGCACTTGAACATGTCCCATCTATGGACTAATGTTACTGGTAAGTGCAATAGTATATAAGATACTAGCTGGGATACTAAAGCAGGTTCATTCCTGAGGCATCAGGAATTCTCTGGTGACAGACCTTAGCTCAATAACTCTGATGGCCTGGACAAAGACTCCTTAGGCTGCCCACCAGCCCAGAACACCTGCAGCCAATCTTTGCTCTGCCTTCCCTCTCAAGGGATGAAACTTCTATTGGACTTCCTAGCTCCCTGCCCATTTTCTCTCACAGGCGCTTGTCTTAATAAAATCCTTGCATGTTCATCTTGGCATCTGCTTTTCAGAGGATCCAGAATAACACACAGGTCAATGAAACATTACAGTTGGTGGTTGAAAATGAGATACTTCTTTTGTCCGTTAGCAGACACCATTTACATTAAATTGATGATAAGTTTAATATTGGATTGTTGATAAATAGCATTTTTAAAACTATCTTATGCCACTAATAATGAAAACTTTGGTTTTTCCTTTAAAACTGGAGTATACGTCATTTAAGTTGGAAAAGGTACCCTAAGTAAACATTAACCTGCTGTAATTCTCTATAACTTAAGGGAGCTGGGGAAAATCATTTCTATGATTTATAATCAATATACTCCAAGTAAATTGTTTGTCAGTTCAGCCAGGTAACCTCCAGGGATGAAGCCATGTATTTTTACGTTGAATTCTCTCTCAAGCATTACTCTCAGTTGTGCGCACCCACCCCTACTATGAAACAAAACCATCATCAACTGCTAATGGTGTGTTTTACTAAATGCATCAACTCCACCCAGCCTTGCTCATTCACCACAACCCAGCTTTTAAGCACAGCTCAGATTCCTGCTTCAACCACTTGTGCTCTTTTGGATTGGCTTCTCCAACAATTTAGGGAAGCCTAGGGGCCAATAAACAAGTAAACTTGGACAGCCACAAACCACAGTGCCCCAAGTCTAAACTACTGAGTTTGCTTAGTTGGCATAGCTCAAGCTGGGGCAAATCCATTGCTAGTCTTGGCTGGGGGCCTCCAGTGAACCTCCTGAGAAGGCTGGCTATGTCTCACAATAACATATGAAAAATCATCGCTTGCTCTGTTCAGGGATCCTGCCGTGAACATAAGGCAAAGATTCTTTTATTGCTTCATAGCTATATTATCATTGCTATCATACTTAAAAGTGCCTCAGTACCTTTGGGATGTAACCCACTTTTTATTTTTTAGGACAACTGAGAGTAAGGAGATGGGTAGCAGGAAACACTCAAGATTCTTGGCATTTGTCTCTTTGTTACTTACTTTTAAAGTGAGGGCTTCAACTAATAAGGGAACAGAAGCAGAAATGCAGAAACTTTTCCATCACTGAGTAACTCTCAGTGGCATGGAATGTACCATTAAGGCACCAGGCTCTTTCAACCTTTACACACTAGGGAATCACCTGGGAAACAAGAGGGTGACATCTTCCCTAATAAAGTGCAGTATTACAACCAGGAGATTGGTATTATTCAACCCACATCCCAGACCAATTAAATGAGGCTCTCTGGGGGTAATACCCCAGCATTCATCACCCCAGGCAACTCCAATTTTCAGCCACATTTAAGAATTATTACTGTAGGTCTAAGACATTAGTTCTCAAATTTTATTATACATCAGAATCATTTGGACACTTATTAATGTGAAGATTGCTGTGTCTTAACCCCAGTTTCCAGTTAAGTAGTCTTGAGAAAGGACTTGCATTTCTAACAAGGACCCGGAATACATTGATGTCGCTGGTCCAAGGAATTTGAGACCCAACACTCCAGGAAATTCTGGTTTTCCAGAAGATGCACCTGAGCAACTTCTGCTTACATTTGATTGGCAATGATTATATCACTTGAACATCACTATCCAGAGAGAACCAGAATATTAAATATTTTCACTGAGCACAGGACTGCCTCCCTCCACCAATCAGAATTTTCTTAAAAAAGAAAGGGAGAATAGATATATGGGAAGTCAATACTTCCTAAAAGTTTTAATATCCTGTGGACAGAAAAATGGTAATGTGGAGCCTGGATGGCAGCACTGTCTGATGGCCTGGACCATCTGGCCACCCAGGCACTGCCCGTCCGTGAGAAGGTCTAAGCTCTGACCATGCAGGTGAATAGCTATGGATTGCCAACTGAAAGTGTCTGCTACTGAATACACCTAAGTGATCTACTATTAACATACTTTTCGACTACTCCATTCTTTAAAGAAAAGAAAAAGCCCACAGGCAGCAACTTTGGCAAGTGTCAGTTATGTGGGAGCAGGTCTGATGAAAAGTTAACTCCTAATGGCAGGACTCCATCTCCCCTCAGCAAATGTCATTCCGAGGGTCACGAGTGAATTGCTGTACCGCTAGGAGAACAGGGGATACGTTAGCACTTTACCATGATCTGGCTTGTATCATTCATCCTCAAAGAGCACTTTTTTCTGTGAAGACATCCCACACAATTCTTGGCTTACACAATGTAGCTTCAGAGTTTTAGAATCATCGCCAATAGATTAGCTGAGTGACTGAGAGAGCACAGACCACTAGAAAGTGCTCTAATATCCCTAATTCTGCTCTTGCTTTTGCACACCATGCCCGTTTCAAATGATTGCAACGCTTCCATTTTCGTAATGGTTGAATCTGAAAGAGAAGTGGGCCCTGAAATGCCTTAGTGCAGAGCAATTTTTAAAGATTTGAAAGCTTTTTCCCTTCAAGTCACAAAATGTTCTGAAAGCTTCTGATCATTGACTCTATTCTATCTCACACAAACCTGACTAAGCCCCTATTCCATCAGTCCCCCTACACACGGGAAAATATTGGTCTTTAATCATTAAGATGTCCCTAATGCTTAAAATGACTCTATTGCTCCTGTAAAAGCTAAAATTATTTTCACTTGAGAAGGTTCAGACCTATAATTTCCTTTGCCAAAAGAACAGGGCTCATCAGTAAAAATTACATAAAAGCAGTGGTTTGCATCAGAATGTCTTGTTGTATATAAATAAAATGTAAATGCCTCCAGTGTGTATTGGTCGCCTTTGTTTGGCGAAAAAAAAAAAAAAGAACTATAAGAGTTGCTACAATCTTGATGACATTATTGCTGTTTTTCTCTGGGTGACAGAAGAAGGCTGGTTGCTGAGATGATGGACGGTCAGAGACACACACACACACCCTTTGGTCTTTGGCTCCCACTACAGTTTCCAAGGCCTGTCATAGGGTAAAGTGCTGGATCTTTGTTTCTCAGGCTACTTACATTTTTGCTCAAAATTGGCATGGCTCTTACCGCCACCCTCTGAGAGGGCTCCTCCAGCTGCTCTGGGCTTTTACAAGGTAGCAGGGGCTTTTGCAGAAATGTAATCACAGACAGATTTTAGCAGATTCTTTATTAAATTGGGTTGTTGGAACTCCATGGCTGCACAAAGTTCTTAGTTCTTAATTCTCCAACTATTAATATTTAGTATTAAAATTCTTTATAAGTATGCACTAATCTCACCATTTTCTCCCTAATTTCCTAAGAGTGAAATTGTAATGTTCTGTTGTCCATGAATCAGCCTAATTCCTTTCCTGCTCTATTAAAATGTATAAAGAAAACATCACGCCCCTTCAATTAGAATTAGTGAAATTAACTCATCCAATTTATTGAGTGTCCACTACATGGACACTCTGTGCTAATTGGAGGGGCTGCAGCAGGGAACGCGCAGTTAGAGTTCCAGGACTCAACGAGCTCACATTTATCCCGCACGTTAATTTATAAAGTACATACGTAACCATCTGCATTTCTTAGTTAGGCAATCATGGGGTGAATTTCTTTTGGGTAGTTTTCTGACTGTGGTGAAGAAAAATAAGCAACTAAAAAGAATCTTTCCTCTGCATCCAGAGCATTCTCTTCTTTTGAGTCTCCTCTACTGTAGCTTCATTACATTCCTTCACTTTCTGATCCTTGGTCCCAAATCCACAAAGGAAATTAGTAAATTAATCATTTATGTCTTTGCCTTTACAAGACAGTGAGCTTCATTCTTGGGCACAGAAAAACTGTCCCTGACATTCCTCCCCCCTCACAGAGCCAGTACAGGGGTCCCCATGACTGGGAATGCTCAAGACGTGTTGCACTGATCATTGGATGGGTGGGCGGGTGAATGCTCCGCTGTGCCCAAAGAGTGTGTAATTTAAACTAGTACTTTATTTTAGTCACCACCACAGCTTATTTAGTTCACATGGCTTTCTCGTAAGTCCAAAGTTATTTCTTCAGATTTTGAAGGACTCTGTCAAAGCACAGGACTTAGGCCCTGCATCATTGCACAGGGAAAGGAGATTACATTTTGCCTTGCAAAAAATCTCTTCAGAGAATCTGAAAAACATCTCAGACAATATCCAGTCAATTCCATGACTGGCAAATGGGAAAAGGAGCCATCAAGGATGAAATGTTCTACCTGAATTTACATTGCTGGTTAGACATAAAACAATGAGTAGAACCCAGTTTTCTATATTTCTAGCCCTGGGCTCTTCTCAGTACAATATATGAATCACATTTGCAAACAAGACAAAATGAGGCAACATCATGGATGTCTTCAACAATTCAGTATAAACGTGAATGGACAGATGGTTTCGCCAGGCGTCCTGGATCCCAGCCAAAGGTCCAGGCAGAAGCACAGGGCACCTTGAATTTGTATTTGTTTAAGAGGCTACAAAATGTTTACCCAGAATGTGGAGCAGATGCTGTATCTTTCCATCTGCCTTGGTTATGCAGCTGAGACTAAAATTCTGTGTGGCCATGTTCTACGCAGCTATTCAGTTACGTTTAGTTTCTATAAAAAGAAAAAATTAGAGAAAGAACAAAATAACAACCCTGACAAAAACGTGAAGTTTGGGAGCATCGGAGTTTTACTGAAACTTTGTTAGATGTTCCTTAATTATAAAATAAACACAAGTTTTAACATTATAGGGTGCTTGGGAAAAAAAGAGTAATGGTACAGAAGATAATTAAAAATCATGCCATAAATTAAAGGAATAGTATTCACTTTTTTATTCAAATTCATAGTAAGGCCATATTATTTTTGCTCACTCAACTTGTATCACACACAGATGGAATAGTTTTTATAATTGGAGAGACAAATAGAAACTCTGTTGGCCCCCCAACTAACTTAATACAAATTGCAGCAAAAGAAAATTGCTCCCTTGGGTTTAAAAGCTGGCCTTAAAAGATGAAAATAATTTGGAAGAGTTATATTGTCATATTACATAATTATAAGTCAGTAGTTTATTACTTAGCACATATACCTTTAATGAGGTGGCATAAAACAAAATTCTTTTACTGTTATACTGGGCATCCTATTGATTTGGGACCAACATCCTCAGCAAGTTTCACATTGCATAGTACATTGTAACTCCGTAATTTTTCCCAGGTAACTCCTAAGATGCTTTCAGTTACAAGTAAAAAGTTAACTAACTCAAACTGGCTTCCTGCCTCTATCTATATTCAGCTCAGATTTTGGCCTTTGTAACTGAAAGGCGAGGAGGACAAGCAAGCTTCAGGTGTGATTTAATCATTGTGTGGTTTCTACGTGTTTCTTACCTTCCCTGTTTGCTGAGTTAGCTGCATTTTCAGAATGGCTTCTGTATCAGAACAGAATGGCCAGGAAAGATCCAGGTCTCATACCTACATACCACACCCTTCATAGCAACAGACATCATCTTGTCCCCTGCTCTATATCTGAATAAAGTTATGAGATTCACTTTTATTGGACCAAATTCCTGCACTTTGACTTCCCTAAACCAGTCATTGCGGCTAGTAGGATGGACTGTTCTGCTTGGCTAGGCCTGACTGTGGCCAGCCCCTAGCACTGAGGAATTACAACAGCAAGGGGCAAAGATGACAGCTGCAGGGGTGACCACCACAGAACGCACTGCACTAGATATTGTAAAGATACAGGAACTGTCATGATGACGGGGAAAGAGGAGAAAGATAACAAAGCCAGAACTTTGACAGTGCCTGAAGAGGATAGCTATGATTGGATTCTAAGATGGGACTTCTGTAACACGGACATATCTTTCTGTGGCACAAGAAGGGGTAAATGGTGGCTTTTAGTTGAGGGCATTTCACAAAGACAAGGGCACGCATTTTTTTAATCACACAAATGCAATAATTTACAGATACTTTCTGCAAATCTCTTAATTAAAACTATCAGGAGTGGATAGCAAATACCAAAACATCAACATAATTGATGTTTCCTACTTACTTTTATCTGTCTACATGAACATAGCTCAAATTGGACGAGAGTTGAACTTTACTGGTTATGCATAGCATTCTGGATGGGAAAAGGGTAAAGAGAAAGAATTATAACTTCTTTCCAACACTGACATTACCCTGACCCTTACTTTACTCTTCAAGTATGATTATTTAAAACCATAATTATAATTTTCTTTAAAATTAGTGGTTTATTTTCTTTTTTTGTGTCTAAAATCTTTATAGTGTAATGGTTGAGCCTGAATATACACTGTTCCTTTTTTCATTTAGTCCTATAAGTTCTTCAAGTGTCCTCCCTCCTTGATTCCCACTAGAGTGGACCTCTAAATATACCATGACAGAATGGCATTTTATGAAGTTAGTTCAGTGTAATATACACTGCAGACAGAAATTAGCAGTACAGAACAGTAACAAGTACAGTGCATTTAGAAGATGCAAAACCCAGAATTTCAATACTTACTATCAGTAAACTTTGGTCACATCATTCAAAGTGGTTTCTTTCTAACATGAGAGTATTAATACCTTGCCTGCCTGTCTAAGAGCAGAGAACTGGACAAGATGATCTCTTGATTGCCCCTTAGGAGGAAATATCTATGATTCTTGGGAAGAAGTCAGCAAATGACACTTGCAAATGACATGGTAATCATCCTATGATATTTTGAAATGTTAGTATTAACATAAATGGGCAACTGGTGTATTCATTGAAGGTAAACAAATTATTACCGCAATGTAAGTTAGCAAAAGGGCGGCTTTAATTTTGAGATTCTGTATCCTGTGTCTCAATCAATCATTCAATTTTGAGAACAGATTTAGTTGTAAGTCTTTTTGTACTATGTCAGTATAGAAAATAAAAAATGTAGCTGTCACCAGGGCCAAAATATTACACCAAAATGATGGCTTCTCTACCATTCTATAAATGCATGGAATATTTAAAATTAATATATAAAGGCATTGTTATTATCTTGCTTATTCCTTCTAGAAAATTACCTTTGCACTTAGCTGTTTCCTTCATTACCCTAAAATAGCATTGGTGAGCATCAGTGATATCTGGGGACCACTTCCACAAAGTGGCTATTTTATCCAGTGCTATTCTGGGCAGATCTCTGGCAAAGAGTTCATATTAAGTCATCAAAACATTTTCAAAAATTGTAGTGCTCAGTCTTTCCTTCCACCAGTTGATCCTGTCTACCTTTCCGTGTCATTGGCAGCTTGCAATAGGTGGTAGAACAATATCTATAACACATGGCATCTTCCTTTTGGCATCTCAAATCAACTATTTGTTTTCCTTATGAGATATGGAGGGACACTCACTTGCTATATGAGGCCTGCCTGAGAGTCTTTTCATCTTCTACAGAAAGGAAACAGATAATACCAATCTACTATTTATTTCATGATAGGCTTGCGGTTGGTAATTTGTAATCTTCCTTCTCTGGGTTTCACCAATCCATAAGAAGAGAATTAAAAATATTGGTCACAATGATAACAAAGATAGTTTTGTTCCTCATCTTCTGCTAAGGAGAATCACTAGCACCCTACATCTATTTTTAAGAAACTGAGACTGGGCTGGAGGACAATTTACAGTGAGACAACAGTATCCAGGTACTGGCCTGAGCATCTCAAATCTCTTCCGCCTACCAATTTAGCCTCTCCTTGACCCCTAATGGTCTTTTTCCTTGATTTTTAAGTAAGAGTCTTCATCTTGGGTCCTAGGCTTGACATTTGTTTCTGAGGTTATTTTCTCCTCTGAAACCAATCAAGTCTTCAGAAAAATAGGATTCTATTGTTCCTCCATGAAATTTTCATGATCTGTTTTGCTCTAATTTTAATCAAACTATATACAATTAAAATTGAGATTATTCCTTATTATATTATGATAGGTTTTATTGGAACCAACTTTAGATTCTCCAATAAGTATGCATCATGCAATTTGTCCTATTAAAATGTGAAATATAAACCAATGATATTATTTTCTGACATTTCCTTTCCTCTCTTGTCTTTTACTTCTATTTTGATAGCAAGGTTTTTCTGGGTTTATTGTGTTAGGAAAGGTTTGTGTAATGATAAAAGAGGGGAAAAAGAAAAAAAAAAGAAAGAAAGACATTTTTCCCTGGTTGAATTTCAAAACACCCAGCTCATAGGATAATTAAAAAGACTCATGGCCTAAACATACATTTGGGGGAACAAAAGGAGTCAGATTTCTTTTCTTCCAGCATAGCCTTCCAAGAAAAGAAAATAATTTCTTGGACTAAGAAGAGGAAAAACACTCAGAATAGAAAAAAGTAGGAGAGAGAGAAAGAGAGATTGAAGAGGTTGGTGGGTACCCAAGAAAGACAACTGGTGTTTTATCACTTCCTATCCTGAGAATTGGGGAGGCACCCCAATTCCAACAGTTTTGGTGCATGAGAGTGAAAAAAAGCGAAGTCTTGCTTTCTGGATAGAGGTCTAAAAGGTGGTAAATGCCCAGTGAGACAAAATGTTCCCACTAGTCCATGCTAAATGGTTCTTACACAGCTTTGTTGGGATTTCCAGTGTTTCGTGTATGTAAGGATGTTATAGACAGGACGTCAAACACCACACCTGCATAGACAGTTGACGGAAGGCCAGATGCAGGAATGGATGGTTCAGTGGATGCCCCATGAAGGCTGCGCATGGAACAGAAGCCGACAAGAGGCACTCAGTACTGCCCCTCAGCCAGCCTGGGAAGATTGATCACAGAGCCACAGAGAGCACAATAAGGGCTGGGATGTGTCGTCCCAAGCTGGGAAGTTACGTTCCAGCTACAGTTCAATTCTATCACTAGGCAAGAAGAGGGGAAAGGATGAGGTGTTTGTTTGTTCATTTGCTTGTTTTTGATAATAGATAGCAGTCACCTCCACAGGCTGCCCATGTTGTCACCAAATCTGTGTACAAAATCCTTCTCATACATAAAACACTATCTCTCTCAATCAAGGGCAATAAATAAAAATTCCACCTGGTTACTTTATCTTACCTGAATTTTATATTCCTGGTGTGATTTTCTATCCTCTCTTAGGTTTGGACATGAATCCCAGTGTACAAAAATTAATTCATTGAACACTACTATTCTTCTGATAATTGAAGTATGGAATAAACACAGTAGACTAGTGATACATCCCTAATCCCAAGGAGCAGATATTACAAAGAATCCTTGGCCTGAAGAAATGGCTTACTTCCTAGGAGAAAGATTTTGAATAAGAATAGTTGTATCCAGTTGTTAAGTAAGAGAAACCACTGGTTTCTCTAACCATGTGGGATCCCTGACTTTTAAATGGTGTCTGGTCTGGTGTTTGGTTTTTTTTTTTTTAGATTTTTTTCTTGCCAACCAGCTAATTGTTACCTGAGTTTATCATTCTTATAATTCCTTAATGTAATCAGCAAGGAATAGATAACACACACTTATAATATGAATCACTTTTTTTAGAGCCAAGGGTGTCTAGGCATATTGTTTATTTTCCAATTTGTTAAATGTATTGGGGTGACATTGCCTAATAAGATTATATAGGTTTCATGTATATAATTCCATAATACATCAATCATCTGATACTGCATTCTGGTCTTACTGGAGAAACATGAAAGATTAATGAGTAATTATAAATAGTCTGTTAAGGTCTATGACAGCTGTAAACACAGCATGATGTTAAGAACAAAATAATGAGTCTAACCTTTAGGCACATATAAAAGAAGTCCTAAAGCTTGAATAGTAATTTTTCTAATTGGGGGGAGGAATGGGATGGGGTCAAGGGTCTAAATAGAAAACTCAGCCTTCATGAAGGCTTGAAGTCAAAGCAGGGCGTGACACTATGGGAAAACCACAGAGTATCACATGACTGGTTCATAAAATTTTATTTAAAGAACAAATTGCTGGACTACAGAGCAAGTGGGGGCAGCGGTATGAAGAGATTGAGGAGCTAGATTTGAGGGCTCCTCTAATATCCATAATATTACCACCATGCAGTCAAGATTTAACTTGAAGGCTGTGGGGAGACATAGAAACCAGACAGCTCTTCATCCCAGAAGGGAACACAGTTTCTTTCCTTCACCCCCAGACTGCAATATCGTTCTTCTGGTCCCCTAACCCTCATTAGCCTCAGGTCACATGCCACACAGGTAAACTGTCTTACTCTCACATGGCCTATGCGAGAGGAAATCTGCATATTTTCTCATGTACAGCTAGCGCTACACTCTACCTGCTGAAGAAGAGCCCCTGTAATTGTATCCCATGTAGAGGCAGGATTAAATCCAATGCCATTGGAGCTTTACTTTGAATGATAATAATTGTATAATATCTCAGTAAAGTACATTTTGATACATAAATAATAAAGTTAATGTTCATAATCGGACCAATGGTAGCCTGTGTAAATGCCCGTGCTTCCAGTTACACTCTTGTAAAACCTATTTCATTGCATTTTCCCAGGGCTATAGGCAAATAATACAGCCACTACTTCTGATAAGACATTTAAAGTGGAAATCAATTTATGTTGTATAAAAACATAGGACAAAGTGAAAAGAAGTAGAATTAAAATAAATACTAGTCACATAACCATCAAGGTGTTTTCATTCTGTTGTGCTATGTTTTAAGCTTTTACTTATCTCTTTAGAGAAGAGAGCTGTATTACCATGGTTTATTTTCTCTTATTATTTTTATTAAAGCAAAATATAATTTTTATTCTTTACATGTATAGTTACAGGGAAAGTCGAATGTAAGCTTGAATTTCTGTGGGGGTTTGTGAGGGAGAGTAACAGAGTTTACTTTGCTGCCTGATCAGTCTTAACCAATCTATCTGTACAAGATGCTGGATCTCACTAGACCTGACTCCTATAAGCCCCTTATGGGAGGCTTGTGGGAGTGACACATCTCCACACTGAGAACACACCTCACTCCCCTCTGCCTGCCACTGGGTTTGCTTCCTTCATATCATCCAGGAACCTTCTGAGTTGTAAGTCACCCCTTTGAGTTTCCTGGCCTTGTGTTATTCTTACTCACACGTGAACTTATTTGGGGTCCAGAGTGAGGTTTTATACTTTGGTCTCCCAGGTTCCCCAAACTCAACATCGGCAGAGCTGAGCACATCCTTCCGCACACTACTCCCAGAGCAAAACCAGTTCTGCTTCTCACCCACTACCATATTCCATCAGGTCTGAGACATGAAATATTCTCATTTTAAAACCTCTGAAATCAGAATCTGGCTTACAATGGATGGCATCTTTGGATTGATGCTGCCTGACAGAGTTTCTAATAAAATTGACATTTGAATAAAGAATGTAGTCTGAAATGATCATACTGTTGAAGAGTCCTAATTGGCATAATAACCCTGTAGAGGAAGTAGATATATTTCTCAGAAACTGAGTAAACTTTATACAGTACACCTTTTCCTGTTAATTTACTTGCAAAACGAAAGTCACATTCAATAATACATCAAAGTCATTCTATATATTTCTTTGCATATATTTCTAATGCAAAACCAATTTTTAAATTAAATCTTAACATAAAAAGTCAGAAGATAAAAATACTAAAACTAAAAATAAAATGACCAACAGTTGAGGAAGTACAAGTAAATCATCCTAAGCCTTCATGGTTTTCTTTAGTTTTTCACCTGCTACAAACCACATTTACATTTCCAGTTTTAGCAATTATTTTACATTCTTATTTTGCACAGTCTGCTATCATTGGCATTTGGTTTTCCTCAGACTATTTTGATACTAGTCAATCAATCAATCAATCAATCAACCAGTACATGTCTTAAGAATGAGATAACTCAATCAGTAAATATCTTCAAAAATCATCTAAACAGGGCATCGTATAAGAGGTCCAAATAGGTTCTATCAACTTCTACACCCAAGATATATTTTAGGTTCTTTGAGAGAGGAATTACAAACACATCTATATCTAGTCTCCTAGCCCACACATTCCAGATACTCAATAAATGTCTCTTACATAATAGAAGTTTTATTGACAGATGACAGCAATAAATTAAGACTACTAATAAAATGCATTATACGAGGATGTCTCATGTGCAATGTGGGTCTTAAAAACAGTAGTCTTTTCTAGGAGGGAGAGATGTGGATAGTCTGACCTCCTCTGAGGTTACCTGGGCTGGAAGCTGAAGTGCTGCAGATAGACAGTAGAGTGTCTTGGTGCTCATTTGCAAATGACATCTCTTCTCTAGGGAGATGCAGCCCTATGCTGTGTATTTTGCCATATGAACCACGGACTGGATTGCAGCTCCTTTCCCAACTTGTCCAGATCCTCTCATTCAGTAAGCATTCTGAACAACTGTACAGAACTATATAGAAGGAAAGAAGAGAGCTTATACCTAAAATGTCACTTAACGCTTCTTCTTGGGTATAATTTGTTCTTCCAAATTATTCTTCCCTCCCCACAGTGGGCATGACCTTTATTTACTTATGAATTTTAGTCTCTTCGCTAGTAGATCTTTCTCACTTGTTATCTAACAATATGTTTTAAGTGTTATTCTCACTTTTAAGTTATTTTTTGCCCTCATTTTTTCCTCCTCAATTTAAAAATCATCATTGCTCCTCTAATGCACTTGGTACCTAATAATTCACTATCTGCTCTTTATATTCATTATTATCTCTTTTAACCTTGCAGCCACAAGTGAGGTAGGTATGACTCAGAGCCCATTTTACAAATGAAGCTGAGGTCCTGAGAGAGTCTGTGATCTATTCCAGCTCTTGCAGGAGGTAATGAAGTCTGGATTTTAATCCTAAATTTCTGAATACAAATTTTTAAAGGTAAAGTCCCTGAGGATAAACCCTTTGTCTATCTCCAAGGATAGAAAAAGCCAAGGATAATTCCTAACCTTCATGCAGCTTTTAGTCCAATAGGGATGATAATAAACAAATCAACAAGAAAATAATACAGTACATTAGATATCGATAGATATTATGGACATAGAGGAAGGAAGAGGAAAGGGAGTACAGAGAAGGATAGGAGACTTGCTATTTAAATAAGGTGGTCAAGAAGTGATGCAATCATCACTGATATTTGAATGAAGACCTGAAGGAGGACAGGGGTGAGCCACATTGGGGTGATGCTTACCAAGCAGAGAATACAGCCAGTGCTAAAGTCTTGATGGAGACCCCTCATTGAGGATTGAACTTTGCATGTTTGAACAACAGCAAAGGAATTAATTTTGCTAGAAAGAAGTGGGCAGTGGGAAAGAGAGACAGGACACAAGGTCAGGAAGCTAAAAGCAGTGGGCAATATGTACCTTAGATCATTAAGACTTTGCCTTCTACTCCAAGTGCATTGAGAAGCCACTAGAAGTTTTAAGCAAAGCAGTGACAGAATCTCATGTCCACTGAAACATGATGAATCTGAATGCATGTTTAGAATGGACTTTTGAAGAGAAAGACTGAAAGGAGAGAGATCAGTATTAAAAAGGTAATAGTGAAAATGACCTTGACACAATTGAAGGTGGAACTGGTAGCATTTGCTGATGAATTAGATGGGGAAAAAGAAAGACAGGGAGGGAGAAAGAGGTGAAGGGTGGCTGTTGAATGAATGTTTGAATGAATGAACATGCTCTTCACAATAGTTTGACTTCAAATAATTACATTTCAGTAGTGTTGTTTTTAACACAATAATGCACTACACCTTATTTTATTGAACCATGGGCCAGCATGGTCAATATGCGTCATCTCCTTTAAAAAAAAAAAGTACGCTTTTTAAAAAAGATTTTATTTATTTATTTTTGGAGAGGGGAATGGAGGGAGAAAGAGAGGAAGAGAAACTTCAATGTGTGGTTGCCTCTCGCACACCCCCTACTAGGGACCTGGCCTGCAACCCAGGCATGTGCCCTGACTGGGAATCAAACTGGTGACCCTTTGGTTCACAGGGCAGCACTCAATCCACTGAGCCACACCAGCCAGGGCTCATCTCCTTCTAATTGAGGTTTACAGCTTTGTTATTTTGGGTAGCTTGGTTTCCTTAATAATGAATCTTAAGTAAACAAAAAGAAAAGAATAAAAAATATAATAGTGAAATCTCAGGAGTTTGGTCTATAGTTGAACATATAATTCAGATATTTTCCAGAGTTGAACTGAAGAATCAAAATTTCAGATACAAAATTGCCTAATGTTTTATTAATCAGTCTTTCTTTAAATGTTTCTGAAAGTTTTTTTAATAATAAAGAATGTACTTTAAATATATTTTAATTTTCTTAACACAGAAGGACTGAGTAGTGTTTTTTGAGGATTGTGATCAAATACTTTCTTATTTATTCAACAAGTTGGCATGGTTGAGTTTGACATCTTTGAGTTTTTAGCTTACTTTTATTCTTTATACTATTTACTTAGCTTATTTATTTCAATCAATACTTATCAGGAGATCTATTGCATTTTTACATTATTACCTAATTGATGTCCATGAAATTTTGAAAATAGAATGGTTGACTTACAACATTAATGAGTACTTCGTATAGTGTCTCAGCTATTTCTAAATTATTTTTAATCTACAATATTTTTAACCTTATGATAATCTTTAATATTATAAGATTGCTTAAGTCATAATTATATGACCTTCTATACGCAGAATTTTTAGGAGGATGCCTAATAAGAATATTTTTTAAAAGTCTGGAAAACTGGAAAAGAGTTGCTATAAAAATTAAATGAATTGGTAAAGTATTTGCTATTGTTATAGTGATAATCTGTATATTTCCTTTAATCAAAAAGATTTCTTTGATCACTATTTTCTAAGATTCATATAATGCAAACAATATGTTTCTGAACAAGCTTTTTGTGACCATACAGGCCCGTTCTTTGAACTGAACATCTTCTCATAGTACTTTAAAGGAGTGATTTACTCACACCTGTTTTCCTGAGATTTTTCCCAGTTTTAGTATTGAAAGTTCCAGTCCTGGGAACACCCCCCCCCCCAGTGCCAAGTAAACTGGGACACTTGTTTGCTTGGTCACCCTGTTTCTCTGTCTCTTCCCCCATTCCCACAGTCCCTGGTTTAATGAAACTTTTCTGCTTTTCTCAAAGTCACAGAGTTTGAGCCAGATGCCAGACTAGACCCTGGATCTTACTCGTACATTCAAGAACTCCACAGACTATCAGAGTTAGAGATAAGGAACGTGCACTGAATAAGCACTTTGTGTTACTAACCCCTGTTTTTGCACTGTGTATCTACGTGTGGTTTGTATGCTTGTAAGCATGTACAGAGAATTTAATTCAAATGTATGCTCGTGTTGTATATCACAGTTCATAATGTAAGGAAAAAGTGCTTAAAAATTCTGAAAGAACACTCAGACTGCTAGATACATATCTATTTTGTATAGCTTTATATTCATGTTTCCAGATAAATATATATAAGTAAACTCCTGAAAATTACAACAAACTGTAGTATATTCATACGCTGGAATAATACTCAGCAGTACAAAGAGACTATTAATTATGCTGCAACCTGAATGAATCTCAAAGACATCACGCTGAGTGAAAGAAGCCAGTTTCAAAAGGTTACATGTCGGATAAAAACAGGTATAATTTTGATCCATTCACACTACTTAGCTACCGTTGTGTTAGCTGTTGTCATTTTTTTTTTTAATTTGACAATTCAAGGGAAAAGAGATCAGTGCCCCTAACTAAATAGTCAGGTATTGCATGTGTTAAAAATTCTTGTGGCACCTCAGTTGAAAATTGCTGCTCTGTGCTGATTAAATATAAAATCAAAAACAAGCTTAATATGTAAAAAATGACTGAAAGTTCAGAACAAGTTCGGATTTTTAAAATGAAGAAAAGAACAATGCTGTTAGCTTTTCAAAGAGAGAAGTTATCACCTTACCCTCCTAAATGGAGTATTATGAAAAGTTATTCATGACTGCGCATCTTCAATGACATCTTCATGGTGACATCAAATGAGGTGGTTGTGGAATATCCACATGCTCTTCTACATTTTGCAGCCCCCGAACATTTATGTAGGATCTGGTGGTTCATTATTTTCAATGGTGAATGAGTCAAAATTATAAGTGGCTTCAGGCCTGGGGCAGTTAGGGGATGAATCAGGGAATGTTCTAGCTTTCTTTCTCTCTTGTGTCTCTGCATCTGTCTCCTTCTGACTCTCCATCTGCTTTATAACCTGCATCTCTCTGTCTGTTTCTCTCCTCCCCTCCAACTTCCATCTCTCTCTCCTGCTCTCTCTCTCTCTCCCCTCTCTCTCACTTTCTGTCTCTGCAGCTGAAAATTAGCAAGCAAATTTTGGATGTTTCCAGTTGGATGTAGGCAGTTGTGTTGTAGAACTGCTACAAATATTGTGTATAGTTTATGGTGTTAACATAAATTTTCATTTCTCTAAGATAGATATCCAGAAGTGGGATTGATGAATCGTACAGCAGTATATGTTTAATTTTATAAGAAACTGCCAAACCATTTTCCAGAATGTCTGTACCATTTGCAGGAATGTATGAGAGTCCCAGTTTCTCCATATCCTCTGTAGAAATTCACATTTTCTGTATTTATTTTATTTTTTAACTTATTTACCAATACATATGTAGTATAATCTCATTTTGATTTTATTTTAAATTTCTCTAATGACTAATGATGTTGAAAACCTCTTCCAAGTTCATATTTGTCACATTTCTTTTCAAGTCTTTTGCCCATTTATGTTTTATGTGTGTGGAAAATATTTTATTGCCTGTTTTTAAATTGGGCTGCTTATTTTTAAATTATTGTATATTGAGAGTTACTTAAATATTTTGAATATTAGTCCTCTGTCAGAAATGTAATTTGCAAATATTTTCTCCTAATCAGTAGCTTGTTTTTTTAAAATTCTTTTAAGAGGGTCTTTTACAAATAATTTTTTTAAATTTTAATAAAGTCCAATTTATCATTTTTATGGATCATTTTTTTGTTGCCTTACCCCAGGTCAGAAAGATTTTCTTCTATTTTTTTCTTCTATGATTTTATCTAGAAGCAGTATAGTGTTACAGTTTACATTTAGATCTATGAATAATTTTTGTTCGTTTAATAAAGTGTAATGTTAACTTAATGTAATTTTGTGTATGAATCCCCAATTGATCCAATATCACTTGTTAAAATAACTCTACTTCATCTATTGAAATTCTTTTCCATTTTGTCCAGAAAAAAGCCCTATTTGTGTGGGTTTATTTCTGGACTCTAGTCTTTGCCATTGATCTGTGTTTATCCTTCAACAATATTATATGGCCTTCGCCACCGTAGTCCCACAGTAAGTGTTAAAAATGGGTGATAGGATTCTACCGACCAGATTCTTATTTTTCAAAATTGTTTACTTTTTTCTATGAATTCTAGAGTAAGCTTGTCTATAACTACACAAAACCTTTCTGTATTTAATTTGCTATTTTTTCTCTTGTTTCTTAAGTTGGAAGCTTAGAATGTTGACTCAAGGCCTCTCTTCTTTTGTAATATAAGCATTTAATGCTCTAAGTCACCCCTTTGGCACTGCTTTAGCTGCATCCTATGATTTGACTACTTTTATTTTAATTGTTTGCAGCATTTTATAATTTCCCTTGAGATTTCTTTTACTCTTAGATTATTCATAGGCATATTATTTAATTTTCATGTTTCTGGAGGTTTCCCTCTTACCTTGATGTTATTGCTTTCTAGTTGTAATTCCATTGAGTCTGGGAACAGAGTTGGTATGATTTAAATGTCTTAAGTTTTATTATATGACCTGACCTATGGTCTATGTTGGTATATGCTGTATATATGAGTTTAAAAATATGCATTCTGGAATTTTTTAAAGTTTCTCCAAATTGCGACTAGATCCACTGGGTTAATGGTGTTGTTTAGTTCTCGGTCCTCGTGGGTTTTCTATCTCTTGGTTCTGTTACTGGGAAAGGAATGGAAGTCTCCAGCTGAAATTGTGGATTTGTCCGTTTTTCCTTTCAGTTGTGTCAGTTTTCGCTTCATGCATTTTGAATGTCTCTTAGGTACATATACATTTAGAATTGCATGTCTTCTTAGAAAATTGAGTCTAATTGTTATGTCACCTCTCCCTTTATTTTATCTCTGGTAACAACAGAGCAAGATGACACATGTTACCAGTGACCACCTCACCCTCTTAAAACCACAGCTTTGCCCAACAAAGAGGAAGGGTCACCTTCCGTGGGGCTTTGACTCCTGGAGTTTCCTAGAACTGCCACAGCCATTTCTGCACACACAGTGGAGAAAGGGAAAAAAGAAGCAGATTTCTACACTCTCTTGAAATGAATCTTCTTTCCCATTTCTTAAGCCACAGTGAGAGGGATTCTCCCGGTGTTCTGTCTGCACCAGCATTAACTTCTGCTTGTCTGGTATATAGCTCAGCTTTAGGCCAGAGGGCGACAACTTGGTGAACTCACCAATTTTGTGGTCCTTCAAATTCTGGTGTTCTTCTCAATCTGCCTGCTGCTATTTACTTTTCATGGTCCTTAAATTGTTGTTCCATGCATTTTGTCCAAGTGTTATAGCTGTATTCTGTGGCTAGACAAGAAAAAGTATGCTTTCTCCATCTTACCTGTCATGAGCGCCCTGCATGCTGGCTTTATCCAATGTGTTGCTGGTATCTGGAAGAGCACCTTGGATTGAGTAGAGTTCCCTGCAGTATTTGTTAAATAAAAACACATAATGTTTTATGAATGGCATAGGATCTATAGCCTATTGGGCAAATACCAACTCAAATTAAATTTTCATAACATTATGATTTATTTGAAACATCCTCAAACTAGATTATATATACCTTTATTTATTCAAAATGCAAAAATAGCTCCTGTTACCTAAAGAGAAAAAAAGTGCAGACCTCATAATCTTGGAAGGTTACATACGATTCTAGATATGGAAAGTTGAATCTAGGAACTAACATGATTTAAAATTCATAGAGCAATGGTTTTGTCAGAAAGAAAAACATATTAGACCAGAAAAGAATGAGATATACCACTAGTTATAATAGGAAAGTCATATTAAACCATGTTGCCATAAATTTAAAAATCTATTCTTACAAAGTGTTATAAAAGAACATATCATTTTAAATGTGGGTTAACTATTGCCTAGTCAATTCAATGAGGTTGGGACATTTTTTATAGCTTAAGAAGTGACATCATGAACAGGTGGCCAATCCTCTATGACTCTTTCTATTAAGGTATAGCCCAGAAAGTTTTTCAAGTGGACCATTTAGAAGTAAACTAAAATTTACTCAGTATGATAGTCATACATGACATACACAGAGGTGGGCAAAAGTAGGTTTACCATTGTGAGTACGCAAGACAGAGTTTATTCTTGTATTCTTTTTAATTATTACCTTATTTTCTATGTGAACAACTGTAAACCTACTTTCACGCACCTCTGTATTTTAAAATGTCTAAAACTAAATTCCTGACAGACCTCATTAATTCCTGTTTAGATGGTGCACGGTATTACTGTGTATCACTGATGACATTTTTATTTATCTGAATATAAATACTGAGCTTACAGAATAATTCAGAATTTCTTAATTAAAAATAAAACTCAAGAATTATTCAATTGTATGCTAATTGGAAGTTCCAGATTGCACTAAGAAAAACTGTTAATAATTAAATAAATTAGACTATGCCTCAAATCATCTCTTCATTTATTCACATATTCAAAAAAATCTAAGTATTACACATGTACCAAGAGAAGCATGAAATATATTCCTCTCTTGGGATAAAAATAAATGAAAACAAAATATGTGTTCTTGAACTCCTCCTCGGAAGTGTATCACCTCCCCACATATGGGGAGTGCAAAACAGCCCCAGCCCCTCCCCTCAAGGGGGATCACCTTGTAAAGAAGGCCGGAACAGCATCCACACCAGTGCATTAAACAGGGGTTTTGCTCTTCACTTTTCCTAAATAAAACTAAATAACAAAAGAAGACGTATGTGTGTGTGCACATGTGTGTATGTGTCTACACGTTTATTCACATGTGCACTGGTGCACTATCCAACTCTTCAGTTTAGTAATAGGTGCCATTTCAAAGATTCAACTTATAGAGATATCATTACCAAGCAGTTCCTTTTCTTTTCTTCTTCTTAATATTATTATTATTATTTATGTACTTACTTTTGTCAAAACAAAATCAAAGGTGTTTGTAGGAGGGGAAAATAAGATTAGGTCTGGTGGTTTGGAGGGCCAGGTTTTTATTTTTTCATGCTTGCTGGGTCAGAGAATTAAATATAATTCCAAGTTCAAATTTAAAGTAAAATGAAATAAATTACATAACAGAAGTTTGATATGTTAAATGAAACACAGAGGAAGCTACTGTTATTGCTCAAACTCCTTGATTATTTTATGTGACAAAAATAATAACAAAACAATTCATTGAGAAATTAAGAGATCATCCCCTTAAAATAACCTACCAAAATTAACTCTAGGGGAAAAAAAGTGCTGACTCTAAATGGATTTGCTGAAAATAGAAGAGCAAAACAGGTTGGATTTAAATTTCTACTTTGCTACTTCCCTAGCATATTTTCAATTTCTTCATAGATAAATTGAGGAAAATTATACTTCCATCAGCTGTCCTTCAGTCATTACAAGGTTTAAATAAGCAGATAAAGATATTTTAATAGCACATGTCACATAAACTCATTCACGATGCTAATTGCCATGGCAGTTACTAGGGAAAGCTAGAAAGGGGAGGAAAGAAAGACACTGGCAGAGCCCCCAGCATTAAACTACACCCACTCACCAAAGGGTGGGACATTAGCCATGCCCACCTCTGACAAGGAGGCGGCTTACTTCCTTCTGTCTATAGATAAATGTGGGTTTGGGTTTCATGAAATGTGTTGAAAAGCCAAAAGAACAAAAGTCCTGACCACACAAATATTTCTTCCCTTAAAATTAGGGAACTAAGTGAGCAGGCACATATACATTTTTTTAAAATTCTGCTTTAAATTTTTGGTGTAGGATTAGCCTTCCTTTTTGGTGACAAATTTAAATAAGAAAATAATAGCACAAATCTCTGTAGTTGGGATGAGTGACAATGATAGTCCCATTTTTCAATCTATAAACAGAAGTATGAAATACACCTAAATCATTCCACCTTAAAGGACCAATTTTAGTGTTCAAGTCATCAAACTAAAATCTGAAATAGATTCGCACACACCTCATGACAGAGATTGCCATGTCAGGGGGGCTGTCTCTACAACCCGATGCCCTGGGAAGCTTCCTTTCCCCGAAATGTCTACATTCATCTTTCACAACCACAAATTACTAGGCCAGTGGACAATTTATTCTCTGCAAGATTTTTGGAAGAGTTGGCTGGCACACTGTGTCCTTCTTGAGGTTTGCAAGAGGGAGAGGATAGTCTGACACAGGCATGTCAGGGAAATGCTGCTCCGCCAGGAAGCCAAAGGTCAGGCTGTGATTTAAGCAGCAGTTGGCCTGTCAGGGGTAGAGCCCTCCCTGCTTTCATCTCACAAGCGGAGAGCACAGCAATCCCTTAAGCAATCTTCAAGTGGAAAGTGTAAGTCAGAACTAAAAAAAGTAAACTTGTTTTGCCTTTTTTTTTCCCCTGATTGGTCAGCAGACAGATTTATAATTGTCCTCTTGATAGCATAAGTATTTTTTAAATGTTAGAGGCGTTTTTTGGTAGTAACATTAGACATTTCATGTTTTTTTTTTAATGTTCTTTTTTCTCTCCCTGATATCAAAATATGTGGGAAACCGCAACACAGAGTGCACTTGGACCCTGGGAGATGCACTAGCGGGAAACTGATTTTTAAGGACTCCGAAGTTCAAAGCACCCCAAATGATTTGCATGCAAAAACAAAGCCTGCAACTGTTCGCATAAAAATAACTTTATAGATAACCAGTTGATTTGAATAAGAATCCATGTGCCTTAATATAGGCACTTTGGAAATCACTGCTGTAATTTCAATGTGACACTTTGGGAAAGTTAGTGGGGAAACAGCTCAGTTCTTTGAGACTCACCTCTGGTTTCGGAATTGGAATCAACTTAACTTTCAACTTTAACCCCTCTGCAGATGGTTGTATTTTTGTCTATCATTTTATTATTAAAATGCTCTTTTGGTTTCCATGATTTTGTTGTTGTAGCTGCTGTAAATTTAATATGCTATTAATCTGACTTTGCTGGTCAGCTTGGTATTTAAATAGCAATGCTATAATACTACTGAGGTGGTTTGACCCGAATTATAAAAATAATACATTCCCATTGCAAAGAAAATAATCTAGCCATATAGGAAATTCGAATCCCAATCAGTAAGTCTAGTTATGTTGAATTCCATTTCACGTTAGCCTTTCCACCACTAGGCTCACCACCTCCCCTTGACCACTGACCCCCGCGGCCTCCCACCTCTCTCCCTGGCTCCGCTAAAACCCTGGGCTTTCTATTCTTCACACAGCAGCCAGACCGATCCTGTTCAAATCTGTGCCAGGTGGTGCCACTGTCATGTTCAAAACACTCCCATGGCTTCCCGCTGCTGCGTGGAGATGAATCTACAGCTCTTCCTACTACCAACTAATCTTTCTGCACACAGCTCCTCCTTCTCTACCCTTTCCCACTCCAGCCACAGTCCTCATGTCCTGCGTTTTCTTGAGCCCATTTCCCTGAGCTCAAACCCCCTCCCCACCCACCTCCTCTGCTGTGGCCCCCACCCAGTCCTGGCCCAGACTCTTTGCCCTGGCTCACTCAGCCCTTGCCTGGAAGTTGTTCCCCCAGATGTTTGCTTGTCCTCGCACTGAGTTCAGGCCCCTGCTCAAAAGAGGCCTGCTTCTCTGAAATACCAGCCTCTGTCACTCCTCCTTCTGTCACCTTGCTTCCTGGTTTTGTAACGGCATTCATTAAGGGTACTGCATTTTATACCTGTTTGTTATTTTGCCTCCGTCCTAGAATTTGAATCCTTCAAGGGCCAGGACTTGTCTGCAATCGCAGTTGACACTTGAATAGCACGACTTAGAACTGCTCAGTCCACTTATACACATTTTTTTTTTCAGTAAATACATGTACTTTTCAGATCCACAGTTAGTAGTCCTCAGGTGCAGAGAGCCAACTACTCTGTCTTCTATGGAGCACCTGAATGTCCACGGATTTGGGTATCCATGGTGGGCAGGGACGGGATCCAGGAACCAATCCCCTGTGGATACTGAGGAACAGCTTAAATATTCGGGAAATCAAAGTGTGCCTGCAGGATTTTAGACTGTAGGATTTTAGATTTAGGATTTTAGGCTCCCTAACCTCCGAATTGCTCAAGGGTCAACTGTGTATTCCCAGCACTGGATTAGACAGCATCTGACAAGAGAGGTATTGACTATTTTGCAGAATGAAATTCATTCTACAAATCTAACTTGTATTAACTATTCAGTGTATATCCTTCCAGAATATCCTTCAGATATTATCTACATATACACAAACTATTTTTCAGAAGCAAATATTTTTCAATGATACTGCTTTCACCATCTCATGTGTATGCAAGTGCAATGTCAAAAACTTTCTTTACCTAAAATCCTTGGAGCAGATATCTTCAGGTATTGTTATGACCATATCAGACTAAGCCTACCATCTCTGCCCATGATCCTACCCCACCCCCGCCACTTTGGATGTGCTCAATGTCCTCTAATACTCAATGTCATCAATATCCCTTGTTTCTCTTCTTTGTTCCTGTTTATATGCTTAGATCTTGTTTTTTTCTTAAGAATTTTTTCCTTTCCAATCACTTCTTCTATCTTCTATTTCATCACTTTTCTTCCTGTAAGTACAAGAACTTGAAACAGTGCAGCTTACATTTTGGGTCCCCTCTTTCCTGTAGCTGTACTGCTTCATGTTTCCCTAAAATCAGTTTTCTGCCCATTGGATTCTGATAAAACTATTGTCCAAGCCCACCAATTAGTTTCTAACTGCTAACCCCCAAAGCCTTCCCCAGTACCATCTTCTATATTTCTGATGAGCACCAGAAATACTTACTGTGACAATCTTTCTCTGGCCTCACAGCACTGTCCTATGGGACTGCCATGATGACCACAGACCACCGCTTTGAAATGAGCATTTAGTTACTTCCAGGTCCTCCAACCTTTTCCTGGAAAAGTAGGAGATTCATGCTATCATCAAAACCATGATACATCAAAAACACGTGTCCCATAGTTTCTTGGAATTGGAAATAGTTCTATTTTGTATACTTAAAAACAAAACAAAACATGTATCAGGTACTGGCATGGAACTATATAAACAGTGACTTTCCCACTTCTAATTAAATAGCCCTGTTCCCTCCAGTTCCCTCTTCAGGGTCCTGGGAGTTTTTCTCCCCATCCCGTATATACACCAATGTCTAGTCTGTATCCTAGTCTGTAAGCCCTGTCTGGTATCCTAGCCACGTGGGCTCTGCTTTCTCCTTTGTTCCTATTGGCTCCTGTTTGCTGGGAAACTGGGTTCTATTCAGCCTCTTGCTTTTTCATTTTAAGTGGATTCCACTATTACATGCAGCCTGCATCTGATTGTCACACTGAATCTGAATTTGTGTCCACTAAATATTTCCACAGATTGGGTTCCTTTGATTGTGGGTGACCGTACACATCTGAATCTCCAGCTGCACATTTCTCAAGTTCATGGAACTTACCCATCTTATTTGGTGCTGTATCCCCTGTGCATCTCTACTGTCTGACTTTTAGTAGATACTAAAAATGTAGTTCTAAATGCATGAATAAAGGAATGAATCAACTAAAGAGAAACTGCCATATTTGTGTTTAAGTTTTGTTACTGTTTTTCAGCCTGCTCCTAAGAAACAACACAGCATTTTCCTTTTCACTAAGCTTCTGCTAGCTTCTGGCTTACTTTCCTTCCCTTGTTCTATTTCTACTTTTGTTCCCAATGTTCAGCACGGACAGCTTCACCCTACGAAGTACTTTAACCCATTTTAAATGCTGCTTCTCTGTAATAAGACTAGAAACAACTAGAATAGCACCTGTTGCTACTGGGGATGTTCGGAAAGGGATGTTTTCTTGCATTACTGGTGGAAATATGCAGTGCCACAGCTACAGAAACAACCTGACCACACCAGTTAAAATGAGCACACATACACTCTGAAACCAGTGGTTCAAATGTGGGAAATCTCTGCCACAGAAATAAAAGTGATGATATATAAGAAGTCTATATAAAAGGATGTTTATTGCAGCATTGTTTATAATAGCTTAGAAAACTGATAATGAGTGTTCATCAGAAAATAAATTATTTAATACTTTATTGTATATCTACATCATAGTATAACTATGAATTCATGCTATACCAGATTCTTTGATGGGATTTTTTTAAAGATTTTATTTATTTCTTTTTAGAGAGAGGGGAAAGGAGAAAGACAGGGAGAGAAACATCAATGTGTGGTTTCTTCTCACATGACCCCTACTGGAGACCTGGTCTGCAACCCAGGCATGTGCCCTGACTGGGAATCGAACTGGCAACCTTTTGGTTTGCAGGCCTGCACTCAATCCACTGAGCCACACCAGCCAGGGCCTTTGTCGGGATTCTTGAATAAAAGAGGCAAGCTGTAAAAAAGCTTTCATATGATGATGTAACATCTGTAAAATGAAACAACGACCAACATACATATTATATACAGAATTATATAAGTACAGAGAAAAATACAAGTAAACACTTATTAGATGTGAACGTCAAAGAGCATGGGTTACCTGAGGTATGAACGGAATTAAGAATGGGGGCATTGTTACGAGTGGAGGAGGAAAGGGAGAGGAAAAAGGAAAACAAGCCCAATCCCCCCAGAAGACCGCTTTTTAAAAAGCACATAAATACATACATTCATTCATTACTATAAAAATAACAACAACCTTGGCTGGTGTGGCTCAGTGGATTGAGTGCCAGCCTGTGAACCAAAAGGTCACCAGTTTGATCCCCAGTCAGGGCACAGACATGCCTGGGTTGCGGGCCAGGTCCTCAGTTTGGTGCATGTAAGAGCCAACTAAAAATGTTTGCCTTGCACATTGGTGTTTCTCTCCCTTCCTTCCTCTATCTCTAAAAATAATAAATAAATTATTTTTTAAATAATAATAACAAACACTTAGACAGTTCTTATTCTATACCAGGTGTGAGGGAGGAACAAAGTTTCTTCTATCTTCAAAGTTTTTCTGGCTGGCCTAATAATCAAATATACATGAGACAGATTAGCAAGAGAAAATAATCCAATTTAACACACACATATATGGATGGGAACCCCACATACATGAGAGAGTCAGAGCACTCACTGCAGGTAAGGTTCAGATGTACAAAGGGGGATTGAGTTACATGAGACATCCTGAGCTAGGCATGAGGTAATGTCCCTTGGAAGATTTAAAGGGTCATTATAACATGATAAAAACAGACATAGAGTAAACAGAAGTTTGCCCTGCCCTGCAGATAGTAGTTAAAGGAAGAGGCAGAAGTTTGTCTTGAGCCTGAAGCTAAAACTGCCTTTAGCTCAAAGAAATCTGCAGACCACAGAGGCTCATCTTGGGGCGGCTCGTTCTGAACGTCTACACAAGTATCATTTTACTGATGACTATATTAAAGTACTTAATCTCCCACCAACTCCGTGAGCTCAATTCTATTATAAATCCCATTTTCACAGATGATAAAACAGAGGTATATGGTAGTTCAGGGAAAAGCTAAAGTCACACAACTGGAAAGTGATGGTTTGAATTGGAATCCAGCCGTTCTGGCCCCAGAGACCATGTTCTTAACCATGTGCAGTGATGCCTCTTAGGGTGTGTGCAGTCTATTAAAAAGGAAATAAAAAGTAATTCTCAAAGTGGTCATTAAAATAATAAAAGTCCTGTTAAATCATGTATTTTACCGCCCTGGCCAGGTAGCTCAGCTGGTTAGAGCAAAGTTTCAATATGCCAAGGTTTCAGGTTTGATCTGCAGTCTGGGCACAGACAGCAATCAACCAATGAATGCACAAGTGGGTGGAGCAACCAATCAATGTTTCCCTCTCTCTTGCTCTCTCTCTAAACTCAATAAATAAAGCTGTTTTTAAAAATTGTGCACTGTACTAAACCAGACTAATCTTTTCCTTTATTTGGAACAATCGCATCTTTTTTAAAGTTTCAGATCTAACTATGTTTAATATAATGTAATATTACTTTTCAACTCAGGACTGCTCTTCTGAAAGGATTAACACTTCCTGGATTGTATCAGTTACACCTAAAATGATCTAGGTCCCAATGTAATAGGGTGCTGAGCAGGGCAGGGGTCCCCCAAAATATTCCCTCACAGTCCATGGTTTGGGGGGGTGGGGCCAGGGGATAATACAACTTAAGATAATTTGCATAACAAAGACAAGTTAATACCTGTGCTACCACCCCAGGCAAAAGGAGTACATGACTTTTAAGAGCATTCAGGGGCTTCTGACAAAGCTGAGGAACTTATATTGCACCTGCATGACAGGCAGGAAGATGGAGAGCCCTGTGTTACAAATCACTCTTGCCTCGACTAAAGATGGCAGCTGGAAGCAGGTAGAAGATACAGAGAAACTGAGAAAAGTGGCACATTGTAGGAGGAGCCAGATATGAGGTCACATAGGAAGCTCCAGGTCAGCATTTAAATAAGGGCAGGCAGCCAGGAGGAAGCCAGCCATGAGGAAGTGAGCCATGGAATAGCAGCCATGAGGTTTGAACGGGTATAGAAGGTCTGGTCCATGATGAGGAGAGACAAGGAGGCACCAGCCATATGGGGAGTAGCCATGAGGAAGGAGGCATGAATCAGGTCTGCCATAAGGTCTAAGAGAGAAGAAGGCAGCCATGAGAAAGGAGCTGTATCTGCTCCTCTGAGAGGTTTTGGCCATGAGGATCAAGGGAAGAAGCAGCGAGTAGCTCTGTAGTTTGTAGTCATGATTCTGCCAAGTGGTCTGTAGTGAATAAGGAGCTGGAGGAAACCCACTGGGAAACCTGCCTGGAGAACATGGCAGCAGAGCTAATGGAGCTAGGAATTGTAGGAATCTGTCTAACCAACCACAGAACCATGAGAGGTGCTTGGAGCTGAACTGAACTGTGACCAGGAATACTGACTTCTGCTACTCTGAAAAACATATGGAGACGCCACTTTCTTGGGATGCGTGCCTTCCTGGACTTCACCATGATCCAGTGTAACATAGCACATGTTTCTCTGAATCACTACACAGAAGCTGAGGACAATGTACCCCAGATCCTGAAGGAGAGAGCTGCTGCAAGAGCATGGCAACTTTGAAACCCACCAGTGTAGTTTCCAGAGGGGACAGAGAACTGTTTGTGTAGCCAGCTTAACAACATATAAGGATATGAGGAACCTCTGGCTTTGGTGGCTTTGGCTTATAGGCTGGTGGAGAGCAAAGGAAATGCTGGGTATCATGGGAGAACAAGGCTCTGAGCAGGAGTGCCTCCAGCTGCCCCAAGGCTGGAATCCTATAAATAAAATCCTGTTTCCCTCAACACTAATTGTTGGGTCATGCATCAAGGTGCCACATGGATGAGCTCTAGTTACGATAATAATCATCAAAAATCTTTTGAGAATCTCATTTCAAAAGTTGTTGATAGGAGAGATTAACTACTGGTTGCAGGTGCATTTTAGATATGATTCTCTTCCTCAGTGAAATATAAATTATCTAAAAGTTATTTTTGGCCAGTATGAAAGAAATGTCCTGTGATTAGTGAAAATGTCTACAATACATTACCCTCCATTTGATGGGGAAAGATCAAGGTGAAGGAAATATTACTCTTTGAAATTAAAATTAGTAAAAATCAACATAAGTGACCATCTGAAGAAATGACTGACTTATTACAAGAGCAGAGCTTGGGGCTTGAGATGTGGGTTCACACGTGGCTCCAGTTTCCTAAGCAGAGCCTGAATGACTCCCTGGGAGGACCCGCACATGGAGCAACATCCCTCAGGTTCTCATTCACTAAAGCAACCTTTAGGGGTCTATTTTTTCCTACTGAACTTACATAAGCAGCAGTTTCTTTTTGACCAGAGGAAATAACTAACTCATCTCATCTTGTGAGCCCCATCTTTCACTTTAAATTCGTATTCTAACATTCTGGTTTCTGAATCACCCTTTTTGTGGGTTCGTTTGGCCTAAATTTGTGATCCAAAGTTAAATTGTCTCTGAGTAAGCTGATAAATGGACATTCTGGACTTGCAGAGAAGAGGAAACCTCATTCCTGTGTCACCTCCTAGGCCTTGTTCGGTACCCAGCCTTCCTTCCACAGTTTGACATCTGTGAGCTTCAATACCTCTCTGCCAAAGGCCTCTGACCATGGAACTGCCTGTCTTTAAGGATGCATCTTGATCTTGACATGCATCAAAATGCATATTCAGGCTTTAGAAGAGTGATGCCTAAGGTGATTCTAAATGAGGGAATGAAAGAGGGACAAAATGAAAGATTCTTTCATTCTTAAATAGATTGAGTAAGCATTTGAATGCCTGGAGGGGAACTCTGATTGACAGAGAAGATATATATTGGGACAGAGGTTAAAGGTGGACAGTGGGGTTTCAGAATTGTCAATGTAGTCATTGTCACTAAAGCATTCAGCCAAAAGAGGCCACTAAGAGATGTGAAGAAAGGGAAGGAAGCTAATGGGTCAAGGACAGACTCTTCTGAAAGAAGAAGAAAGATTTGGCAGGAGAAAGAAAGATGAATAGAAAAAAGTAGTGTCTGTAATGAATGCTCCTGTTAAATAAGAATGAGAGGGATTTGCAGGGTAATTGAAAAAATGGGTGGATTGACATTAAATGAAAATCAATGGCTCTGAATTAATACCACCCCAAAGAATAAAGATAATGGGGACAGAGAATTGAATGACTTATAAAAAATATGGTCAATCCTGGTTAGAAAAATTATACTTCATATAGATGGTCAGGAATAGTCAAGGATACTATGCTATTTTTTAAATTTCTAACCACTGAGTTTTTGAGAAGGGCAACATATGAGCAGGGAACAGGAGCTATTTACATCAGTTCAATAGACTGCCTTCATAAATAAGCTAAGCTGCCATTACTAAACACGGAACAATAGAGAGGTGGTCCTTATGCACATGATCCAAAGGTCAGCTCACTGAAAGGCTCTTCAGATCACAGACACGTCCTGCAGTCTGGTCCTGTTACGTCTGTCATGACTTCATCCTGCACATTTGGGTTTTCTCCTACCACTGGAAATAACAAACCTGAATACCTCAGTTTAGAAATCCATGAACAAAAACATATTAAACTCTAAATTTTAAAACAAGAAAGATTAGCCTACTTACGAAGATAACCATTATAGATGCAGGATGTTAAAAACGTACCTTCACTTATGTAATGAGAAGAACATAAATTAGCTCTTTACAAAAGGGCAGAGTAGTGAGGGATATAAGAAATAAAAAAGAAAAATGAGTTTGAACACAAACAACAACCAGCCTGCAAGTTAAGCACTCAGAGAACAACATGGAGATGGGAGCTGAGGTTATCTGAGGGACCAGAACAAAGAACAGAGTAAAAGCACGCCCATTGTCTCTTGTATATACAATGTTTTCCTGTTCTGATCATCAAAAAGGAAAAAGAGATGCTGAACGTTGAACTCCCTAGGAAAGACACTATCTGGTAGAAATGACCCAGTCTCGGTGCATTTAGTGGCTGTTCAGTGTTATGCTAGTTTCAAGGAAAAGTGTTGAAGACACCGAGAAAAATTAAACTTTAAAATCACAGAGCTACTAAACTAATGTATTGAATTGTCCTCACTCTTAAAGCTTAGAAACCATTTAAGTATGAAAAATGAAATCCAGGATTAGATGAATTCAAATAGTTATTGATGACAAGGGAAATGGTATTTATTTTGTGCCTTCTTAATATATCATTTTATAGCTCATTCTTCGGTAGCAATGAGCTAATCAGCATTTTCTTCACTGCAGTAAACAACCTGAAGAAGTGTTCTAATATTCCTCTTAGTATTTTGGTAGCATAATATTGGGTTAAAAAGTATAGAAAGAGGTTGGTTGTCTTTTCATGTTTTGCAATTTGCTAATTTTTTACCTCCATAATCTCAATTATTTAAGATTGAATCCCCCTTTGCTCGATCCCTCTGTTCCCACACCACTCCTAACCACCAATACTACCTGATGATAGTTTCTAAATTTTAGGCACAGATTTTGAGGAGGAAGTAGCCATGTAACAAGAACTATACTTAAGGATTCCTATTTTAACAGTTACACACTGGCACACAACCAAACACTATAATTCTAATTAATATTAAAAATATTTACTAGGAAAAAAATAACTACTTGTTACCCATCCACAGTAAATCATTATTGCAAGAAAATCACAACAAGATAAAATGGGCAAGCAGAAAAAAATAAACTCTCAGCGTCCAGTGTTTTAAGTTGTTTTCCTCAAAAAGTGGACTTAGAGATGGCACAATATACGTATCAGAACACACAATCAGGAAATAACACATATGAGGGAGTAGAAAAGAAGGATTAGGTTAAAAAAATAGAAGAATTCGGTAGAAAGAAAAGATAACTATGATGCAGTTGAATCAGAATCCGCACTTGATTCCCACAGGAACATTAATCTTGAAATAGCCCTTTAGAGATGCATCAAATTAAGGGGGTGGGGACTTGAACACCCCGCATTAAGCACCGTTAGATGTGAGGTGTTTGCAGGGGCAGGGCAGCTAGCTGCCTTTGGATCTAAGGCAATTCCGGAGAGGGACTCAGGTATGAACAATCTGCAGACAACACTGCCAGCAGCTAAGGAAATGTGTGCCTCGGTTGATTCTAACAGCAGATACCCACGTTCCCTCAGGCCACCCCTGTGCCTCTTGCACCAACTTACTTTACATAAAGTTCAATGTATCTTGAAATCACTCCTCCAGGCCTTAATGTCAGTCTCTTTTCCTGGAGATTCTTATAAGAGGGAGTTTGGTAGAATTGAATAAATTTCCTGCTGCTATAGCTGATCTCAGGACCAAAATTAATATGCATAATCTCCCTCTTCTACCACCTACCGTGGAGATGCTCCTTCACCTTGACTAATACCTCTGCTAGTCTAAGATTGTTTACCTTGGGCAGTAAACAATCCCCAGTGATCCAAACTATGATTTCTGGGAGGTCATGACTCTCATCATCATGTCCTTCTCAGTGTGGTTGCTGCACTGCCCATTTACTTTAAAAATTAGTCAGGGGGATAGCGTGAGATGCTCCTGTAGATTACTTTGATGCCAAAGTTATTCCTTCTACCCAGTTGTGTAGTAGCAGCCCTATCTATTCCTAATGATCAGGGTCAAGTACTATTGCCCAGGTGATAACTCATTCTCTCACCTGCTGGCCACTCAGCACAAGAACCCTGAGTGACAGGATGCAGCCTAGATTAGAGTTTAATGGAACTGTTGATGCATTTTCTGGTAGAGGTTTCCTCTCTCTGGGAACCAGGATATTAGCCTCAGGGCATTTTTTAGCTTTCTGCAGGTTGGGTTCCCATGGCTGCCATTCCAACCTCATAGCTCTTTATGATAATTGCATCCACCTCGTTTATAATATTGGGTTGGCCAAAAAGTCCACTTATTTTTTTTTGTATGATGGCTCTAGTAGTGCTTACTTGTCTTTTACATGATTCAAAATAATTTTGTTAGATTGCACTGTGGCAACTGTCATATCAGCATGCATTTAAAAATAAACATCAAACTTGGTGAATTTTTGTGCATCTATCTTAATATTGAAGATGGAAGAAGACATGCAACATTTTTGGTGCATTATGCTTTATTATTTCAAGAAAGGTAAAAATGCAACTGAAATGCAAATAAAAGGTTTGTGCAATATATGGAGAAGGTGCTGTGACTTATTGAATGTGTTAAAAGTGGTTTGCAAAGTTTCTTGGTACTGTTGACATTTGGCCATAATTCTCTGCTGTGGGGCTGTCCTATGCATTGGAAGATGTTTAGCAGCACCCCTGGCCTCTACCCTCTAGAAGCCAATGGTGGGAGATAGCCAACATACTCAAAATATACAAATCAATAAAGTTATTGGTGAAAATGAAAAATGTGTCTTTTATGTTATCATACAGACTTTTTGGCCAATCCAATAGCTGGCTGGCCTTTTGTTTCAAGACTCTATTATCTCCATTGTAAAAGGAGCCAATTTTCTTAACAGTATCTCCTATATATTCCATCCCCTGGACAGCTCTACTGGGCTTCTCAAAGATGTTGATCCTTCTCTCAGAAGCTGATTCTTTGTTGCTTCAGAGAATGGAATACACCACGGGCCTTTCTATGGAATGTAGTCAGTTGATCGACTTTCTGTGTGACTTTTGATCCCTTTTTCTACCATCTTCAACAGCAATAATGGAACCTTTATTCTACTTCCTTGGACCATCACTTTCTTAAAACTTCCAAAAGTCATTCTAGCAGCATGTCAGCACTGTGTCTTGGAACACCTGTCTTAAGGGGAAGTGTTTACTTTGATCAAGTACTCTCAAAATACAATCCCATACACATTCTCCTGGCTCATCCCGGTACTTGCAAGCTCCATCTTGCAGTTTCTTCACAGTATATACCAGCAGATCAACATTTCTCCAGTCAGGTAATGTTTAACTTAACCCTAGTTAATGTTCTGGGCGCCTAGGGGAACTGTGTGGGCAGATCCTAAGGGGGCGTACCTTGTCTTGAAAGGCAGAATTCTCTGCACTGTCTTCAAACAAAGAAGAGGCACCAGCCTTGAGTAAACATATGGGCCACTTTTGCAGGCCCAGAGAATTCAGAACTATCTAACAACCCAGGAGTTTGAGTGTTGTGACTGTATATTTCCATCCCAAGTCCCACGTTGTCACTCCTTCCTAGTCAGGGCCCTCAGCTTGGTATAACAGACTTCTTGAGATTTATAATTTAACTTTCTCTAGGACATGGTTACTTGTATAGGAGCATCCTGAGTCTGATCTTTAGTTTTCTTATGTCTTTCTGCAGGAGATGAGAATCTTCTCATATATTTTCAAGGAAGTCTTCTAGCAATCACCCTTCGCTTTAAACTGAGCACTCTCCCTTGTCCTTATGTCTGCAGTGCAGACGGCCCCCAGTAACAGCCATGCAGCCTTGTAATCTTAGAATCCCTACTTCCCGGTATGTCTCAAATGCCTGGGATTGAGTACACACACACACACACACACACACACACACACACACACACACACACACACTTATTTATTTATTTCACTTCCACAGTATCCTATCCTTGTTCACTAGTTCACCACTGGTGATAGTTTTTCAAGTATGCCACTATTTTCCAGGGGTTGTCAGTATTCTATTTATCTGCACTAACAGAGACCTTGTTGTCAGCAGGCTGGCAGATGACCCAATTCTCAAATCTTTTTTTAGAGTCTGTATCCTAGGACCACTCCTGGCACTGTGTCTTGAGTTGGTTTCCTGGGAAGCAAACACTGAGATGGAAATCAGTATTCAGATGATTAATTGGGGCATGCTGTCAGAAAGACCTGCAATAGGATGAAGAAATCAGGATTGCCCGCAAAGAGAAGTTGCAATTAGATGTAATTGTATCAGAGACCTCAGGTGATCTCCTAAGAAGGGCTGAAGCAGAGATAGTCCAGCAGAGGTGTTTCTAAAAGAGTCAAGGGAACCCAGAATTATAGTCCTACATTGACCACTTACTGAATGCGGCCTGCCTATTGAGTAGGGGTATAACATTAGGCAAAACTACTTCTTTGGGCCAAGGGCAATTACTGGGATATGCGTCAGCTGTGAACTATCAGCAGACACCATTCTTCAGCCACTGGAGAAATGAGGGCCTCGTAACTCGAGTGAACCTTGGCAGCACAGCAGGGCGTTCACTATGACAACAAAGCAACAGGTGACAGCCTGCAATAAAGAAAACCAGGTAATCTGTACTAACTGTGCCTCCGACTGATGCCTGAGCCCAAAAGAACTTTGCACTCGAATCCTGTCTTAGAACCCTCAGAGTCAATCTATCAGGCAGAGCGGCCTTCATCTTTCTTTCCAAAGAAGAAAGTTTCCACTAACTTTCTGGAGTAGGGTATATATTTTTTTGCAGCAAGTTTCTTAGTAATTAGGGACAGAATGCCTTAACTCTGCTTGAAACAATGGTTCTGAACCCACAGTTATATGCTATGCGTAGCTACACATTATGTTGCAGTCCTAGTTAACATCCATGCTTCCTATGATCTGGGAGACATAATAAATTCCAGGGGTTCTGCTACAGTTGTAAGCCTTTAGCAAGCCAACTGCTCCACATAATTAAATGTAGGTTGGGGAGAGTTCTGCCTGAAAATCAGTGAAACAGCATGACATACGGTTCGGCTGTCGAATTTAAAAGGATATTTGTAGGAAGAAGTGTGCCTATGTGGAGTCAATCGGCCATAAAGCCCATGAAAAGATGTCCTGGAAGGGTTTCAAGGTTAAAACTCAGTGCTGCAGATGATCCAGAGTATTAATGCTGAAAATTCTCTCTTCCTCTCCTACCACCTTTTATTCCCCCTCTGCAAATCTGCGTAAGCCTCATATGTCTATTCTGTGAGCTGAAATTTTGAAATTTGGAATGAATACCCCATAATGAAAGGGGAAGAAGAGCCAAGTTTCCAACTTGAGGTTGAGTATGTCCTTATTTACAATGAAAAATGACTGATAATAAGACAGAGAAGTGAAGAGAAAAACAGAAGTATCCTACTCACACTTCCACTCACATCAGATTGTGCTTATTATGCTTCTTTAATTAAAAACACACAAAAATTTGCAAAACGTTAAGTGAAAATCCTAAGGGCAAATGGATATTCCTCATCCATTACAAGCAGGTTTAACCCTCTTCTACAGTGTAAAATGGAAGGCCACTGTCTCCCCACTCACAAAGCCTTTGGATCCCCCAATTCCTTACTCAACCTAGGGACTTTTACAGCACTTTTAAGGAAAGAAGTGAAGCTACCAACTAGAATTTCCTCAACTTCTTGTCATGAATCCTCTTTACTGCTAGTTATAATGAAAGAGAATTCCTCCAGCTATATATTTTCACTGGATGGTATGTATCTCAACCCCTACCAAATTCTCAAAAACTTTGTACTAGTGATTATGCCTTTTCTTTTTGTACTCTTGTGTTTTCTCTCTCATCACTGGAACCTCACAATCACTAAGTTAACACGTGTTCCTTGTACTGTGCTAGCTAGTTCTATATTTTTAACTTATACTAGCTCTCCTATTTATATGCATATATACACTCTCACCCTGAAATGACTCTTGCTGATATTCCCAATAATTTCCATGTTGCTAGATCATCCTTTCTGATCTTAGTAGATTTTTTTGTTGTTGACTCACCCTGTCTCTGTGACTTTAATGGCATATCGAGCTCTTGATTGTTCCCTTTCTTATCTGGTCACTCCTGTCCTCAAACCATTGAATGTTGACATTCCTCAAGATGTGTCTAGTCAGTCCCTTTTCCTACCTTCTATCTCCTTAAGTAAGCTCACAGCCATGTCTTAGATAGCTATTGCTGCATAAAATATAAATAAAATACCAGCAGCATATATCTTGCCAATACATCTGTTGATTAGTTAAACTCCAGCTAATCTAGACTGAATTTGACTTGGTTTGTCTTCAGGCTTCAAGTTGGGTCCAGGTCTGCTCATGGCTTTTGTATTCCTTGGACCGGACTATAGAACAATAGGGGAAGCCCAACTGCATAAGTGCATTTCAAGCCTCTGACTCTGCCACATTTAGTAACATGCCATGGGCCAGAGCAAATCACATGGCAAGCCCTACATCCTGGAACAGGGGATTGGATTCCTTTCATGGCAGTAGGGAGGAGAGGAAGTAGATGTTTTTTGAATAGTGATATAATCTCCTATATTAGTCACACATTACGACTAATGTCTCTCAATATTTAAATCCTCAGCCCAGAATTTCCTCTTAACACTTAACTTATATGTGCAATTGTCTACTTGACATCTCCAATTGGTTTTTCACAGATACTTCAACATTTACATATTCACAATTTATCATCTTCTGTGTCAGATTTCAATTTCCTTCATTATTCCCTATCTCAATGAATAGCATCCTTATTCACCAAGTTGTGTGATCCAGATAACTAGGAGTATACTTGATACCTCCTTTTTCTTAACGGCTTCCAAGAAAATATAATTAGTCAAAAATGTACATCCAATTTTAACCCAAACTATCTTTTTTTAATCTTCAGACCGATATAAAACTTCAAGCTACCATCATTTTGTGCCTAGACTATAGCGAGAGCCTCTTGAATATTTAACTCACATCGGCTTTGACTCACCAAACTCGAACCCATTCTCAACTGTGTCCTTTTATTTTTCCTAAAGGGAATTGTTTCTCTTGATCCCTCCCACTGACAATACACATACACACTCTTAAATCTTTTGAATAACTCCAACACTCTTTTCTTGCGCCTCTTTGCTTTATTTTGTGTTCCAGCTATATCAATCTCTTTTTTTTGTTTGTTTGTTTCTCTAAAAGTTCATGCTTGTTCCTGCTCATGGCCTTTCTACATGCTGTTTCATCTTTTAGAATGTCTGTTTTTCTCTTTTCAATTGGATATTTATTTATCCTTCACAAATCATCTCATAACTCATAATGTATAACTTAAGATATAATCTTATAGCATTCTGTACTTCTTCAAGACTCTTAGAAAAATTATGACTAAATTACCAAATGTATTGTTTATTCACATCCCCCTATTTGTACTCCCCTTCCAGAAATAGAATGTAAGGTGCATGTGGGCAAAGACTGTGTCTGTCTCATTTCTCCATCTCTAGCACGGAGTGCCTAGAGCAGTTCCTGGTGCTTAATAAATATTGAATAAATATGTATTGACTTATTGAAGAAGTGAGTAAATCCCGGATTGTCACAGAACATTAGTGTTAGAATGACCCTTAGATGAACTTTAGAATGATCTCTTTTAACCCTTGATCTTTAGCCTGAATTCTCTCTGTATCCTTCCTCCATGAAATTCCAAGGAGATTAAAGAAATATTCCAATGTCATTAAATCAATTAGTTTTTGAACATAGAGTCCATAACTCCTGACTTCTTTTTGTCTGTGCTACCTATGGAAAATAGAAACCTTAGAACTAAAAGGTTAAAATCAATATTATAAGCATGTTCTTACATCCACAATAGTCTTAGAGTAAGTAGTGTTGTATACATTTTTTAAAAAGTAATATCATTTGGAGAGAAATATTTGTAAAACATATAATTGACAAAAGACATGCATTCATGATATGCAAAGTACCTTTAAAACTCAATAATAAGAAAATCAACAACCCAATTTAAAAGCAGGCAAAAGTTCTGGGTAGAGACTTCTACCCAAAAAAGAAATAGCTGAAAAATCAGCATTTCACAAGATGCTTAACATCAGATGTCATCAGGGGTGGCAAACTAAAACCACAGTGACACGCCTCTGCACACTCTCTGGAGCAGTCAAAATGCAAAGCACTGACAGTAGCAAATGCATTTGAGAATGCGGAGCAGTAGGGACTTTCATTCATTGCTGTTGGGAATGCAAACTGGTACAGCAACATTGGAAGACAGTTTGGCAATTTTTTTTATGAAACTGAACATGTTTACCATACAATCGAGCAATTGTGCTACTTGGTATTTACCCACAAGAGTTGAAAACTTATGTCCATGCAAAAACACAAATGTTTATAGCAGCTTTACTCATAATTGCCAAAACGTGGAAGCTTTCAGTCAGTAAACAGATAAACAACCTGAAGTACATCTGTAAAATAAAATATTATTCAATGATAAAAAGAAATGAGCTATCAGGGTAGCAAATGGAACAGAGGAAATATTAATGTATATCAACAAAGCTACATACTGGATAATTCCAACAATACAAAATTCTAAGAAATGCAAAACTGTAGAAACAGTAAGGAGACCAGTGGTTGCCAGGGGTTCTCAGGAAGAGGGAGAGGGTTGAAGAGATGAAGCATATAGGAGATTTTAGAGTGGGAAAATTATCCTGTACCATGCTGTAACGGTGGCTATATGCCTTTTCATATTTGTCAAAACCCATAGAATGTACAATGTACTGAGTGAACCCTAATAAATTATGAATGCTAGTTAATGTAATAATGTAAAAGTACTGGCTCATTAGTTGTAACAAATACACCATATTAGGTGTTAACAACAGGAAAACTCTCTGTGGGCGTGGTGGTAGGAAAGTATATGGGAACTCTCTGTACTTTTGGCTCAACTATTCTGTAAACCTAAAACCACTCTTCAAAATAAAGTCTATGAATAAAAAAAGATACAGGAAACTTTTGTATTTGAGTAGACTGTATGCAACACAGAAAAAAATTCTTTACTACCTAGAACTGAAGTTGTTGGGCTCCAAATGCACTACATAAATTACTTGTATATGAGCTAGATTTGTGAACGATGGGTGTGAAAGTAGCCTGGAGAAAACAGTGTCAATAAAAAGCTGGTTAAAAACAGAGGAATAGAATGTTTCTTCTCTGCTCTTGTTGGAGAATAAATTAAAGATGGAATACTGAGAATTTTGTCATTAATGTACTTCTCAGATGAGTGTTTGGTTTCCTAGTAGCAGTCCTTAACCAATTTTTCCTTGCTGCCTTCGAATTCTTTCATAAGATAGTGGACAGATGCTTAGCAGCTGTTACTGTTTGTCAGGAAGCAGCTTTATAACTCTGTCTCCCAGTGAAATAAATACAAACTATAGGTTATAGAAGTTTCACTCCTCACATCAGTGGTATGTACTGGGAATGCTATAATAGCTACCACCTGATATATGCACAGGGAAACAAGTATGAAAAATGTTCCATGCACCTCATGCCTCTCTGAAAAATGATAGCTTTCCCCCTAGACATATGGAAACAACTGCTTTCCTGAATGTGTAATGTCTCAGGGTGCAGACAAAGCCAGTCGACTTGACAGATAACAGCAAGGAGAGAAATATATGAACATTTCTCTTTGGGCCAAGAAGCAATAATGTGTCTTACTAGAGTTACTGCCTCTATTAAAACTAGATACAGGATATTAATTGTAATACTATAGGAGACAGAAACAAGGGCTCCAGCACAGGTCCAAAACAGCATGGAGACTGTCACTTCCCAGTTCAGCCTTCCCTAATTAGGTCCCAGTGGGGTCTCCTGTTCATTTCAGTAACATGCACTTCTCAGTGTAAATAATATTTAAACAGAGGGAAAAATCCCTGCATCCAAATTGGTCACCAATTCAAATTCTTGCTAGATGACAGAAACTGCAAATTGTTACATACTCCTTCCCTATCTGTTTATTCACCACTGAACAGCAGTGAGTTAATAGGCTCCCTCTGCCTTGTCAGGTCAGACCATCGCTGCAGTTAAGACTCAGGTCATTGGAGGACAAGATGGAACCAAACTCTAGCAACACGGAGCAACGGAAAATTCACTAGGGGGGAAACTAACACCAGAACCAAAATGATAGTAGTTTGTTTGCCATTGCTGCCATTTCCAGTTTAGCTGTTTTGTTCTGGGGACGGGGGCAGCAAGTAGGAGACACCTCTGTCTTGAAAACCTGCAACCAAATCGAATACCTTTAATGTGAAGGCTCCTGGAGCAGCGGGCGAGAATCGCATGCGCACATTGCGTTGTCTCCCCTGCACACCGCGCCCGCCCTCCTCCGGTGTGTTTGCTTTCTCTACCCGCTTCCAGTAAATCTTGACCTTCACAGTCTTCTTCCTCAAACCCAATGTGCAGGCACCTGTCTGTACTCATTTTTCTTTTTCTGGACTTTCTCTGACCTTAATAAATTTCCAAAAACAGAACACAAGCAAAACTATGTCTCAAGTTGAAAACCACAAAAAAACTGATAAAAATATCATAATGGGTACTTATTTTGTAGATTTGTCTTCAAACCCTGAGTTCTTAAAGAAGAGAAATCGCATTTCTTTTCCAATGGCAAGTCTATGAACCTATAGACATGGAATTAAAATGAACTAACTTGATGATATAGAAAGGCCGCCAGTTTTTGCACAAAACAAATCTGTGAGGATCTACTTAACTGTGATGAACAATTGGGCTAGATCTGACTTCAGCCGGAAATGAATTGTTGATGTAGAAGGAAAAGCCTCATGCCCCAGTCACCTGGGCGTTTTCATTCCCCGGAGCCTTGCATACTTCGCTGCTGCACTATTAATAAAACAATGGGGTCCCGGAAGGACATCTATTTTATATGCTATTACTCCATAGGGTGGTGTCCTGGGTTAATAAAGCCTCATTAACAATTGCTAGCAGAGCCCCTCAAGCTCTCCAAGAATTCATTTTACAATAATGGAAAGAACATCACAATTTCCCCCATATCCAATTTCAAATACCCTAAAGCAAAGAATAAAAAGTTGGAAACACAAAAAGGTATATGCTATCTTTTGCAATGTGAAAAACACAATCATTCCGGGGGGTTCTGGTAGTTACTGCACAACCAATGTAAGATGAAAAGTGCTGCCTTTTAAAAAGTGCCTGTTACTGTCTTCTTCGTCCTGTGCAGCACGGCATCCTATCACACGGCCCAAGGGAGGAACCCCTGCTTTCTCCCTGGATTTTCTAAATTGCCTGCAAAGGTAGCAAAAAAATTTTTTTTCCTGAAGCCTCCTAACATAAGCATGATATGGTTGTTGTCCAACATTTTTTGTGGCCATTTTTTTAACTGCCATATTTCTTAGGGTGAATTAAATGCATATTTGCTTGGCACATATTTGAAACATTCGTTTGGAGAGGCTGCTGATTATTAGCACATGTTGTCTCAGTAATTAAGAGGTAACTAGGTCATTAAGACCTCGTTAATCTTCAAAAAAATTTATCCCACAGGATCATGAGAGAAGGTAGAACAGGGAAAAAATATGCTTTGCTTTTTCATTGGAAATGAAATAAAAGCCACTATGATGATGAGACTGGAATATGGACCTCTGTTTTGATATTTCAACAGCAGAACTACCAATTTCTTTAAAGTATGTTCTTTCATTCAGCTTAAAAAGTTGTATTTCCTAACAAAGGTCCGGATAAAAGTGTTTCTATTAAATATGTACAGTGCCCCCCCATCTGAAGGGACACATTCCAAGACACCAACTAGATGTCTAAACTGTGGCTAGCGTAGGGACCTGAATGCAGATCTTTGCCCCCTACATACATTTCTATGATAAAGTGTATAAATTAGGCACAGTAAGATATGAGCAACAATAACCATTAATAAAATAGAAAAATTATAACGGTATACTCTAGTAAAGGTTATGTGAATGTGGTCACTCTGATAACCAATCTGATAACTGAGACGGCTTCCCAGTAAGTAATGGACAGGGAGCATCTCCAGTGCAAAGATGCTGGGCAAAGGGATAACTCATGACCCAGTGGGATGGAGGGGCTAATGAGACAGTTCATCACAATACTCAGAACAGCGTGCAACTTAAAACCTGTGAATTGTTCATTTCTGGAATTTTCCACTTAATATTTTCAGACTGCAGGTAACTGGAACTGTGTAGTAGTCAGTTAGGTACGCATGAGCAGAACAGGAATGATGAGCCAGATGCAGAGGGTCACCAGGGCCGAGAGCCCTGGAGGTCCAGTAATGGGCAAACTAGAAGCCCTTGCACAGCCAATCCCTTAAGCATTGGCCCCTGGAGATGGCATCTAGGCGTCAGCTGTGTTTCTGCTCCAGGCCCAGAGAAGTAGCCAAACCAGGCAGAGCAACACCATGACTGATGTCAGGACCAGCTGCCATGACTAATGACCCTCTACCCTGGTGCTGGCCAGTTGCTGGAGACCACAACCCTGAGGAGACACACCTGGCAGGCTGATGAATATTCGATGGAGATCCTCCCCTGAGACCTCAGATAAAAGCTGTATGAATGGAGGACACAGTGTGGCTCTCTGTAGGGAGCTGGCCCATCCCTCTCCCCCACCCCCTTCTTTCCCCAGGGCAGCGCTCTCTCTTCCGCTCTCCCCAGCACAGCCAAGCCTCTCTTCCCTCTTTCATTTCTCAAGTCATATCTCTCTCTCCCACTTTCTCTCTCTCTCCCTCTCTCTCCATCTTAATCTCCCTAAGTTCCAAAAGCCCTTCTTTTGCCTCTGTAACTTGTTTCCTGAGCCCATTTCTTCTACAGCTCAGTTCTCCTACCTCTGTGACTTTCTAAATAAACTTCCTCAATAAACTTCCTCTTATAATTTTAATCTTGGCTATGAATTCTTCTCTTAGCCAGAACTCAAGAACTGAGAGCACTGAACCGAGGCTAACAACTAGTGCCAGTGGTCATCCCCTAAAAAAATCCGCGGAAAGTGAAACCCCAGGTTAAGCGGGACTACTATATTGGAATTGGCAAAAAAGTTATTTTTCCACCTTAGTTTCATCTGTACGTGAGTAATAAAAACATTCTGTATTCCTGGCCAACTCCTCCTCATTCTCTGAGTGTTCCTCACCCTCACATGACTTTTGGGGTTTTCTTGAAATTCTTTTCCTTCCATTAAGCTCTCTCACTCCCTCTTTCTCTCTCTTTCTCCTATCTCTAACTTCTCCACCAAGATGTAAGGCTATTACACTACTTTAAAGTGTAAACTCTTATTCCTGGACACTGTAAGTCAAAGATTACTTAACATGAAGCACAAAGACTTTCATTGGTGAAGTATCTAGTCCTGAGTGATCTTCTTTCTTACCAAGTTCAGAATTTCAGCATCTTGCTGCAGACTCAGTCAGTACAGTAGGGAAAAAAAAAAAAAAAAAAAACAGAACAAAACCTCACAATATCTTCCTGTATGGTGTTTTTAATGAAATAATGATCTTGCAAAATGTGAACCTAACAGCTCAAGAGGCAGAGATATTCTGATCAGCCAAAGGGCAAGCAAAGCTTGGGTCACTGCTCTCTGCTTCTGGCTTGAGGCAAATTGGTCACGTGAAAAAATTGTCTGTGTCTTCAGCGTGTCTGCCGAGCCCAGGTGGCACAGCCCCGAATGGTGCCAGCCGTGAAGGCCAGGGTTCTGAGGGAGGCATGCTTCAGCCAAAGCCAAGCTGACTGCCCAGCCTGCTGCTGCAAAAAGCTACTAGGCTATAAAATCTCTGTGCTCCCACCATGCTGATCACACCTAAGCAGAGATATGCCCAGCAGCGTATTACTCACTTCTCTGTTGTCCCTTTGTCCAACATCAGTAATGAAACCACAAATCAAGCTTGTCTAGTGTGCTATTTTGATCAAGCAAACAAAACAAAATGAAACAAAACAACAACAACAACAAAAATACCTTGTCTTTGTACTTCATAGCTCAAATTTGATTTTTGAAGGAAGACAGTTTCCTCTAATAAATAGTTACAATTTTAAAAAGTTTATTAAGAAATCAGTGCCTGGTAATTTCTTAGCTCATGTATTAGGCAGTAGTCTATGAAAAATAATGAACTTTTACAGAAATTTTATTAAAAGCCCCTAATCTCATACTTCTATCTCTGAACTTCATGGAAAGCTAATGAAATGACACACAATGAGAGTCAAATAAAGACCTTGATCCATGATGTGGATCTCACCACCCACAAAAGCATACACATCAGCAGCAGCCACCTTTCCAAAACAAGACAGAGGTTAGTATCACCATTGTTTCCTTAGGGTAAAGAGTATTGGTGTTAGTATTAAATAACTAATGAGCATATCTCAGCTGGAAGAACACCTGAGGTTTTACGAGGATGGCTATCTAACTTCAATGTACATAAAAGTAATTACAGAATGCATGAATACATTCTCATAAATTTATCATAAATATATTCCTAAACTGAATCCTCTTTAGCTCCACACCCCCCCCAAAATACTCACACAATCACCCCACCATCAACCAACGTGAGGGAAAATGCGATAAAAGGGGATTCAGAATGGAAATATCATACTTTTTAAAATTTTACATGTATATATGACCATACTAACAAATTTTAGGGCCCTTTTTGAGACCATGGAAGGGTCTTCTTATATATAAGAAGGACTTGAAGCTTAAGCTTCTCAATTTTACATTAGAATTGCTTCCGATTTTATAATATTTTTGGAAGCTCTGTCTCAAGTTTACAATCCAAATGTGACAGATCTACTGACTTCATCTGTGCCAAGCAGTCTTACTGATAAGTACTTATTTATCATCTAAAATCGAACCTGTGGAGGCACTGAAGCGAAGACTCAAAAAAGAAAGCAAAGACTCATCAAGTGGAACTGGGGAAACCCGGTATAAGCATGTGGACAAAGCCAGGCTGACCTGTCACCTTGAGAACTGGATAGATTTCATGGGACATCATCCAGTGAGAACGTCATAGGAGAATGTATGTAGAAAGAGGTAGGCCTGCTACTCGCGACTTATCAGTGTCTACAAGCCAGTAGTAGGCAGGAGTCCCAAAAGGCCTGGCAGATGGAGGTCTCTGAGCCGGTGGTGAGTGGTCAGTGTCTGGGCCACACAACAGAGCAGGGAAGCAGGTGGGTCTGCTAGGAGAACGAAGAGCTGGTGAGAGCACAAAGTTGGAACTAGAAAACCAGTTCAGCCTCTAGTCCTCAAAGATTTTCCTCCCAAGACAAGGAGTCAGTTACAGAGGACTAGATGGAACTCTGTTAAATTAACCGCAATTCCAATATAACTGTGAGATTTTATTTTATTCCAAGTGGGGTCACTGGCTCCCTGTTTGAGTCTCCTGAATCTCTGCTTTTTGGGCCCACATGGTACCCATATAGCTCCACTGGACAGGGGTTCTGACTTTTTCCTGTTAATTCATTTATTAAGCAAAAAAAGTGCATTTAAGTGCTTGTCATGCCAAGCTCAGTTCTAGTTACAAAATCTCTAACAATTAGAGTGTATAATCTAGTGAGGTATAAAGTATGGATAAACAGAATGAATCATTTCAGTGATAAGTGCTATGAAGAAAATAACAGCAACAACATAAGACCTCCACAGTGGGAAGATTACTTTCTCTAGGGTGATGGTCAGGAAAGATGTCTGTGAGGAGGGGAAACAAGCCAAGACCCAGATGATGAGAGAGTCAGCCATACAAAGGTCTAGGGGAAGAGTGTTTCAGATGGGAGAAACAAAACATGTAAAACCTCTGGCTCTTGGCATGTTTCAGGGACAGAAACAAGACTAAATATACAGCGATTAATATATAAAGTATTAGCAGGAAAGTGGAGAGAAGGAGGCATGAAATCAAATTACCTAGAATTTCAGAGACAGGTTAAGAAACAGGCACTTCATTTTATTGCCTAAGAATGTACCAAAAATTTTAAAGCAGGAAAGTGATGGAAACCTCTATATTCTTCAAAATGATTGCACTAACTTCTGCAGTCATCACAATCCTTCTTTCTAAATCCTGTATCGGCTGCTTCCCCTTGATTTCTGTTATAATCTTTCCAGATAACCTCCTTCAGCCTAATGAGTCCATGCAACCCCTGCTTTCCGGTACTCTCTGGTTTGAATTTTGTCCTGTTGCAAACCAAGCCTGGTTCTCACACCACAGAGAAATTCCAGTAGGTGAAGAACACAGGAGGGTACGGTGCTGGCTGGCATCTGTTCTCCATCAATAACTTTGGCAAACCCTATATAGTTTGAAGGGAGAGAGCAGTAATGTCTTGTTCATATTTTCAGACAAATGTAAGGTACCCAGAAATCCTTATCTAGTGCTGGAGTGGGGGATTGATGGGGCCATATATATACTTTCTATTGAAATAAACAAAATGTCCCAAAATTCACAGAACAGTGCAACTAGATTGCACATTACTTAATATTCTTCATTCCAAAAGGTGTCTCAGAATCTTGCAATTACCTGCAGTTATAATTATGAACAACAGAGTCAACTAAAATAAAGCTGTGTTTATGGAAATTCATAGTCATAAAGTTTAAAATCTCTGAGGAAACAATAATGATGACAAACCAAATGACTCCTGGGTATTTTATAAATAAAATGGGCTTTTCTAAACTATTTGTCCTAGGATTTGTAGGATATCCAAAGCTTTGCTGATAACAACAGGAAGGAAAATGAAACTTTTTAATCTGCACATTTTATATGGAAATAAAACAGACTCTGAAATGTTTTAATTCCCAGGTTTTTTTAGATGGTGGTGGTAGGGCATGATTTAATCTTAACAAGTTACAAACAATAATACAAAAGAAAAGATTGCATTGAATATATGTTAACAAGGTATAAAATTTGTTCAAGGATAATATTCAGCTTCAGCCAACAAAAACCCAAAGCCAGATTAGAGTTTGAAGGCCAAACAGGCAAAAGGCAGATTCCCTAAAGCCTGAGTGAAGTATTGGGTTGAGTGTAGGTATAAAGAATTGATGTTTTATTCTCCCTATACAGCAAGTTAATCCTATCAGGAATAAGTATTGATTTACATTTCACATCTAACTTTCTTAGCTCTGTCAAATTTAATGAATGTTGATGCAGATATTGATTTCTCCAGCAAAAGGAAATTAGCAGGACATTGTCCAATTTTGACCTTTAGTTAATGAGGCATGTATACATCAAAAGCCTTTTAGAACATGTTTTTGATCAGCCACAGAGCTTCAAAAGCAGTCTTATGTACAAAAAAAATCAACTTTTAATGATCCCCCAAACTCATAATTACTGTAGAGACAGGGCTCAACAAATACAAAAGGGGGCAGTTCCCTTGCCGCAGTCCAGGCAACGTGAACTCTTCAGTGGCTTGCAGAATGTGCAAAACAGGATATGTATACTTATAATTCAAATACTATCTTTTTACAAAGCCCTGAGGGGAATTTATTTAATAGCAATCCTGAACAAAACCTCTGGCTGGGTACCTTTATGTCTGAAAATACGTCCCAGCACATGTTTGTTTAAATCAGTGCTACTGAAAAAAAGCTTGACTTTAGTTTTGATGTCCTTTTGGGCAAAAAATTCAGTTCTAAATCATTGAAAAGAAATGACATATGATACATTTCTGTTGATCTGCTGCTTCTAATTATTTCAGTTCATTTCTTCTCCATTGTGTGCTTTGTCTAGGGGATTTGGATGCATGTAAATAATCAAATAAATGTCTGGATCCTTTAGGTTAACGTCCTTACATCCAAACTAACCACAGCAGGTAAAGAATTGGGATCAAATGTTCCATTTAAAGTCAACTTTTTTTTAACATAAACTCTGAGAACTACATCTTTATTTGTAAGGATGTAGTATTGTAGTTCTTATATCAAACTGTTCAAAAGCAATAGCTTTATTAAAAAATACAATTTCTTATGTAAAAGTGTATGACAATGCTATTTTTTGTAAAAAGATTCTGATAGCCCAAAGTTGAAGTTATAGGCATAGGATTATAAGAAAGCCCATTAAATTGTATTGAATTAATAGATTTTGAAGTTGTTCGCAATTGTTGGCTTAATATCTCCCCTTGTTTAAATTATGGATTTCGCAAACTCAATGGGCTCAATGTCAAATGGAATTCAGAGGTATTATGAAACTGGCAAGGAAAAGAGAAATAGAAAGTGGTAGACAAGAGACCAGGTCCAAGCCAAGTGGTCATTCATAGTCCAGCTACACAGCAAGCCTCAGATAAATGGAGGAAAATCATTATCCATTTTGCAAAAATGTTCAAATGAGTTCCTTAACTACTGAACAACTCTAGGTTCATTTTTAATTTATAATAATAGTAAAACTCTGATTTCTCTTCAAATTGTATATGTTTTTCAAGATGTATATGACTTGAGATTATGTACACCTGTAAGTTAAACTGTGCAGGACCATGCCCTTTTCTTAAATAAATCCGTTTGGCCAGTGCATACAGTGTTCCGAATCCTAAGTTACAGTAGAAAGTGGACTAGTGAGCCTTTTATACGTATTCCTGAATATTGGTTCTTTCAAGTCTTTTTTTCTCATTAAAAAAAAGACTTTATTTATTTATATTTAGGCAAAGGGCAAGGGAGGGAGAAATAGAGAGAAAAACATCAATGTGTGGTTGCCTCTTGCACACCCCCTACTGGAGACCTGGCCTGCAACCCAGGCATGTGGCCTTACCAGGGATTGAAACAGCAGCCCTTTGGTTCATGGACTGGTGCCCAATCCACTGAGCCATAGTAGACAGGGCTTTTTCCTCATTTTTTTAGTTTAATTGCAATCATAATCTCTTTTCAAATTCTGATTTTTAGTCTCTGATCTGAATGATAAATATAGAAGCAATTGAAAACAGGATAGAGGAAACTGACACCTTTTACAACTTTGTATAGCAAATAAATTTTTTAATTTTATAAGAAAATAATTTTAAGTAAAAAATGTGTAATCAAGGCATCAACAATATTTCAGGGTTAAATCCCATTTCTGCTCTTTCCCTTACATCTGATTACTTTAGCTGGGTAAAAATAGTTGAGGTCAGCATTGCTTAACTAAGAAATTCCAGTCTGTAACATATTACCATTATATTTTCTAAAAAGTAGATTTAAATAATATTTTTGTGTGGGGGAGAAATATAAGCAGTAGAAACAAATTATCAAATCAAGTTTGGAATGTTTGTCTTTAGAAGTCTTAAAAAAGTTAAGAAATCATATGGAATGATAAAACTGTGGTCTCTCCTGAAGCAGGGAATGCACCATATAACTTGTTGAGATTCTCTCAGGTTCAGTGAGGCTATAGTTTTATTTCTTAAATGTATGAGCAATATGTAAAAAACCTTTAAGAGTGATGGGACTGAGAATGATTTTATTTTTATTATAATGATATTGTATAGTCACATGATGTCCTTCTCTCTAAGGATCTTAGAGAGCTTTCTTGACATTTTCTAATTGCCTCTTCTTGTATCTCTCAGAAGCGTGCATAAGGCAAAAGCTATTTTTTCCACATTGTAGGCACAGCAAAGTTGAGTGCCTAGGGATTAAGAAAAAAATGTGAATCTATACTTATAACACTTAAGTATTCAAATTAACAAAAGATTTGCTGTACTTTTACTAAGGAAGAATTTACAGCAAATGTAGCTGCATATAGTCTTTGAGAGGAAAGATGAAAAACTCGCATTTTTGGAGAGAGCAGTCTAGAGTTGTGTGCCTGTTACTGGTTGATTTTATGTTCCACAAGGATCCAAGGGTGATTCTGAAGGCAGCTGTCAGGAAAAGACCCAAATCAAAACCGATGGATTGGTCCTAGTTGTATGTAGTATAGATTTCATTAATCTCAGCTCGTTATTTTGTTCTAGGTATAAAGTGGTGATTTTGTTAGTCCCATCAGAATGCATCAAGGGGAAATGAAAGCATGAAAAAACTAGGAATGACAACACAAAGCCAAATTCAGGCGGACAAGATCTATTTGTGCTTGGAGTGGCACACGCTGTAACTCAAATGATGTATTTTATCCTCACAATAACCTTTATGTAGATATAGAAATTGAGGTTTAGTCAAATAATTCTATGAAAATCATGAGTATTTATCAACAAAGGCTGTTTTTGCTTAGGTTTTTTATTTCTGTCTTCCAAATTATGTTTGATTTAAAGTTTGAAGTTATTGGAGGGGGGTTGTAGTCATTGAAAAATATGTGTTTTTAGTTTTATATTCCATTTTCATTTTTAAGACTTGAGGTAAAAATGGCACAAAAATATAAGACAAATAAGAAAGTGTCCTACTTTTTCTATTATATTTTTGCCAACTTTTTTGATGTTTTTTTCTTTAAAGAATGAAACAAATGTGATGGAGAAGAAAGTGTGTGATAAGCGGCTAGAATATCTGACTTCAAATCCAGTGGAATAACAATCTTCTAAAATCACAGGGGCATAAATTCTGCACTTGTGTGGTGGTGAGAGAGGGAAAAAGACTCACACAGAGCAACTTAGAAAGAGAGATGATAGATTGATATGTAGGCAGGTAGGTAGGTAGGTAGGTAGGTAGATAGATACAGCTATGAAATAAAAAAGTTCCATTTCATGTATGGCCCAATAGCTCCTATAAAACCAACCCTGTTAGAGAAAATAAATATAAATTCTAGGAAAAAAAACACTGCTTAAGATACCAGAAAGTGCACCAAAAATAAAAATTAAAAAAAAATGAATGGAGGAGAAACATTTGGAGAGAAGGAATTTTAGCTGGTAGAGTTGTGTCCCTCAAATGATATATTCAAGTTCTCATCTCCAGTATCTGAGAATGTGACCTTATTTGGAAATAGGGTCTTGGCAGATATAATCAAGTTAAGATGAAATTATCCCTAGCTGGTATGGCTTGTTGGATTGAGTGCGGGCCTGCGAATCATAAGGGTCGCTGGTTCGATTCCCAGTCTAGGGCACATGCCAGGGTTGCATGATCCTCAGTAGGGGATGCACGAGGGGCAACCACACATTGATGTTTCTCTCCCTCTCTTTCTCCCTCCCTTCCTCTCTCTAAAATAAATAAATAAAATCTTTTTTAAAAAGTTAAGAGGAAGTCACACTGCAATTAATGATTTCCTTGAAAGAAGAGGGAATTTTTGACAAAAAGATACACAGGGCAAACAGCATGTGATGATGGAGGCAGAGATTGGAGTGATACTTCTACAAGCCTAGGAACATCAAGGATTATTGGCAGCCACCAGAGCTGAGAAAAGGCATGGAAGGATCCTCCCCCAGAACATTCAGAGAAAGGAAATTCCTGATGACCCTCAGATTTTGAACTTCTTGCCTCCAGACTGTGAGAGAATGAGTATTTTAAGCTACCATATTTAAGGTAATTTATATGACAATATTAGGAAACAAATAGAAATGATACTGAGTTTCCTATATTACAGCTGTTGTCCTGTGAGTAGTCCCTACTGTCCAATGTAGGACAGCTATAATTCCAGTAGAAAAACCTCAACATTATTAGATTGATGAATCAGAACAGAGTTTAGTGCAACCACATACCTTGGAAAGTGAAAGCATAAATTGCAGAAAGGAAAGACTCAGAGACAGGGAGGCTCAGATTCCATATGCACTCTTCCCAAGTCACTGGCTGAACTTTTTATGACACATATAGGAATCAAATGCATGCATTGTGCAAACAACAAACAACCCTAGACTAAAGTGAATGAACAGCTAGGGAAATAAAACAGAGTTTTCAGTTAATTGAGCCAAGTTAGCAACCTGCAAAAACAAACATAGGACTCTTAAAAGTACAGGTAGCAAACACAAGGCCCATGGGCCGAATCCGGCCCTCCACCTTGTTTTATCCTGCCTGGCACCTTGTTTCCACCCAGCAGCAGCAGTGGCCAAGCTCTCGCTTAACTGTTAAGGAGTAGTTACATTTATACAGTCCTAAAATTACATTTGGCCCTTTGAAGGCAATGGCAAGGCTAATGTGGCCCTCAGTGAAGATGAGTTTGACACCCTTGCTTTAGAAGAACATAAGGTCCAGAGTTTCAATGAGATGTCATTCACAATGTCCATGATACAGTCCAAAAGGACTTAATATAAGAAGAAATGAGAAAACATAAGCCATTGTATACAGAAAAGATGACGAATAGAGACCAATTCTATTAATAGATGTTGGAATTAGCACATAAGCAGCTATTATTTGTATGCTTAAAACTATAAAAGAAACCTCATATTGACAGACATAAAAACTACAGAAATCTAATGGAAATTATAGAATTGCAAAGATATAATATTTAAAATAAAAAAAAAACTACTGGATGCAATTAACAGCAGAATAGAAATGACATAGGAAAGATTCCATGAATCTGAAGATAACTCAAGAGAAATAAAGAACATGAAAAAAGACCAAAAATGAGCAGCACTTTCGAGGACTGGTGAGATGATTCAAAAGATCTACCAGATATGTAATTACAGTGTCAAAAGAGAGGAGAGAAATAACAGATCAAAAATATGTTAGAAGAAATAATGGCTGAAAGTTTACTGAATTCAATGAAACACATAAAATTGCAGATCCAAAAAGCTCTGCAAACCCCAAGCAGAATTAACACAAAGAAAATATCACTTCAGCATATCCTGGTCAAACTATTGTATTTATTTTCATGTAAGTTTTAAAATGTCTGTCAATTTCTAAAAAAATAATCTGAATTTTAATTGGGGTAATACTTTGAGTTTTTAGATAAAGTTGAGAAGTAATTATAACAATTTTGAGACTTTCAACATGTGGACAAAGTACCCATCTCCTTTATTTATATTTTCTTTAATTTCTATTAGCAATATTTTAAAGTTTCCAGTGTATATGTCTTCCATGTGCTTCATTAAATTTATTCTTAAAAACTTTATGTTTTAATATGTTTAAATGTCTTTATTTGCTTTTCAATTTTCAATGGGCTATAGCTAGCATATAGAAATATGGTTGATTTTTTAAGGATTTTTTAATATATTGGTTATGTTATTACAGTTGTCCCATCCCCCCCTTTCTTCCTCTCCATCCTATACACGCTCTCCTACCCCATTTCCCCTGCTAGTTCATGTCCATGGGTTGTACATAGAAGTTCTTTGTTCAAAGAACTTCCCTAGAAGTTCTTTGCTTCTATGTATCCTATACTATTCTTAACCTCCCCCTATCTATTTTGTACCTACCATTTATGCTTCTTATTCCTTGTACCTTTTCCCTCACTCTTTCTTCTCCACCTCCCCACTGATAACCCTCCATGTGATCTCCATGTTTGTGATCCTATTCCTGTTCTAGATGCTTGCTTGGTTTGTTTTTGCTTTTGTTGTTGTTTTTTTAGGTTCAGTTGTTGATAGTTGTGAGTTTGTTGTCATTTTACTGTTCATATTTTTTATCTTCTTTTTCTTAGATAAGTCCCTTTAACATTGCATATAATAAGAGTTTGGTGATAATGAACTCCTTTAACTTAACCTTATTTGGAAAGTACTTGATCTGCCCTTCCATTCTAAATGAAAGCTTTGCTGGATAGAGTAATCTTGGATGTAGGTCCTTGCCTTTCATAACTTTGAATACTTCTTTCCAGCCCCTTCTTGCCTGTAAGGTTTCTTTTGAGGAATCAGCTAATAGTCTTATAGGCACTCCTTTGTAGGTAACTGTCTCCTTTTCTCTTGCTGCTTTTTAAGATTCTCTCCTCTTTAATCTTGGGTAATTATGATGTGCCTTGGTGTGCTTCCTTTGGTCCAACTTGTTTGGGACTTTCTGAGCTTTCTGGACTTCCTGGAAGTCTATTTCTTTGCCAAGTTGGGGACATTCTCCTTCGTTATTTTTTTCAAATGAGTTTTCATTTTGCTCTTACTCTTCTCCTTCTGGCACCCTATGATTCAGATGTTGGAATGTTTAAAGTTTTCCAGGCAGTTCCTAAGCCTCTCCTCATTGTTTTGATTTTTTGTGTCTTCATTCTCTTTTGGTTGAATGTTCCAAACATTCAAAACCATTCTGGTCCAAACCATTGATTTGAGTCCTGGTTTCCTTCCTGTCACCATTGGTTCCCTGTATATTTTCCTTTATTTCACTTTTCATAGCCTTCACTTTTTCCTCTATTTTGTGACCATACTCAACCAGTTGTGTGAGCATCCTGATTACCAGTGTTTTGAACTCTGCGTCTGAAAAGTTGGCTCTCTCTTCATCACTAGGTTGTATTTTTTCTAGAGTTCTGATCTGTTCTTTATTTTGGTTCATATTTTTTTTTGTCTCAGCACACCTGTTATATAGTAAGGGACAGAGCTTTAGGTATTGGCCAGGGTGGGGCAAACCACAATTGCTGGGTTGTGGTGCTATATGTGGGGGAAGGGTCCGAGAGGGAACCATGCTGCTTGCTCAGCTCTCTGCAGGAATTCAATCACTTCCTCTGCTACCCACATGCAAATTAAGCACTGCTGGTGATGATTCCAGGGTGGGTGGTTTTGTGTATGTTCTAGGACCTTGTGGGTCTCTCCAAGGAACTTTCCTATGAGGCTGATAACTTTTCCTGCCACCTCAACGCCCACAGAATTTTTCAGTCAGAGGTTTTGAGGTTTTTTTACCCTGTGCTGGAATCCTGGGTTGTGCAGTCTGTCTCACTCCCCAGTTGTTCTTCATGGTTTATCCACATGAGAATATGGGAATGCCACTCTACCAGGGCTGCCTTGCTGGGCATCCTCTCCACCCCAGCTGCCCATCTCCACCCCTTCCACCAGTCTGGATGAATGTTTATTCTTTAACTTCTTGGTTGTCAGACTTTCCTACAGCTTGATTTTTGTGAGTTTGTTCACTTTCTTACAACTCTTGAAAGCTCTGCTCCATTTTTTTCTTATTGCTTTTCTTCCTTTTTTAAATCCTCACCTAAGGACATCCTTATTAATTTTAGAGAGAGAGAGAGAAAGGGAGGGACATCGAGGAATAGAGAGAGAGAGCAGGAGGAAACACAGCCATGTGAGAGAGAAACATTAATCCATTACCTTCCTTGTGCACCCTGAACAGGGTTTGAACCGACAGCATAGGTACACCCTGACTGGGAATTGAACCCACAACCTTTTGGTGTTCAGAACAATGTTCCAAGAAACTGAGCCACCCTGCCAGGGTTTTTATTGCTTTTTCTTTCTGTTGCAATTGTTATAATTGCTATTTAACCATCTTCAAGTTTACTGATTTGTTTTACTTTGCTGTGTCCAGTCTACTTTTAAGGTAATTGATGAAATTATTTATGTCTGATATTTTGTTTTTCATTTCTAGCATTTTCATTTAACTCCTTTATGTATTGTAATCACTCTGCTGAAATTCCCCATCTGTTCATGTGTGTTACTTATCTTTTCTAGTATATCATTTAACATTTTACTTAGAGTTATATTTAAAAAATTGTTTCAAAACTGGGTCATTTCTGACTGTTTTGGTTGGTTGCTTTTTGCCTCTTGACAATCAGCTGTTTTATTTCTTGCATTTTATTTTTGTCAAGTTTCTCATAAATTTTTATTGGGTGCTAGGCATGGTGTATAAAGCAGTAGCAGAGACTGAGGGAAATAATATTTATTCTAATAAACGAGCATGCCTTTTCTTCTGTTAAGGCATTAGTGTACTTGGTTCAATCATTCTAGTCTGTATTTATACTGTATTTGGTTTTATTGTTTCTCTAGTTACTATCCATCTACCACAGACTTCAAATTCATCCGTTGGTAGATTGCTGCTACTTTTGTTTGCTCTGAGGCCTGGAGAGCTAAAGAATTTTCTTTGTATTTCTGCTTCACCCCTAGATTTCAGCAAGGTCTCTCACTACATTTTTGCTTTTTCCTCAGGGTATATTTCTGTTGATTTGTACTTAATGCAGGGCTTGTGGTAGGGATGGAATATTTATCAGCATTTTTATTTCTTTGCTGTTGGAAAACAGCCTCTGTCTTCTATTTGAATGTAGGGTCTAGCCACAGGGGTGTCCAATCTGCAGCCCATGGGCCACATGTGGCTCAGGATGGCTATGAAAGTGGCCCAATGAAATATCGTAAATGTATTTAAAACATTGTGATTTTTTTGTGATTACGTGTCACAATGTATTTAATGTGTGGCCCAAGATAATTCTTCCAGTGTGGCCCAGAGATGCCAAAAGTATGGACACCCCTGGAAGAGTGGGAGCTTCACACCCATCCCAAGTCAGCATGTCAGTGAAACTCTGCCCTGTGTTGGTGGGAACCTTTGATGAGAGTGATTTTTCTGCCCTTCTTTTAAGAACAGAAGATTTTCACCTTGTACCAGTGAAGACTCCTAGGTACCAGCTGTTTCCCTAGCCTTTCTCAGTGGCAGGTGTTTTGCATCATGACAGTGCCCTGTGAAGGTTGGTCTTATACCTTTCTCTCAGTTACAGCATATCTATACCTCAATCAAGGTAGGGACAGGGAAGGTGAGAGAATATTTCTCTTCCTCCAACAGGGGATAGCTTTTTTTTCTCATGTCCAAGTGGGGCCTATGGCTGGGTGTCAGCAGCTGATGATAATCGTGTAGTCAGGTAGGGCTTAGAGCACAGACAAGCTTCTTCCAGGTAGAACTTCCCCATCATCACACTGAGACAGAACCTGTACACCTGTGCTACAAAGGATATTTGTCTCAGGCCACTTGACTTTATCCCAATCTTTTATGTGAACACCCAGTAGAAGCCAGTGGATAATGGCTGGCTAGGGGGTGCAGACTAACCTTTGAGTGGTACTTCTGGAGAGTTTAAACTAGCATTTTAACTCCTACTCAGTCTCTAATAATTAGTTAATATTTTATCCATAGTTTCCTTGCCCATCTTCATGGCAACTTCCTATCTTCCCGTACTTGCCAGAGATAAAATATTAATGTGACCTATCTTTCCTTGGAGGGCCTTTATTACCTTTTAGAATTTAGTTTACCTAGTTTCCTTGTGATTTGAGTTCTGTGATGAACTTAAAACTATGAATGTTTAAGATTAAACAGTTCTTCTTCTTATCACTGATAAAAATGATGGTCTCTTGTAGCTTTCTACATCCTTAGTGTAAGTGGAAACCTGTAAATTTTTAACATACACATTTAAGCATATGTGCGTTTCCTCTTTGCATCAGCAGTAATCCATATCTGTGTCAGTAATAATATAGTCTTCAAATTCCACTGCCTTTTTAACACTCACACTACAGGTATGCTTTAGAAGGGCAACAGATACTCTCAAATTTATTTTCACACTAGGATCCAGTCTCATCTGGAATTTCTTGATTTATTGTGACAGAGAGAGTTGAACTGAATGTGAGTAACAAAGTGAACATAACTTTCATTACTAGAGAATGGACTCAGTCATTTTTTCATAAATTCTGTTCAGTTTTTTTAAACTATTATCTGAATGGCCAGATTCTGACCTTACGTTATTTCTTCCTATTCAAATATTTTATTTTCTTACTGGAAAAAGTAGTACATAGCTTGTTTTTAATAGCATTTTAAGCTTTTTTCAAAATGATTAACAGTTATGCTCTGATTTGATCCTTACCATCCCTACATGATGGGTCTAGAAGATATCCCTCCCCTCCTTTCACAGTGTAAGGGAGCAGAAACCCAGAGATGGCACGAGTCAGTGGCACAGATGGGAATACGCTGTGCTCCCTTTGAACAACCCTCCCTTTTCTTTTCTGCAGTATTTCTACAGTTTGATGTTAAGTTTTGGAAACTAAATATATATATATATATCTAATGAAGAAAGTCCTGTGTATGTGTGTTTCAAACAAAAGGAATGTTGTTTACTAGATAGAATTTATACCCCCAATGAATGTGGACCTACAAAGTGTTATCCAGACATCCTCCTTCCCATCTCAGGGGCTCCACTGTGGAACGGGTCTTAGATTTCACGTCGAAGAATCTCCCATTCCAACCTCATAGATTTCATCACAGGTATTTGAATGTGAGACAAGAGCTTAAATTTGGAAGTGGACACTCACATTGCTAATATTTTTTCCTTGAAACTTAATTAGACAATTTTTTGGATCAGACAGGCCCTGAAAGTCCACCAACTCTTAAATATCTCAGCCTTTTACTTTAAACCTATCATGTTATTCATATATTTGCAACCTAACCTCCTAAACCCAAATATTCCTGAATTAAACCACAGGAGATTAAGATATACAGTATTCTGCCAAAGGCATTTTAAGTTTTTTCCATTTTTTTTCCACAGGGTTTACAACATTTAAAATAACAACTACCCTCCTTTTTTTCTTTACCCATAAACAGAAACTTACAGCAAAGAGCTTGAATGTAAGGCTTTGTGTCCTAGCAGTGACTGAGTGCGGCTGGACTAGAAATAGTGCCTGTGCTAGTATGGTGTTTGTGTATTGAGCTCCTGGCGGGACAGTCCTGGCATTAGAAAAAAAGAATTCCATCTATAGAGTATTTTTTTTCCAGGAATTATCAGTGCCAGGCATGGTTTTAAGTTACATTTTAACAGTGAGGTGGGGAGACATTGCCCCAGATGGTGGATGTAAAAAGTGCAATAAATTTTAATGAAGCAAATAAGTCACTAATAACCCCACTGCTAACACTGCTATGTTTGGGGACGACCTTAATAAAGGAAAATTAAAAAGGCACATGCAGCCCTTAAACAAGTGCCTAAGAAGCCTCATATGATTTACTAATTCAGCTATTCACACTCTGATTACACAGCCCCTGGTCATCTGCTCAAGTACAGCTGCTCCGTGTAAAATAAATAAATAAATAAGTTTATGGACCACCAGATGTCTCAGCCTGAAATGTGTGCTGGTAGATTTCAGGTCACTTGAAGTTCAGGAAGATTTCCTAAATATACATATGTTTTTGGTAGCAACACTCCCTTGGAAACCATACATGTAGAATTTTTGCTTATTCTAAGTCAGAGCCCAAAGATAACTTCATATTTCCTTTAAGGTGTAAGATCTCGACTAATGGGTGTATTTTGTGTGACGCAGAATCTAACAGATAGGCTACTAGTCCAGGATTCTGGTAAAGGACATATGGGACTTTTTCACTGTTCATTAAATCCATGGCAGAAGATCCCTGAGGTTAGGCATCATTAAGTTTTTACCAACCCAAACAACTAAGTTAGATATGGTAACTGAGTAATATTTTCTAGTTGAGGTAAGTGATGCCCAGGGAGGTTATATGACTCACCAACAGTACACAGAGCATAGAACAGAACTAAGAATCAAACACAAGCTTCTTAGACCAGATAAGGTAATAATGTGCATATGTAGTGTATAGATCTAATAAGGTACTAATACATTATTACATGCACACAAACAAAAATGAGATGAAAGATATTTTAAATGCCTTGTTAAATGTGATAGTTGAACTGTTCTTTGTTAAAATATCATAGAAGAATATATAGTTAAAGCAAGTCTCATTATTAACCATGGTGGATACCTATCTCTAGTACAAATAATCTGCTTCATAATATTAATTCTAGGTACCAATTTCTCATCAAATCTGATTATACCATTGTTTTTGCCTCCTGAAACACTTGATGAATAGCTCCATCTCTTATTGTGTGCTGTAACTACATGATTTGTATTATTTTGAAAAGATTTTATTTATATATTCTTAAAGAGAGGGGGAGGGAGGGAGAAAGAAAGGGAAAGAGACATCGATCAGTCGCTTCTCACAGGGCCCCATCTGGGGACCTGGCCAACAACCCAGGCATGTGCCCTGACTAAGAATCAAACCAGTGACCTCTCAGTTTTCAGAATGATGCCCAACACACTGAGGCGCACACCAGTCAGGGCTGATTTATGTTATTTTTGACACAGACTTACTCCTCAGGACTCTTTTTAAGCCACTTGCCATTTCATAAGGATTTAGTTTAGTTAAAGGAGGATAATATCATTTAAAATTCTAGTTAACTAGGAACATGAAAATTGCAATATATCACACAAATTTTAAAGCCAACACCTGTGTGTAGATCCCACTGGCCATCCCTCTGCGGGGCGCACACTTTCTGACTGATACTTCACCTGCTCTGTAATACCTAAGGCAAGCTGGTTCATATATTGTGTACATTTTCCTATTGCACCTTATTCCTTTCTTGCACTTAAAGATAAATGTGAATAGAGGTTCTGTTTTTTTCTCACACTCAACTTCAAAGATTATCACCTTGGCACATAAACTATCTCAAGGCGGAGTCAGCACCATTAAGAAATCCACAGTCTTTAACACAGTGCCTCATATCTGATGCTCTACTTCTTCCAATAAAATATTCTTGTCAACATATTCTGGTTACTCTCTCATGAAAATTCAAAATTGCATGTGATGTTGAATTACATATTCCTGAACTACTCGACACAGATTGGAAACAACATGCATCCAGGAAAAACATGAGCAACATGGCAGATTTAGGTAGAGTTTGGTCATCATGTAGTTTAATGTAGACTTAGGTAGACTTTAAGATTCTAGCCAAATCTGATGAAGGGGAAAGCTTAAACTCATATGGTTTGTAATTTTTGTAATCTATGCTTGAACTCAAAATATTACATGGCAACTATTGGCTGTACATCAGAGTACTTCAATAGCATGTTTGTTTTTAAGCAGGATTTTTTAGTCCATATGATTTTCCATTTTGACTATAAACTTGTTTGTGTATTTAGATTGTTCTTCCTTTACCTCTGTTGCTAAACAAAACTACGTCACTGCATTCATGCAAGACGATGATCCAAACAGATGCTCTGCTCCTCCTGCATCTCTCCACAAATTCAGAGTCTAGAGAAAGCCTGTTTTTACCAGTTACCGGTGAGACTTTTAATACAGATGCGAACCGTGTCCCATGGAACTCAAAGTGCCCTGCTTCAGACTTCTGCATGGTTTCATCTATTACATTAACCCTCAGGGTGGAAAAAGAAAGGAAGTTGCTGTTTTTCTTGAATTTTTTGTGTATTAAGGTATTCTTGATATTCTTTTAAATCATTTACCATCTTTTTTGCTTTCCCCAATCAGTCTCTCCAAACTTTCCCCCCTAAAGCTCTGAGTTAAATTTCACCAATGCACATATGCCCCAGTATCCTTTCATTTCAAAACTGTTTAAAGATTTCACACACACACACACACACACACACACACACACACACACACACACACACACATGCTTCCGGTATAGCGTGCTGATGAAAATTCAGAACAAACCATACAGTCTTCTGAAGTGTTTCATCTCAAACACAATTTCGAAGGATGAGAGCCTAAGAAGTCTGTGATACCGTAATGTAAAAGCAATGTGTAATGTAAAACTTATTTTACCATACTTTTAATAAAACTGATTTTAAATCTGGGTGATGAAGGAGGATCGGAAGAAATTTTATATCTCTCCTTTTTTGAGATATAAAACTTTCAAGTTAATATTTCAAAAACAAATGATCTAGTCTGTCATTCACTTGTATTATTCGCAGTCAAGAAGTGAGGAATACAATGGTTTTCAAATAAAACTGCACTGAAAATCCAAACATTGCAGGAGATCGAAGCAGAACTGTTATGAGAAGCATCAGGGATGGAAGGTTTTCACTATGGTAGGTGTTTTTCTGAATTTGGAGCCAGGTGAAGATGACCTCACAGAATTAGAGGGTACACAATCAGAATCTTATTCATGGGGGTTTCTCACACCTTCCCCTTAGACATGTTTAATTAGCTGTAGCTTGTTGTGTTTATTTGGTACATTTGGTTACAAATAGGAAAAAAAGGTCTTTTCATCTCTTTTTATCAGTAGTCCCCCAAAGCCAAGGCAGGTGTCTGTGGGATTAAACATAATTGCAAAAGGAGAGGGAGAGGGAAGAAGGCAGCTAGATAATGATTCCCACCAGAGCTGAAATTTGAGAACAGGAGCAGGTGTTGCAAGAGGCCCCATGTATCTGACTAATTTAAGCCGCGATGTGGTGTAAAGGCCTGCATATTCATCCTTTCAACGGGGAGGGCACTGGCCGTCTGTGAGTACAAAGACGGCCCGGCGGAGTGATGCCAGGATGGCCGGCTTCAGCACCATGGCGACCAGAGTAACTAGCGCCTGCTTCTCACTGCTGCTTTTGTTGGGTGGCAGCCACAGGAAACAAAGTGCCACTTCTTACCATTGTGCGGGCACATGCATAATCATCCTCCGTTTGGCGTATCATCATGAATTAGCAATTACTCTATTATTAGATGGAAGAGCAGCAGCAGGTGACAAAGCACCACAACTTCAAGTTTATATTTCTGAACCGCTTCATTTAGTTTTTCAGTTTTGGATTGACTTCTTCAGCTAGTGTATTCCTATTGTGCAGAAAATTCTATGATCCCATAGAAAAGCAGTTTTCTTTCTCAGTTTGGAGGATCTGACCCATGGTTGGGCTGGAGGGGGAAGAAAGCACTAAAGAAATATGGACAAAAAGGTCCTTCTTCAACTCAGAGAACACCTGGACTACACAAAGGAGACACAAACCTTAAGCTCTCACCCACCCACTGTGCCGAAGCAGCTTCCCATCACAGGCTGCCTCTTCTCAGCCGCTATAACTCTGTCTGGATTCTTCATTGAAGAGACATTATTTACCGAAACTTTTATAATGACACTTTTTATTTAGTTGAACCCACAGTTCTCTAGCATTTAGAGAATGAGGGGAGAACTGGAAGATTTTAGTTCTTTTGACTCTGGGCTTTCTAAATACAGTGAATGGAAAGGATTTTAATAGTAACTGATAATAAATGATTTCAATGAATCTTAAAACAAGGAAGGTTATTTTTTATAGATCTCAGAAAGAAGAAGAAAGTCCTATTTTTAAATCTGGGTTACATTTTTTTCAGACCTTGGAGGAAAATTATACACACACACATATTTAGGATGACAGGAGGGTGTATTAATTTAGACCCATTATTAGCACTTTGGCATGTAGGATATGTCAGGGCATGTTAAGGAAAATGAAAATAAATTTTTGAAGGATTAAAGAGCCATTTCTGAGGGTACTAAATAAAGACAGACCCATTTGGACAGATGGTTCTGAGAACACAGAGTAAATTAAGGGATATCTCTGCATTTGCAAAACAGCAAACTGAATGGAGAAAAAATTCACTTTAAGGAAACTGTTAGAATATACTGGTTCTATTCAGGGATACTAATTATGTATCAGTAATAAGAGACAGGGACAGAGATGAGATTATCAAGAAGGAACTTGTCTTGCAAATTAGCCTATCGGGGATTTTGAACCAAGATTCTGTGAAGCACTCTATGCAATGTAATTAAAATTAGTGAAATGATAGGGTTCATCAACCACTTGGATTTCTATACAAAATAGAGTAAAAACCATCTCTGTTTATGGCCTGACGAAACATTGCAACAACTGGCGAGAGGGCCCTTCTGCTCTTTTAGGAAAGCCCTGATTGGGGCTGGGCCAGGCCATCTGTGATAAGACCAATAGTAGCAATAAAGGGAAGAGTGAAGTAAGTCATAAGGTGGTGTGACAGGAGCACCATCCATGAGTGTCAAAGTCAATTAGCACAAAGCCTGAAGGAGCTCCATGGAAAACTCAGAGAAGAAACAGAAAAGAAAATATCAGAGACCTGCTACAAGGGGAATAGCCATATTGGGATTCTTTCAAGAAGGGTAGGCTGAAAGTTACAGCAACCATTCTAGAGGGGTTTGAAAACAGGGCGATTTTCATCATTAATTTTACCCTACTTGGGCCTATAAGTTAGTCAAATGTGAGAAAGTCAAGTTACCTATATTTGTAGTACATATGGCCTGTGCATTTTTATGTAAAGTGTGAAATAGTTACGAATGCTTTTAAAAGACAAAGGATACTTTTGCAGAATGAGCTCTGCCTTATTCTAGTAGAAATAATCTTATGTGCTTAATATTTCAGTATCATGAACCATGATCATTTTATTCAGAATCTCTGTAAAGCATTGATTTCAACCTTGGAAGTAGAGTGAAGAAACTTCAGAAAGCATCCTGGGGAAGGAGCTGGCACTCATTACCTTATTTCCACCTGGTCAGCGAGGTGAACTGGCATTTGGGAATGAATCTCAGATTGGAAATAGCTGTCAGGCAGCTAAAGTGAAGTTTGGACTTTGAAACAAGGGGGATACAGAATTATCAGCCCCTTAAAACAGAAACTTGAATTCCACAATAATTGCAGGTATCTTGGCTGTGTGACTACATGCCCAGGCCTGGACATGGAGTGCATGACAATGACAAGAAATAGAGAATTACCAGGTGCCAACACTTGCAGGTCACAGCTCTAGACATGTCCTAAAACAAGCGTGTTCATCTGAAGCACCTCGGCGTTGGGGGATCTGGTTATAAATGTCTGCATTCACGAGGAAAGATGGGGCCTGCAGGGACAGCAGGGGAGTCAAGAAGCAGCTTTAGTCACCAAATGGGATCATGAAAGATTTCATGGAGTGGTCTATGTAAAGCTTTTGGCACTGAGTAGTCCTTCCTGTATGGATCTGCAGCCAGGTATCCAGTGGCGGGCCCGGGGCTATTGTTACACGGCAGAGCCAAGGGGCAGGAGGATGATCTAGATGTGAAGCAGAGACGCTGAAAACACCTGGGATCTCCTGGCTACACCAGCTTGCTCACCACTGTTTCTCAATGAAATACTCTCGCTAGAGTAATAGCTGCTTCCAAGTCTTGTGTAGCATTCCCTATTTACTTTTAAGTTAGAACCATGCAGGGAAAAGGTATCTGGAAAATGTAATTCACAGCCTAACCACACTGACGTTACACAATTTGGAAGAGTCTCCAGCAACCTGACACCCCTACACACCTTTTTTAATCACATTTAATTCACAAATAGAGAATAGCAAAATTTATCTAACATGGGAAGTCATTCCTAGTATAAACAAAACACATTTATTTTCTACCCCCCAAAAAAGGATAAAGTCAGTTTATTTCTCTTTAAGTGATATTCATTTTTCCTCCAGCTGAATCACACATCAGTTTTCATATCTTATAAATTAAATATTGAGATATACTATATTAATTGCTAACATGCCTTAAAATACAGAGTCATCATTTCTGCAATTGGTCGTGTGGTCATTTGACATCTGGTATTTACAGTGTTCTCCCAATACCCGTCTCTTACTCTCTTTGCCCTAAGAGAGTAACTTAGTGTGCTTTCTTTGCTGTGTGGGGTGATCAAAACTTCCATTGGCTGAAGTATCTGTCATTTCCGGTACTGCCCGCATCGGCTTGTAGTTTGCAATTAACTCATCACAAAACATGGTAATTGAAAGTGGTGCACCAGACACACTGCTCTGCCACATATTCCTCCCTATGTTTACTGTGCAGTAGCGATGAATTTTCTGTAATAAGGTCAATTTTCCTTGCCTCATGCCTCACACTTTAGCGGTATGAGAAGCACACACTAACCAGGTGGCAGATTTAACTCCCAGTTTAATGGAAACAGCATGTGCCCTCTGGTGAAAGCATTTCTTCTGTGAAAACAAAGATGTCTAAACCAGCAGAACCTAACATTGTGGGAACAGGAGGCAAAATTTTTGCTAGCAGAAGATTAACTGTAATAGTAAGAGAATCAGTCATATCCCATTTCTTGATTCCCAGACCCGTGCCTACTGGCCGTGGGAAAAACAGCACCATCACTAGGGCTGCTGGTTCCAGCCATGCCCTGCAGCCTGGAAGACGTTACACAGAATAGCTGGCGCTGTAACTGAGCCTTTAAAAAAGACCATTTCATAATTCTAACTGTTCACTGATCCTGATGATGGAAGACATGGTAAAATCAATGTGTTCCATCAGCATAAACCCATTGCAGTGCCTTAGTATAGCAGCTGGTCAGATTCAATTCATGTGTAATATCATGACAGCAAAGAGGTTTTCTGTAAATCCACAGATAGTTGCCTTGGAAGCAGTATTTTGAGCAGGAAAGGCAAATCCACATTTAGAGGAAGGATCTATTCTAGTGAGAATGAACACTGCCCCTTCTGTGATGGAAATCATCCAACAGGACCAACCTGCGAACAGATGGCTGGCTCATACTCTGTGTGCCATACTGGGGGCTCTTTGCTGCTGGCAGTTTGGGGACTCACCACTGCCTGTCACCAGAACAGCGTTGTTGAATAGATGTCCATGTTGCTGAGTCCACACATGATGTCCACCCCCGACTCCATGGTGACTTTTTCACGAGCTCGTTGTGTACAGATCAAGGTGACTGGTGAGAGGCTGCCTGACATTCACACAATGAGTCATCTTGTCCAAGGTGTGCAGACTTCTTCTGATGTATCTGTTTATGAGCATGTATAACAGACACAAATATCTTTTATACTCTGTGCCCATTTGAACAGATCTATTTATGCACTTTTCCCATAGGCCTCCTTGTTACCAAGTTTCAATCATGTTCTTTTCAGGGTTTTTTTTTTGTTTGTTTTTTGTTGTTTTTTTAGCTTTTGCCAATTTGTTAACTACTGCCCATGAATTCATGTATAACTGTATATCTGGACATAACCCTTTCCAAGTAAAGTGAGAAACCATGTTCAATGCTAAATAATTTGACGATTGGAGGGATTTACCTTTTTACTGTCCTACAGGCCCCCACCCCAGGATATTTCCTTAATACTTCAAACACCTATGTTTAAATAGATTCAGTATGTTATGCGCAGTAACCTGTAAATCAGGACCCAGTTTCTTCTTCTTCAGTCAGGTTCTCCCTTGGGAACCGTCCGCGAGGATATAGGAGACCGTTGAGAGACGTACAGCAATGTACCAACAGTAACATCCATGGGAACCTGAGCCACTTCCTTATGCAACTTACCTGTACCTTCTGTGCCTGCTCAAGCCCCATTTCACACACGCTGCTTCCATCTGATGACATAGCTGTGTACATCCAACTCTACTGCTTGGCACATCACCCCATATAGTTCACTGCAGCATCTAGATTACAGAGAAATTTAGGGGCCACTGACATGTGTTTCTTTTCTATCAGCTCCCAGTGACAAGCCAGAAGCTGTTTCTCAAAAGGAGGGGTATCTGAAGATGATGTAGTTTTGTCCTGAAATCGTAAGCCCTTATAGTGATTCACTATAGGAGCTTTCATATAGCCCTGGCTGGTGCGGCTCAGTGGATTAAGAGCAGGGAGTAAACCAAAGGGTTGCCGGTTCAATTCCTAGTCAGGGCACATGCCTGGGTTGCAGGCCAGGTCCCCAGTAGGCAACCACACATTGATATTTCTCTCCCTGTCTTTCTCCTTTCCTTCCTCTCTCTCTAAAAATAAATAAATAAAATCTTTTTTTTTAAAGAGAAAAATCTAAAAAAGTAAATTTGTTTTAAAAAAAAGTTTCATGGAGCACACCCATCAGCCATAGACACTTCGGGAACCACTGAGCCGGCTGGGTGACACAGCCTGAATGACAGGGCCACTCACACAGCAAGTTAGACCTATGACAAATCCCTCGCTCACTTTTAGTTACATTCAAAGCTGCCATTCTTAAATGTTATCCCCAAAATGGGTATATGCAGCTTTCAAAATCCAAACTGGTTCACTAGCCATTATATTTCTTCCTTAGTAATTAGGAGAATCAAATGTAGTAACTTGTCCTTTATCTTGGAAAGAATCTCAATGCCCTGGATATTTCACCAAGCTGCCAGGCCAATGAATTTTAGCCTCTTTAGTACTTCTCAGCCTCTAGCACACATACTTCTTTCTCTCCCAAATATCCAAGACAGTTCCTACTTCCTGTCCCTGACTCCTATCACCCTAATATCACTGGAGGGTCTGATAGGAAATCTTCTTGAAAGGAGAGGTGATCAAGTCCCCTGTAGATGAGATTATGACAGAGAGCTAGAGTACTGATATAGCCCTAAGGTAGAACAATAAAAGTGTATTTTGGGCTTTGTAAGCTGAAACATATAGGTATGGTTGTATACATACTTATACATATGTATGCACACATGCACATATATGAAAGTCCTTTACTTATATATAAAAAATCCAACAAAATAATGAGCTACCAATTATTGGGTAAGTTTCTTTGCTCTAGTAAAGAAACCACATCTGGAACAATAGCTAGAATTTGAGTCACAGCTTGAGTATGTTTAAAACGATCCACTCTAATTCTCTAAGATCTGTCTGGGTTTTGCTCAAGACAAGTACATGATGTCCAGTGGGGATGTGGTAGGAATCACAACTTCTGCATTCTTCAGATCTTCAATGGTGGCAACTTTGGGAAAAACATCTCACAGTTCTATTTGTGAACTGAAGTTTTATATCATCCCTTATAGCCTACATTGCAGCTTCTCTTGCGTATACCCATTCTAACACAGCTCTTTCATTCTAAATGTGCCATTGACTTCCTTAACCATCGGACCAGCTGTCTGAGCACGACCTTCTGCATACAGCAGGTACTCCTCCTGTGACTCCCAGGGAACAAAGGACCTATTAGTAACTTCCAGGTTCACCACCATCTACTGTGTATGTAACTCGCTTGAATTTGTTTCAGTTGTGTAAGTTTCTTTAAAAAGAAAAATGTTCTTTCTACACTGTCAAGTGTCTTCAGTGTTGTCCCTACAATATAATACATTCTCAATACCACTTAGACTTTTGTGAAGGGAAAGGATAAAGTGTGTCTGTATTGTGTTACATTTAGATTGTAAATCAAAATGCACTGATGGTTCCTCACTTATTAAAACACAAGACAAAGTCAGCTCCAAAGCCAGGTAGGGCTGATGGCAGAAGAGCCAAGGAGTGACAAAATTATCCTGGTTTTACAGGCTCAAGTCCTTTTCCCACCTGGACCATTCCTTCTGGAAGGTACACAGAAGTTTCAAAAGCATTCGAAACCCAGTGAAATCAAGTAATAAGATAAAACAATATTTTCAGGAATATCTTTCCGGGGGTGTTAAACTCATTTTCACCAAGGGCCATATCAGCCTCTCAGTTGCCTTCAAAGAAAGGGTAGAATGGAAATTTAGGAAAATATAAATGTAACTACTCCTTAACCGTTAAGTGAGAGCTCCGAGCTGCTGCCAGCTAGAAACTAGGTGGAGGGCCGGATTTGGCCCAAGGGCCTTGTGTTTGCCACCTGTGCTTTAAACAGTTCCACTGGTTTCCTCCATACACACACATACAGACACTCTAAAGAATGTAAAAAGTAATGAAGCATGCACAGATTAATCATATAATTTACTATCAAGACACTTTTAAGAGTGACAGGGCGTGCTCTAAATAATCATGTTGGGACAGCATGCATGAACACAGGCTGCTCTGGCAACCAGGACATGCAATCATGTGGTAACAATCACCTGTGATACACCTGGTATTCTCAGAACTTGTCGTGCTGTATTTGCAAAATAAGCCCTCAGAGCTCAGATCCAGGAAATAACCTATTCCACGTGATCCACATATTTACCCACGTACCTTACGACATATTGAGTTGGCCAAAAAGTTCATTTAGTTTTTTTCCACATGATGGTTCTAGCAGTGCTCGGTTGCCTTTAACTTCACTCGAAACAATTTTGTTAGATTGTATTGTCACAGCTGTCATATCAGTGCGCATTTAAAAAAAAAACTTAGCAAAACTGGTGAATTTTTGTGCAGCCATTTTAATACCGATGAAGAAAGAAGAAATGCCACATTTTCAGTTTATTATGCTTTATTATTTCAAGAAAGGTAAAAATGCAACTGAAACACACACACAAAAGATCTGTGCAGTGTATGAGGAAGGTGCTGTGACTGATCAAACGTGTCAAAGTGGTGTGCAAAGTTTCTTGGTACTGTTGACATTTTGGCCAAATAATCCCTTGCTGTGGGACTGTCTAATGCATTGGAAAATGTTTAGCAGCACCCCTGGCCTCTACCCACTAGAATCCAATAGTGGGAGAAAGCCAACATACTCAAAATATCCAGATAAATAAAGTTATTGGTGAAAATGAAAAATGTATCTTCTATTTTATGGAAAAGATGTAATGGACTTTTTGGCCAACCAGTACTTGCTTGGATTACGTTTGAGAACGGCACCTTTTCTCCCCCTTACTTCTCCCTATCACTTTCATTTGTGTCCCCTTAATTTATTTCTTATTAATTTTCTTTTATTATTGTTTCGTTTTGCTTCTTTCATTCTTACACATCCACAAACTCAATTTACTACTCCATCCCTCCAAGTACTCTTTAGTCACCTCAGGTAGAGCTTCTTATCCTATAAAATATAAATGTGCTTCTTAAAAAGCAGACATAAATTCAGGGTATTTTTATTTCCCAGGTAATAAGGCTAGGAAGAAGTGATATAAGTCACCCAATTAAATAAAATAAAAATATTAAAATTACCAGACTTTCTGATATTTTGAGCAAGTTGGATTTATTAATGAAAATCACTTTTGCAACTCAAATGAACCTTAGAAATCACCTTGGGCAGGTTTTTTTCTTCTTTTTACTTGCACCCACTTCTGTGATCTTACCTTATGAAAGTCATGCGGAAAGGACCGCAACTAAAAAGAACGGCTTTTAACTGACATGGCGTAGTTGGAGGACTTGCCCAGCGCTGTAACGTGGACTGTTTGCTCAGGGGTTGCCTTGTTTCATTATCAAGGGACTGAGATTCAGATCACACTTGGAGCGCAGAAAATAACAGAGCTGCACCATGATGCGGCGTCAACCAATCACTTACGAGAATGTGCAGAGGTAAAATTTAGTTCAGGGATTCTCTGCATATCAATTACATCCAGCTGTCATTCCGTTGTGTAGCCAAGACTGATTGCTTAATCTTCAAATTGCAAGCTGAGAGTGACGTAGCAGTGTAGAGCTAAAAGGCAAACTGTAGGCATACGAGTGTTTAAAACCTCAGAAAATGCATCGTTCCATCTCTATTACTGAAACTTTTTTTGCAGAGTACCAGTATTTTAACAACCTATGATACGTGATTATCAGTGTCTGAAAGATGCCTGTTTAATTAGTCTTCATTAAGCTCTGTAGACTTAATTAAGCTCCAGTTAGTAAAATTACCTTTTAAAGTAAAGAATAGTATAGGTTTTTTTCTTAAGTCTTTGTGGATGCTTTTTGTACTTTTTTAAAATGAATTTACTTTATCTATTATGCTTAAGGAGTTCAATGAATAGGCAAACATTTAACGTCCACCTCTATTTTCCTGATCACACTGAGAACTGTGATCACATTTGGTCATTATCTATAAATGTAACATTCAAAATGGCTTCTGTTGTTCTTGACATATTAGATTTTTTTACACTTACAGTAATGAAACCAGAGATTTTTGTGAAACTTCAGAGCATTTGAAATGGGTTTGATTATCTAAGAGGTCAATAAATCTCTTTCCATTACTTATTGATCTCCACTGAAAACCCTGGAAAATAACCTCATTTGTATGCACCACTGTTTCCCAGCTAAAAGAAATACAGATGATGCAGTTCAAACTTATCCTAGATATTGAAAAATCAATTTATAATACTTGTTATGCTAATACAGTATTGTATTATTGGCACTTTATTTTATAAAGAACAGAATAATTTCTTATATATACATGCATTTTTCCATATCTGAAGAAAATTTCTGCAAACCAACAACTGCATATAAGATACAAAAAGTATAGCCAATCTATTATTCTCTATCTTGGTCTCAAAAATTTCCCACCAAAAGTCAGAACCTTAATTTGAAAAGCTATTTTAAAAATAATATTAATTGGTTATAATTTGAGAGCTAAATCAAGTAAACCATTTGAATGTTTATTTATTTCTGTGAGAGCATGCTTTAAAGAATGTTTCGTTGCTGAATATTGCAAACATATACCAATGTAAATAGAATGGTATAGAGAACTTTCTGATGTACTAAATATCCCGTAGTTACATGGTCCTTGCCTGAGCCCTGGAATAAACTCTTTCTCCAAGGAGCACTGGTCCCTATTTCTTTTATTGTAGAATATAGCTTAAGAACTAAGATACTACATTTCATGTGCAAATGGAACTATGTCTAGTTTTTCTATTTTGATCCAATTGTTTTTCAGTCTAATCCTACACCAACACCAAATAGCTAATTATAGAAGCTTTATTGTATGTATTAATTTCTGGCAGGTTTAGATGCTACACCCCCCATTAGCTCTTCTTCTTAAAATTTTTCCCAGATATTCTTGCTGGTTTGCTTCCCCAAGTAAATTTCACAATTGTCTCTTTACAAAATAACAGTGGCATTTTATTGTGATTGCATTAAATTAACTCACTGATGTAGAGAGAAAGCTGGGCATCGATATAATGCTGCGTCTTCACATATTCCATATATTTGTGTGGAATACACACCATTGCCACCATATTCCATTCTCATGCTGCCATTCACGTGGCAGGAGTCCTGTGGTGTCTGCAATTTCTATTTCAACCATAAACTGTATGCTTTTTCTCAATTAGATTCTTATCTATTTATAAGTGTTCCTCACCACCAAGAAATAATCAATGTCTTGCTTAACTTGTTGGTAATTTAACCTTGTTAAATTCATCATCACCTTTCTAACCATGTGTTTTGTTTCTATTGCTAGAAATACTGTAGTCCTTCCATATTTTAAACTATTAGTGGCACAAGGTGCTGATATTATTTGTGCTTCTATTATATAAATGAGGTATTATTCCTTATTTCCTGGCAGCCCAGCCATTTTATCTTATGTAAGTTGGACAGTTATTTTCTCTTTGGCAAGAAAAATGCATTTTGGTAACAGTGACAAGTTGTATCAAAAGGAAACAAAAAATAAAAAGAAAATACATTTTCCTTTATTATATTTATTAAAATCTAAAAATGAATCAACTTTTATTTTCCCTTTATAATAAATAATGTTAAAGAATTCTTTGAAATAGCTACTTCGACTCTATGATTTTTCTTAATCATTACCATAAATACAAAGTTTTGCTATCATTGTTGTTGTTTATTTATTTCCACAAAATCACCATGCCCTTCTCCGTTCCACTGTACCACACATTACTTTGCTACAAGTAAAATCAATAAGGTTACTACATACTTTTGTAATTTATGATTTGTGCCTCCCTGTATACAGAATAAATCAAGGTGGCCTACAATACCCTTACAATTTAAAATTGTCAATACTTTTCCCTATGAATTTATTATTAGACTTTTTTTTTTACCAAAACCATGCACATTTCATAGTGTTTAGGCTAACACACAGGTAGGTGATAGATGGATAGGTAGATAAATAACAGACACATCATAATGATAAGTAGATGAATGTGCAGTGAGTAGATGATAGATAGGCAGGAGTTGATACAAGGGAAACAGAAAGTCATATGAAAGAGAAGACAGACAACTGTTCTAGGAACCAAAATTAAGTTAATTATTGAAATAGAGCACCTATTTAGCAGTGAGCTAAAAAAGCAAATAGAAAAAAAAAGATGAGTCCACAAAAGAAAAAAAAGCCCTCTGAACTACACATCTTTCAGATGCCCTTTGCATAATGCACAGTAATTTTTTTATCTTGTTTAATCTATTTAACAGAGGGGTAAAAGAGATAAAAATAGTGTTACATATTATTATTGAACATATGTCTAAACCACTTTAGTTCTTTGACCTAAAATTAATTACATACTTTGAAAACTATATCTTTGACAAATTACTGATGGCCCTATATAAATACCAATTCTCTTTGTAGAGTAATGATTTTATGGAAAGACATGTCAAGGCAATTTTTCATCTCTATTATGTAAAAAATAATTGCTATTTGTAGATATATTACTATAAAATGGCACTTCTAATTGTATTTTTGGACCTATTATAAGGAAACAAAATGTTACCTGGGTCTAGAACATGCATATCAGTGCCGCTGTCTGGCTTAAAAGTAGGATCTGGTGAACCTACAGCAACCTCTTCCAGGAGAATCCACATGATCGGTTACATGTATATTTTCTTCCAAATCTCAAAATATGTCCATAATGGAGGCTTCTGGTTTATTTATTTTGGTTATTTGATGTCTTAGAAATGATTTCATCAAGATGAGATAATGAATCGTAGGCCCAGCTAGTGTGGCTCAGTGGATTGAGCACCGTCCTGCGAATGAAAGGGTCTCTGGTTTGATTCCCAGTCAGGACACATGCCTGGGTTGTGGGCCAGGTCCCCAGTAGGGGGTGTGTGAGAGGCAACCACACATTGATGTTTCTCTCCCTCTCTTTCTCCCTTCTCCTTCTCTCTAAAAATAAATAAGTAAAATCTTTTAAAAAAGAAAAGAAAGTGAATTGTCTTGTAAGTATGTTCTTGCAGTAATTCTTGGAAAATTTATAGTAATAATAGAACATTCATGTCCATCCCACCGTATGTAAAAAATCAGATTAATCTTTAACTTATGCCAAATATGTTTAACTTTTATTTATATGTGTTTGCCGCACAATGAGAACATACTAATGAGAAGGCTGCAGTTTCTGCCAAAAATGAACTCTTCTACTGGGACAAACAGTAACATAAACACTAGTCACAATGCCAAGTGCTTGGTATTGTAATGAAAACAGTAATAACCTTGCCCCTAGGCATAAAGAAAACTTCCCAGGGTAAGGAATATTTGAGCTGTTCTTAGAGGATTATTATAAATTTATCAGGTTAAAAAAACATAGGAAGGACACTTGAACTCAAAGTCATGAAAAATAAAAGGAAATGGCAGTAACAAGAGAGTATGAGTTGGCATGAACTGCAAGCAGTATGGTGAGGTGCAGCCATGAAATTTAAGGCACGGTGGAAAACAAGTCTCAAAGCATCATCGCTGCGTGTATTGCTTTTGTACTGTGTCAGCTGAACTAGACTGGAACAGCATTTGCTAGAATTCCCCTCTCTGATGGTTGTGGATTAGGGCGACCACAAGAAATGTACTAAAGATTTAGAATGCAGACCTGAAAAGGACATTAGGCTCTGGATTGGGTTACGGTGAGAACTGCTGCTGCAGCTCAAGTACAAAGTTGCTGACTTGTTTGAGCATCTAATTGCCATGTGACAGCATCCGTGTCCCCGGCTCCTGCAGCTTCCACCGCATCTCCTCCTTTAAGTCCTAAGCTCTACATCACACATGTGTGCAAAGTGCATTGGCTTCCTTCTGGAAGCCTGTTTTGTTGTACGGATCGCATGTAGTGAGAAACACTTCCAAATTCCAGTTTCTCCTTGTGAGTTCCAGTTCATCCTTTATCTACGCTAGCTTTTCTTCCACTACTGGCTCCCTTGACCTACAGCAACTTCAGCCCCACCGCCAGAGAGGTGACGCAGATGCAACAGCTTTTCAAAAACTACTTTACCAGCTCCCAATATTATATAGGATCTAAAATATATCCTCTATCCCACAGCACTCAATGTAATTTTGCTTCTGTGGCTGAATCATAAGTGATACACAAAACTTTCTATTATTTAAGATTTACAAATAAGGTGTCAAAACATTACTTTTTCTTCTGAAGAAGTAACATAAATCAGAGTAAATTTTGTGTGTGTTTACCAATCTGTGGAAGAAGCAGTGAAAAAAGGTCAGAGCTTATTCCAGTTAGGAAAGTAAAGTACTGACACTTGACTGTAACTAGAACATCTCTACGAAAAGCCATTCTTCCTTGAAAAGAAAGCAAAGGGGAGTGGCTTGGATTCAGATTTGTGCACGTAGGCTAAGGGTGGTAATGCTATCCTAGTTCTGGGGTTAATGTGAAACTGAGGTTTTTTGAAGTTAAGACTGATTCTCTCTTCACATATATAAAAAATAAATAATGCTATGATTGATGTTGTTAGGAGTTCTTCTCTTGGTCTAATATGCCGTGATATCCCACAATATCCTGCCATATTTGTTGCCTTGTCCAAATATAACTAGCAAATGCAGTGCAAATGTTTAATAAATTTGATAAATGCATTTATTTAATATAGCAGTCAAGTACTGGGAAATAGATACCTTTGATATTGAATCAAAACATCTGCCTTTCTGGTACATAAACTTCAAAGCTAATAGTTAACTTCAAACTCTACCTTTCCATTTCTTTAGTTTGTTTAGCCAAAGAGTAAAAAAGATAAGGGACATTACTTTCAGAAATCTGTTTCAAATCAACAACAATATTTACCCATGGTTGGTCTTTTATGCCCTGAAAAATAAATAGCTATTTGAATGAGGAAAAGACAGAAAATTGGCTAACAATTCCTAATAAGGCCTTATGATTATGTGTATATATGAGTGGGTGTGTAAGTGTGTGTGGGTGTGCATGAAGGAGTGGGGCAGGGGAGGATCACCTCAGGAGGTTGAATTTTTTGTCCTTGTCCTACAAACTGGAAAAGAAGAAACTGCTTGTATTGATAATAAACATACGGATAACCTAGCTATAATGATTCCAATCAAATCTGCTGCCCAATTTTGCTAAGAATCAAGAGCACACTTAAGAAATCAATGATGATTACTGTATGACAAAACACAGTATCTGGCAGAAAAAAATCTCTGAGAAAAGAAAAACTCAATTTAGACATGACCATTACTCCCCTAAAGCTAAATAACTTAACAAATATAATTTTATGGCATCTTTTACAAATAACCAGTCAATTTCACTCATTTCCAGTAGAATAATGATTGTGGATAACAATGTCTAGTTTCTTTTAAAGATAAACATGTCCAAGCAGAACACAGGGAATTTGGAAATTAAATAATATGTTCAAGACTTTCTTCGTTTGCATTCCATGTGTTACCCCAACTGCACAGGACCCACAACACACAACGTGTTGACTCCCTCTGCGAGTGCAGCATGGAGCTGTCCTGAAACAAAGGAAACAGGTAGAAATAGATGTGGAATACACGAATATATTCCAATATAAGAACATGAAACCATTTTCCTATTTGCACTCTTTATGCATGGGATTTTAAATTAAGACTAGGTTTATGAAGTTGCATTAGAACTAATAACATGTAAGAAGAACGAATAAGATACTTGGTTCATTTAAGGGGGTCTCCATGAAGAGCGTATGTTGGTGTATTTTTCAAAAAAAATATGTATGTATGAAATAATTTCCTTGGAGCACACTAAAAATCAAAATATTTTGAAATCTACATGGTGTTCCAATTAAAAATTTCACTTCTAGCTATTTGCCATGAAATTATTAATGTAACTTCAATCATTTTCACTGCAAGGTTATTTGGGATAACTAAAAAAATTTAACAACCTAAAAGATCAAATACAGGGGATTATTTAAGTAAATTATCATAATGTATCAACATAAAATTCTAACCACATATTAATATTTGTTACTAATACAATATTCCTATAACACATTATTATAGAAAAATACATCATTTACCAAATAAGCTACTTTGTGTGTGTACGTGCGTGTGAGACAGAGAGAGAGAAATCTTGCATTATGCACCTAAATTGTGGGGTTTGTCATTTTCTCCTTTGTAGTCTTTTAAAGTATTTTCACAATAAATGTATTGCCTTCTTAATCATAATAAATTATTCTATTTTTCTTTAAAAAATGAATGACAAGAAGAAGAATACAAGATGACCCAGGCATCCCTGGTTGGTGTAGCACAGTGGATTGAGCACGGGCTGTGAACCAAAGGGTTGCCAGTTTGATTCCCATTCAGGGCACATGCCTGGGTTGCAGGCCAGGTCCCCAGTAGGGGACATGAGAGAGGCAACCACACGTTGATGTTTCTCTACATCTCTTTCTCCTTCTCTTCCCCTCTCTCTAAAAATAAATAAATAAAAATCTTACAAAAAAAAAAAAAAGATGACCTATGCAGAATTTAAGATTTGGGAGAAATTTCCTTTCAAGAAGTTACCAAGAGGCCATCTTAGTGCCCTCTCTTTTAAGATAGTGCTTCTCAGTAATACCTCTTCAATTTATTTTCTCCTTTCTCCTCTCCAAAGCATTCCTTAATCTGTTTATATCCAGGTATTTTGTTTCGCATTGGCTACATGCTTCTTAATGCACCCTGCAATAGTATGCCTCCGGGATGGATATCTAACAGAATCAAGCCTGGTTCAAACAAGTGACATCTTTGTCAAAGGTAGCACGGCCTGACAAGGTGGGGAAAGCAGCTATTTTAGGTAAGGGCCCCGGGGGGAGGGGTTTAAGAGCAAACACTTGAAGGCTAAGTGAAAAGCAAAACAAGGCTACACCCAAAATTTTTAAGGAGTGAAGAAAAAAGGAAAACATTTAAAACTATATTCTCACTTAGTTCAGCCTAATGGGTCCTGATATTCTGGGTGGTACTCTCATGCATCCACTGCAAGGGGACTGGGGTTCAAGGAGCAATCAGATTTAAGACAATTGGCATTCAGCCTTGGCAAGGAGCAGGGACAGAAGGCCCCTTGTTGAATCAGGCAGCCAGAGAGTACCTTGTGCTGAGCAAGATCTGGATTAAGGGCCTGCATGCTTGCTTGTCACAAATGTTTTATTGTGTGTCTGGGCAAGTCATTCTCACTTGTTAAGGAACAGCAAGGGTTTTGTTCTGCATGAGCTTAAAATAAACCAGAAAAATCAGAGGGGCTTAGGGAAGAGGGGAGCAGCAGGAGGAAGAGTTCATGTTTATAGTTTATTTTTGTTTGGTTAGCATTTTAGTTTTTTGAATAGGCAACTTCCTGGGGATTTTAAGTCTTAGACTTCATAAGCTCTGCTTTTAAAATACTTTTGATGCTGATAATTTTAAATACTGTATTGAAATAAGATATTTACTTGTTATCTCAGTATAAATGTCATTTTGGTAAAGTGTATTAAATACAATCAACATGTCTTAACCCTGTTGTACTATATGAGCTGAGTAAAGACAATGGGACTAGTGAAGGAGAGTATTTTGAGTGGATTTTTCTTAGTTTTTTCCCCCTGCCCTCTTTTGAAATATATAAGAACTCATAAACTCCTTTATTTGAAATGCCATGAATGCAATGAAAAGCAAATCAAAATATTGGAAAACTATGCCCTTTTCCCCCAAGCTTTATGTTTTCCTCCTTCCATTCCACCATGTTGTCCACATCTACCACCCCCTCCCTGGGCTGTGTGGTCCCTACTGAAAACCACCCACTGTTTCAACATAATCAGAAAACCTAGCCCCAGACCCATTTTAATTTATCTATACTTGCACAAGTTACTTATTCTCTGGGCCTCAGTTTTCTCATCTCTCAAATGTAGATGCTGTAACTTGCCTTCCTCTCTAATACAGTTAATGAGATTCAAAGTAATAACATACTTTAAGACACTCTGTGAATAAATAATAAGTAATAGTAGCTATTTTGTAAGGTCTTCAACTTTTGCATGGAAGCATAGGTAACATACTATAAAAAGTACATACAGTTGACCCTTGAACAACACAGGTTTCAACTGTGCAGTTTCACTTATACATACAGTTTTTTCAATAAATATGTAGTTGACTCTCCATATCCCTGGGTTTTGCATCCATGTATTTCACCAACCATGGATGAAAACCAATATTTTCCATCCTTTGTTGGGTATTGTGCAGATGTGAAGGGCCAGCTTATACATATTATTCTATCCTTCATTTCATACAGGGAACTTGAACATCTTCAGACTTTGGTATCAGCGGGGATACTAGGACAAATCTGCCAAAGATAACAAGGGAGGACAGAGTTTTAGGGAAATTCAGAGTTATACTCAGATTTTTTTTCTAATTATTTTTTGTTTTGGTTCAAGTACAGTTGTCTCCATTTTCCCACCACCACTTTGTCCCACCCCACCCACCTCCGCCTCCCACCCTCAATCCTTTCACCCTTTGGCTTTGTCCATGGGTCCTTTATACATGTTCCTTGATGACCCTTTCCTTTCTTTCCTCCATTATCTCCACCCACCTCCCCTCTGGTTACTGTAAGTTGTTCTTTACTTCAATGTTTCTAGTTATATCTTGATTATATGGGGATCAGGGCCCCTAACCCTGACATTGTTCTTGAGTCAACCATACATTGTAAAGAGATGTCAAAAAACAAAAAATTGTGAAGATAATTATTTCAGGAGGAAGTATTTGGTTTGCTGTGAGCCCACCTCCCACACTAAGAGAAACAGTGAGGTTTATACTCTCCTCTACCTCTGGGATGGTGAGAAAAGCATCCAGAAAATAATTCAGAACAACTTTACTTTTGGAGAATCACAAAATCTGGTGACTGACTTAAGCCTAAGAAAACTAAAGCAGGTTGTAGAAGAGCATAGATGACTACATTGGACTTAGCAAAAGATGGGCAGGTATTTGCAAAGTATAGGTGTAGACCAACTATGAAGGAAAGAAAGAGCAGGCTGCTCTTGCTTCCTATGTTAGAACCACTTAGGGGATGGCATGCAGCAAATGCATGCCATACCACTGGAATTACATGTTAGGTTTCCAGGAGCTGTTGAAACAGGCAAAGGAACCACTGAAAGAGAAATGCACTCTCCAATCAAGGTTCTCCTTGGCTGCAAGGCTCCCAACAATGACCATCGCCAGCAACCAGTGAAAGAACCCCAAGAGGGAAAGATTCAGATTTAAGCATCCACGAGACCCAGAGGGGGAAAAATATCTGACCAAGTAAGATTACCCTGTCCCCATTCCAATCCTCTCCTCCCAGATTCCACACTGTCTGCTAGCCAGTGTGGGAGGAGGTGAGTGGGAGGAGAGGAAGGCAGAAACCCACCCTCATGCATTTTCTAAGGCTAGGAAGACACCAAGCTAAAGTTGACAAAGGGGAAGAAATAGTTTCTAATACAGACTAAAACACTTATTAATATTTTGGCCTGGGCACATTCCACTTAATGTATTACACTGTATTTAGTGACCTAATGTGTGTATAGATCAGTTTACACAGAGTGAGTAAAGAAATCTCAGGCTGTACCCAAGTTTCCATGAAGGAACAGTGGAAAACTATCTTTCTGCCTGTCTCACTTTAACTAAATTTTAAATAGAGGGACAAGGAAGACAAAATAAAATTGTGTTTTGATTAAATTTCTAATTATTGCAACACATGTGAAATAATTATATGTGTTGAATTATATTCAACACATTTGTTATACATAATTGGCTATAATGTTATCTTCTGGTACATCAACTACTAGCATTGTTTTTTAATAAACTGTGAACTCAAGAAACTTAGTCTGGGTCAGACACCAAGCTTTTAAATTCAAAACTATTAATAAGCAGTCAGTGAGCATCTGTATTATAGAAAGGACTATACTAAATATTGTCAAGAAGGAAGAAAAGAAAACCAAATGCAAGGAAAGAAAGAAGACAAATTCACATTCACTGTATTTGGATTAGCTCACAACACAGTTGTGTTTTTAGAACTTAGAACAGTATTGCAAGTTGTGAACAATTGCACAGTGACCTATTAGTTTTTCAGAATAACAGAGCTCAGTGAATCTGTTGTAAGATCAATCAGCAAGATCACGAACTTGATGTCCCATAGAATGCCCATGGGTGACTTTTCTATGCTCTCCAGATCAGAGAATCAGGATCCTGGAGCAGTGGCACACTCACTTTTCACTTGACCCTTTTATTTCCAGTACACTTACCTGCGCCTCCTAAGCTGCTACTTCCCAGGAGTCATCTCATGCAGTTTCCCACTGTTACTTCAGGAACTGAAGATGGTCATCCTGAGCGTTACTTAGAGCTGAACAGATGAAAGGCAGGAAAATAGAAAATATGGACCCTCTCTATACTTACAGACCTTTTCTAGAATGGGCCTCACCACCTGTCTGTTAAAATGCTGGACATCTCATACAGAAAAATGAGATGAAATGTTGGACCCACTTAAGGCAATGTTGAAGCAATTCAAAGAAGAATTCTCCAGAGGAACAAAATATTTTCAGAATATCAGAGAAGTGGTACTCTTTCAAGGAGCTGAATTGTATCCCCTTGAATATTCATATGATGAATCGTAATCCCCAGCATCTCAAAATGTGATCTCATTTGGAAATAGGGTCATTGAAGATGTAATTAGTTAAGTTAAAATGAGGTAATACTACAGTACGGCACCTAGTCCGGTATGACTGGTGTCCTCATTAAAAGGAGAAATCTGGGCACAGAAGCACACGATCAAGGAGAATGCCATGTGAAGACTGAACTTATGCTGACGCATGCAAGGACTTACCAGAGGCTCGGAGAGAGGCCTGGAAAAGACTCTGTCCTGGAGCCGGCAGAGACAGCACGGCTTTTCTGATGCTCCGGCCTTGGACTGCAAGCCTTCAGGATGGGCACACAGTAAATGTCTGTAGTTTGAACCATGCAATGTGTGATGCAGCAGCCCAAGCAAATTGATATGCCCTTTCTTAGAACCAACTTATAAAAATCATGAAAAGATTTCAACGTATGCTCTATAAAGGTATAAAATAATACTTTAAAATAACACATAATAAAATGTATTCTGTAAGAGAAAGGCAATGAATTTAATATATATGAGTACTTCAAATTCAAGTGTCGAAGAAACTAAAATGGAAAGGTAAGTGGTCAGCTCTGAAACTTTATTTATGTGTTTATGGCATCTCATTTAAATGTCCCATTCATATATCTGTCTTACCCACTTAGTCTGACTGTGCCTTAATAGAGACCCTGCCTTATTTATCTTTGTATTCCTTTCACAGAACCCAAAATAGCTCCCTGAGAATTGAACAAAAGAGAGTAATTATTACCAGGAACCTGACCACCACCAACAAGGAAGCATTATTTCAGTTAATCTGTGACCCTAAATCATGCTGGTGTATGTGTTTCCTTGTTGTTGGCATTTAAATTCTAAACAATTGCAATGGGTATGAATTTTAATCTACAACACTCAAGTGCAAAAAAATATCACATTACTTTATTTTCTAAGTAAACTTATTTGACTCCAAAACTCTGTCTCAACGATGGAGAGAAATGCAATCACATTCACGCTGAAAGAATGTGCCCTCTGTTCCAGTAGTAGCACAGAGATGGGGCTGGATACTGCCCCGCAATAAGCAAGAGCCCCTGGCAACTGTCATTACGGTGGCTTTGTGCTGCTCACTGCCCAGTCCCTAAGGTGTCCCTGGACGAGAGCAACTCTGCATCTGTGTCACTGTTCCACACCAGAGACCTTTGTCAGGCTGGAAGCCCAAGGCTTGGGATTCATCGCCAGGAATGCACCCCAAACATTCCCTGTCCTGGGGTCCTGGGCTGAAACAGGGTGACAGGCTTCCTTATTTGTCCCTGTCAGAAAACCCCTTCCAGCCTCACACTCTCTCCCTTTCTCCGGGGCCAGCCAGCTGCATCTGCTGTCACTTCCAGCACTGTCCCATCTGTGCCCTAGAGACGCAGTTCTGCAGGGAGCCTCTCTCTCAGGCTCTCACAGGAGCTAAGTCAAGGTCAGTCTTGCCTGCTCTGAAAGGGAAGTCAGAATCAAAGTCTGGTTCTCACCAATTAGTTTCTTATTATTTTCCCGTTACATACTTTGTATTTAATGTGTAGCACAAACCAACATTTTCACACACATTAATTTGAATATCAGTTAGTGAGACTCTCTTATTAACCCTTGATTTATAGACTCACCTCTCCTTTAAAAAAAAAAAAAAAGCAATAAGTCAAGCTTTTCTGAGGACATGATGGTGGCAAAAAAAAAACAAAAAACAAACAAACAAACAAAAAAAAAAACCCCACAAACCAATGATACTGTCAGGACCCCTTCATGGGACTGTGAGATGGACTCACCTTAACAGCAGAGACGTGACACTCGCTCCTCAACCATCCGAGTCCCCAGTTTCCATGAGCCTTGCCTGCGTGTTTGCTTGCTGTTGTCATACCCCTGCAGGGGACAGTTGGTGCTTGGGGGGTGGGGACACACTGGGAACATCTCTCATGGCCCAGCCCAGAAGCTGCCCACCAGGCGGGCACAGCTCTGCCTGTACCACGTCCATGAACAACCCCCATACGCTGCAGCCACCCTGAGTTCACGTGAAGTAGGAGAATCCGTTAGAGCACAGCCAAAGCCTAAATTGGGAAAACCCCTCCGGTCTCCATTTACTATTTCTACACTTTTCCTTTTCCTTTGCTCAAACTTTGAAAAATCCAGCTAACTTTTCCATGCCACTTACTGTCCCTGCTCATTTGGTCAACCGGGGGAGAAAGAAAAGCAGGAAATTCCTCAGTTGTTTCCCTTCTCAGATGAAGCCCAGTATTCCAGCATTGTTAATTACACCCTGACCAAGTGGCCTTAATGCATCTGTGACCTAGTAGATACACAACGTTTTCAAAAATGACCCCTGGACTTTTCTCGCAATCTGTGAAAGTGTGCGTGTGTGTGAACACACATGCATTCATACCTGCATGCACATGCACACAGATACTGTCTCTCAGGAGTGGTATGCAAAGAATCAGCCCCCACTGGCCATTTTATGACTGTTTGCACATTTGGTGCAGAGCAGCAGTGAAGGCCCCAGCGTCTGCAACAGCTCCAGCAATTAGCTCCAAATGAAACAGTCATAAATAGTAATTAGCCATTCCCTCAGTCGTATCCCAAAGCCTTTAAAAATCCACAGAGAAATCAATGCATTCTTTTCTAAAGAGCTATTATAGGCACACCACCCACCCCACCATCACTTCACAGGAGTCTAGGGCAGGAGCAGCACGCCGGCCGCTGCCCCACACCTGTGTGTGAACTCCTGGCACGGACCACAAGGGAAGGGGAGCAGAAAGTGGAGAATAGAGAAGGGGGGTGCACAACCACAGGTCAGGAGAACACTTATCAAAGTAGCAAGATGCAGCTCTTGAGGAACGAAGACTATTCTGCATGGGAAGACCCGGGAACAGGACCCTAATACACAGTTACCTCCCACATGGCTCTGCCTCTGCTTCAACTGTGGTGGGAGCGCCCCATGGACTCCCACTTCACTCAGCGGTGACCGCTCTCAGTCCGAAGATGAAGCCACGTCACTCCTTTAGTGGGGACACTAGAGGGAAGATCTTCACAGAAGGCCTCATGTTAATAAGCCTTCATCCTTTGCCTTAAAAGGTGGATTCAGAGTCCCTCGCAGGCATATCTGGGTGTTGCTAAGGAGTTTGCAATAGTGACAATTAAACCCAGTGGTCCAATAAGTAGACACGGTCCATTCTGTGATATGCTGAGTGGCTTTGATGTGACTATTCTAATTGTCACCATCGGACTTCTGGAATGGGCCTCAAAAGCGTGTCTGGCTTATTCCCTTGCCTTCCATGATGTCTCATCTGTTCTGTTTCAAACAGATTTATGTATGGTGAAGCCCTGAGCTCAGCCTTTTGATATCAACCATCTAGACCCTAGACGACCACTCGTAGCATGTTTCATCAGGGGTCTCAGAACGTGGTCCAGGCACACCAGTGGCCTGAACAGAGACCGGCAGTGCTGCTTCCGTTCCTGAGCGGCCCAGGTTGTGCGTTCTGAAGAGCAGACCTAAGCACCCTCTTGGACTCCGTCTTCCACCTCCCGCTGTCTGGTCTCCAGTGAGCCAGGCTGGAGCATTCAGCACCCCCCGAAAACATCTTTTCTGTGTTCTTACACAGGCACACACGCCCCTGTTACCAGTGCTCTGCCATCGAGCAGCCCTGTCCTTCTTGTGCGTAATGGCAAAGCCTGATGTAATGACGAGTTTCAAGTCAGACCCCTGTGCTTGAAACCTGACCTTGCCACTTATTAGAAGGATGAACTTGGAATTGTTTCCTGGTCCCTCTAAGCCACAGATTCTCAGCCCTCTTTGAGCATTAATGCCACCCGGGAAGTTTAAATAACCATGACCATGACAACTGCTCCTCCATTCCCGGATGCTCTGCAGACTGCAAGAGCAGAAGCTGGGTTCTGGTACTTTATAAAAAGTGCCTGTTGTGATTCCCATCCTATGTGCATTTGCAATTGAAACCTCAACTTTTCTTACCTACAAATCAGTGATAATAATGACCTACTTCCAAGGGTTATTGTGAATTTTTAATTCTGTGACATGGGTAAGATGCCCAGAAAATATTAACTATATGATCGACTAACTGTAGCTATGTTACTATTTCTATTTTGCTTCCGACACTTTTCAGCCGGGCCCTTCCGAGGCTGTGCTGCAGGGCAGTGCGCCCTTGGTCGCAGACTCCGTCGCAGACTCCGGCAGAACGCATCTGCCCGCACAGGGAGCACCCGGCCAGCAGCTGACCTGGGAGGGCACTGGCGACGTGAGCACACACTTCCCCCTGAAATGCTCCCTACCTTTGCTCCACATACCCGAATCAATCCCTGCTTCAAGGTCTGCGGCAAGTTCCCATGTCTGCCCTCAGCAAGCCTTTTCCCATCAAAACTCAGAGCTCTTCGGTTTAGATCATTCACCTGGCAACTAGTTATAACTATCCTTCCTTCGTGATCTTACATTATTTTAACTTGTTTGGCTCTTTTTTGTTCATATCTTTTCCCCATATAAACATTATCTTTTTCTCTTTTTATACCCTTCACAGAGCCTAACATAGTATGTAATATGTGACATATTAAGAAAAGCAAATAAATCCTCTGATAAAGAGTGGAGAAAAAATCCTGCCTTAATTTTGGTAAAGATTGAAATGAGATAGAAATGGCAATATTTTAAAAAAAGAGAAAAGCCTGAGCAAACATTTTAATTTCATGATAATGAACTGCACTCCCTTTTGTTGGTAAGTGGGTGCCAAGTGCCAAAGGGCCAGTAAAGCCTGACAGCAAACACTGTGGAGTTTGGAGGCATGGATTCTAGTCCCAGCGCTCTGGATACCTAAGGTGAGACCTTGAGCAAGTCAAGTCACTGTTACAGTCTTCAGAGCCTGTAAGAGGCAAGGGTTAGACGCTGACCTGGAAGGCAGTTTTCACCCTTATTTTCTATGTGTGTGATTCTCAGATTTGCAAACACAAGTGTTCAAAGTTACAGACATGGAGGTCCTCCCAAAAGATAACACTGTTCCCCTGAGAATGGAGGACACAATTATGCAAAAGCGAGAATTCAGAGAAAGAAGGAAAACTGAGCCTGAATAATGAGAGAGAAACAAAGAGCGGAATAAAGCCTGATTTGTGGGCCTCTACTGCCCCCCTCAGAGAAAAGGGCGGCAGCGGGGCTGCAGGCACACTGTGGGGAGAAAGAGGCCTTTCCTGCAGTCAAGACACACAGGCCTTTCCTAGGAAAACAGCCTTCAGTGTGGATTATTAAGCTAATTATTTTTGAAATAACAGTAGCCACTGAGAGTCAGATGCACTCATCTGAAAACTAATCAAATCTTGATAATTATTCAAACTAACATTGATGAAGCAATTGCTATGTCTCAATCAAAAGTAAAAGAGAATCTATTTAGGGACTTTAGAAAACCTTATTGTCACCCTCAGATAAGCTGTCCCTTTCCTATGTGGTGTTAAATTTTGATACAAGCTGCCATCGGCTGCCCACATTTTCCTGGTAAGATGCTGCCCACAAGTACCTCGTTATCCCCCTGAGTTTCCTTCTCCTCCACACAGTGAGGAAGGGGGGACAGGTCCTCTCCTCCACCCTCTTTCCGTGTCTGTTCTACCCTTTGAGTGGGGGTCCTTTTCAGCCCACCACGCTGTACAAGTACAAGTCGTTACTGAGGCCCCGCTGCAGAGTCACCGCTTTATGAGGTCTTCTTCAGTGCTTCCTGTTGAACTCAACTGTAGAGATATTCAATTCAACCATTAAATATAGAAGATTGAATATAAACCTCCTTTTTAACACTTATTGACAAACCACACTAAAATGATGGTAAGAGACACAAAGTCAAAACCTAAAACAAGAAAAAACAGGACAGAAAATAGCACCATTAGAGAAATTTAATCTTCAGTAAAAGGAAGGTACAGCTCTGTCAGAGAGTTCAGTGGAAGAAGATAAGGAAAGCATTAAAAAAGGAAAGGTTGTTCTCTACAGGAAAATATAATGTATATATTAAATGTAATAAGCGAATATATTAAGTGGTGCTAATATGTAAGAAAGTAAAAGTAATAAGTCCTAACATGTCATAATTGGTGGCTTAACATTTAAAAAATAAGTCAAGAAATAGCTGTGCACAAACATTTTTAGAGATAGGAAATAATGCAGGAAGATAAATAGCTACCAAATCTGAGGTGATTGATTGCCTTTAGGGAGCCAAATATTGACGCTGTTGCTTTTATCACATGCCTTTATATGAAAGTGTATTAAACTAGCTGCCTATAATATCTAAGTAAAAAACAAAACCTTCTTTTTGAAAAGCAAGTAGAATATCAACTCATCACTCTTTCCACCCTGCTAGACCTCTGCCCGTACCATCCTTTTCCTGTTATATTTTGTATTATAACTCTGCACTTTGTCTCACTGATTATCAGCTCCTTGAAGGAAGTATCTTGCCTTATATTTTATGTTTCTCCCATGCTTCCTCCCAAGGGCTATTGGACATGTGAGCATACATTCTGAGGAGTTGTCATATTGGGAGTGTACCTGTTACTGAAGGTGTCACTATCCTATGCAGCCTACACTTCATCTGGTATTCCTGTATAACAAATAAATATCCTGCTAAAAACACTTTGAGAGATAGCAAGTAGTATGCTGTTAGTCTTAGTGTCCAGTCAAAATACCAATGATGCTGAAAGGATTAAATTTGTAAGCCAATAGCTGTCATTTACAACTTAGTATGAATGACTTGAGTAGGTCTATAATTAAGCCAACATATGTATTTTGTTGGAACTCAGCCAAAAAGTAATGAAAATACTGTGTAATCATTTTACTGCCATCTCCAACAGATTCTGAGTCAGTAGTTCTGAGTTACAGATGCAGAACTTGTATGCATGTAAAGCTTATCAGAATATTCTAGTGCTGTCAGGTTTGGAAATTACTACAAGTTTAGAATTCACCACAAAAGGAGAGTGAGAGTAAAAATGGGGATAAAGAAGAGAATTTAGAGTTTCTAAAAGAAACCTTTCACTCTATTACCTTGGTCCAGGGGCAAGTATAATCACTGTCACCTGAATTCCAACAGCGTTGTTTTCCACATGGGAATTTCACTCAGACTCAGAGAGGGACCATAGCAGGTTTCATGGTTGATATGAACACATCCAAACAATCCAGACAAAAAAATTACTTTAAAATTCCTGAGAAAACAAGGGTTTTTGCCAGTAGCCTACAGATGTCACAGACATTTTGGGACACAAACACTAAAATGTCCTTATTGATCTATGAATAATTATGTCTTTCTTTTAAACAAGCTGTTCCTGAAAGTTGTATAATAAACCCTGTTGACTCCCAGCTCTGAACTATTCACCCGGGGAATGTTTAAGTGTAGGTCTACGTGAACCCCAGACTCAGATGTGAGGACTTACACAGCGCCATCACGAAGCGTGCTGTCCAGCCACCGAGCACTGCCTGCCGGCCACATCAGTACTGGGATAACTGCTCCACGGTTCCATCTACTGAACAACCAAAAGTTAGAAAAGCAACATAATATTTTAACTCCCAGATTAGCAAATTTATTAAATGTATGATACATTGTGACAACTACATGCATAATAATTTCTGCAACTGGATTTTTGTTATTAACAAACAATGTAAACATCCCACAATACGAGGATGATTGAATCAATGGGCAATTATTTATTCATTAAAACCGTTTTCAAAGACTATATAAAGACATGGGGAAACAGTCCTCATAAAATAATTTTATAAGGCAAGGTATAAAAATCTATATACAGTATCATCAGTTTCATAAAACATACAAAAACATTGATATGTAAACACCCATATACATATATTACACTATAGCTAAGAGTGCTATTTCTGGATGGTGAGATTATGGGTGATTTTTATTTTCTTTATATTTTACAGTTTTCAAATTTTTCACCATAAAAATGTGATATATATGTATGTACATATACATATATATTTTTTTAAGTACAAAAAATAAACATATCAGCATTGCATACTCAGCAACACTTACAACCTCGTGGACAACCCCACAGCAAGTGAGGAAAAACATTTGCTCAGGGCAATTGCTACAATTCCAGAGAGACTTGAAGGTCTGATTCAATTAGGGAAAAAAATCATTACTTTTTTTTTCTTCCTCTGAGATGTTTTTTATACAGTTTCAGAGTAAGGGGTAGAGTAAAATAGACCATGTAGGACACTAAATCAAGAAGAAACAGATCAATTCTAAAAGGCTGTGTTTTGAAATTATTATAAGTGAACTTATTCACAGTGCATTAGGCTTTAGTAATAAAGCAACACCCTCTCTCCTTCTGTCTCATGATTTCCCTGCTCTGCCTTCACACTTCTGAACAGCAAAATAAATCAAATTACTCCAACAAAAGCATAGTATTCTCCAAAGAGAAGCCCTGTGTCCCTCCCTTTATTCTACATTGTGCTTGAATAAAGCACATGAGACCCTCTCATTGAATCTTTCTAAATATAAAGCCTTTGGAAATACTAGGCATTATGTGCCCTTTCCGAACTCACAATTTCCATTAATGTTAATAAGAGCTGCAAGGAAGAACGAGGAAAAACCAGTCCCATTATGTTTTATTACATCTTTATTTTATGAACTGGTCTCTTGGATGATAAATCAGTGCTACTGCTAAACCATATGTCTTTCGGGAAAACCCTCCTTGAAATTTCCCTTCTTTGTGCTATTTTGATGTTGTCAAAAAGAAAAACCAAAAGAGCAAACACAAACAGAATGTTTTTGACCTGTAGCGACGTTAGAACTATGGATGACACCCCCAAAAATGTTAACTGCAGCCTTCATAATTAGCAGCAAGTGCAGTTCTGTTAAAAAGAAAAGGGAAGATGGCCCGAGGTACTTACTGTATTTTACAAATGCCCACTCAGCAGCTGGCAGTTAGCTAACCCAGAATCAAATCGTGCTCCCTGTGAGATAAGTCTGCAAACGGCCAAGTGCTTTGGAGTCAGATGGCAGAATTCCAATTACCAGGCCATGGCTCAGCCCTGTGGCTGGCCACCCTGGAATGGCCTTATCTGTCTTTGCTCCAAGAGTGCGGTGGTCAGGGCTTCAGGCCTCAGTTCTCTCATCTTCACCATTTCCACATGGCAGATATTCTACTGTGCACGTGCTCTTTTCTGCATACTTCTTTGTATTTCATGCCCAGCCTTATGGCTACTTCTCTGCTCAAGTAGCCCTCTAAACTTAAAATATCTTCTTTCCTTTCTCTGTTAACCCTGCTCCTTTTTTTGTTAGCGATGCTTTTATCCAAAATTCTGATCTTCATTGTTCTCTTCCCTAAAAAAACAGCTTCATAAAATTTCAAACATTAAAAATGGTATGTACAGATTTATTTTATTCATGAAGAGACAGCACTTTTGCACAAATTGATTACCTTAAAGATAGAGGACTTCTTAAAAAAAAAATTCACAGCATCAGACTACCTCTGCTCTTTCCAATCACTTACCATAGTGATAGGGATCAATGGTGTTGAGGGGAAGTAACTGGCAGTTAATTTAACCTCTCTGATGCTCAGTTTCTTCATGGATAAAACTGTGAATATACAGACCTTGAGTGGTGTTTATAAAAATTAAATGAGATGATTCAGGTAGAGTAGTTAATACAATCCCTGGAAGATTATAGGTGCCCCGACAATATTGGTTGTCTACATTTTTCTCATATATTCCACTTTGAATTTATTTTTCATAAAATAAATTGTCTCTACAGATGAATGTGTACATTCTCTGTTGACAGAAAACAAAAACTCTATAATTCACTGTAATTTTCTTCTCTGCTTTAGCTGTCAATAAATTTTGAGCCAAATCTATTGCTCAAGGATTCTAATCAACTTAATTCTTATTTCTGCAAGATTCTTTCTTCTGCATCTTTTATGTGAATAAGGGCCAGTTTTCAATCAAATAATTTCATTCATATCAAAATGTTAAATACATAAATGCACATATAAATTCAGACACAAATCATGCATAGAGGGCAAAGCATTGCATTAAAGCGTAAGACTGAGATTTGTTTCCAGCTCTAACACTAACCAGCTTATATGCTTAAGCATGTAATTTCATATTAATAGGCCTCAGTAAAATTAAATGATTTGTGAGACTGTTTTAAATTATGCAATTATTCTGATCTTTAAATAGAGACACACCCAGAATGGAAACTATGCTCTACATAATTTTCTCACAGTCAAATTCTGTCAAATTTTGAAGACAGAAACAGAATGAACATCTCAGGAAAATGTCTACTAATATTTCTTTCAAGCATGTTTTTAGAAAGCTGAAACTAAGGTAGAAAAGACATTTAAGTCTCCATAGCTAAAAAGACTTTATATTTTAATAAAGAAAAAGCACTCTTAAAAATCCCTTGAGAAGATTTGAACTTTCATTCTCTCCACCTAAAATCTGTGGTTTTGTAAAAACATTGTCCAGGGGGAGGGAACATTGGATTGAGGGGCAAATAAGAAAGTATACTGGATACATGCTTGTAATTAGAAGAAAAAGAGCTACGTAAGGTAAGGTATTATTTTTATAAGGTTTGTAAATGAACAGCCAAATATATTTACATTCTTATATAATTTAATATTTTAAAAACTAAACACTTTAAATCTCAAATTATAGTACTGTTTTAAATTATTTGGTGGAAATAAATGTCATACAAATAATAGTAAAATGAATGTACTTTCACATCAATTGATAGCATTTATCCACATTACCTTTATAATAATGTAAAATATATTTTCATATATTAACATAGTTTACTCAGACACGTAATATCTCATCTTGTTAATATATGTTTGTTTGACTTGATGTTCGGTGTTGTAGTTATTTTCTTTTCTTTTTGTTTTTGATTATATAACAACAACAAAACAAACATATCAAGTGCAAAGCGCATTTATTTATTGAAATTCCCTGTGTCTCTGTCAGCTCCCATAAGTAACTTACTAAAATGCAAGCATTTCCTAGTATTGCACCTTAAGCTGAAAATTTTTGTTTATAATCTAAGTGTCTTCTCTCAGTCAGTGCAACGCTAAATGTCCACACATTTGTTCTTTGCTTTAAATTGAGACCAACCCTTTAAAAAACACCACCCACCTGATCATTTTACTCTTATGACCCCTTTAACGTACAATTTCCTGGCTAGAGAAGCAGAGGTATCCACTCATGCCTACCATATCCTTTCTCTTCCTGCAACCTATTTATTCAGTAGGTGGCTACTTTCAGGAAAGGAAATACATCAATAAACACAAAGTCTTCATAATTACTTAAGAATAACAGATTTGCTACCATGCCACTCTTAACCACTCTTAATTTTATCCTTTTTCAATCATCGTACTGGTTTCATTTTTCTCAAAATGACTTCTAATACCTTTAAAACAGACTGTCAGATGAACTAGAGTTAAAAACCCAGAAAACATTAGACGGTACATCATGTGTTACCAGAACAGGCTAATTTCAAATGTGCTTTTCTCAGAGAAAAAATATATATCAAAAATATTTATTTAAATGGTCCTTTTTTCAAATATGTGTTATCTAAAATATATCAAGATACATAAAATGTTTCAAATATAAATGAAACACCAGCAGTGTTAAACTATGTAAATTAAGGAAAAAGAAAACCCGGGGTTAACTCATAATCTACCTCAAAATTATGTATTCAGGGATCCATATGCTATGCTACTTCCTATGTTAATTTTCCCCATATGCTAATACCCTGTGCTAGTTGCAGGTTTTCAAATTCAAGGAGTGAATTTGCCCATGTTCTCTATCCTTTGATATATTAGGATGTTAGGAAGAGCATATTGAAAACTTCTGGCTTAGAGAGCCAGAACCTCTGGTCTGCCCTTCAATCTGGCCCTGACTGGCTCTATGTTTACAGTCACTTCATGTTTCTGTCCAATTAGAATTTACTCAATTGTTCCGTGTTTGCAAAACAATCATTGCTTGAAAGAAATTAAAACAAAATGGACAGTTTTTTTCCAGATAAGAAAGAGAGGTTCTAATAAAACAAGTACTTCAGTTGCATAATTTTGGGAAAGCCAAAGCTCCTCGACCACGAGGAAAGGCAACCCTGACAGTGCTCAGCAGAATTCTCAGCACAGACGACAAAACACAAGAGCCAGAACCTAGCCTGGCACGGATCTTGCGTAAGAACTTTAGATCTGACTGTTCCCCTCAAATTGATGTTCCCAAACCAAAATTTATGACTGAATAGTCTTTGGGGTTTTGTTTGCTTGTTTGTTTGTTTGTATTTTACAAAATCAGGAAACTTTAAAAGGTGTAAGTTATCGGGAAATTATAGAAAAGTGGGTTATGAGAAGGATGAACATTGTCTCTGTTTGCCTAGTAACTTTCCTGGTTTTTTCATTGAAAGACCTAGATGTCAGAACAACTGACTACCTGTCGGTTTTTGTATTGTGCTGTGTAACCCAGAGGAGTAAGGACCTGGATCATTTAGTTGATGTTGTCAATTTGCATATCAGTATTCAGTCCTGTATGGTTTATTGTCATGTGGCTCCTATCAGGCCCAATGCCTGATGTGCTGCCATTAACCACCTCCTGCCCGCACTGTGCACGCAGGCCACCCCACATATGTACAACACAACCCTGCCTTCACACTCCTACTTTGGAGGGATATTCAAAATGACTGGGAATCTCTATTGAGGAGTAAAATAGCACAAAGACTGAATTTGCAGGACCTAATTTTTAGTTTTAGATAATAGACAATTACATAATATTGGAGTTAGAGACAAAAACATTGAAGAGGTTGTTTTAACTTTGTGCAGCTTATCCCAGTCCATTTTAAACTTATAAGACACTACACCTGAAAACAGAGTAAAATAAGTATCTACACATAATGAAAAGGGGAAATGAAGGTATTGTCAATTTTTACTACTACAAGTGTGAGTTTTCTTATAGTGGCTTTCATATCTTATTAGAGAAAAGCAAACTGAAAAGACTGCTACCAAATGAGGCGGCCCAGGAAGAAGCATTGATGAGGTAGATTAAATGATGACTACCCCCACCCCCAAATATCCTGCTCCGAAGCCCTGAAGACTGTAAATTTTACTTTATGTGGCAGAAAGAACTTTGCATATGTGAATAAACTACTACGATCTTGAGATGGGAGATTATCCTGGATTATCCAAGTGGTCCCTGAACATAATACCAAATGCCTTTTTAAGAGGAGGACAGAGGGAGATTGGACACAAAGGAAGGTAGAGCAGCCGGCACTTCTGGCTTTGAAGAAGGACAAAAGGGGCAGGACGGAGGAATGCGAAGAATGCAGCTCAAGAAGGTAGAAAAGTCAAGAAAAGAGAATCTTTCTGAAAACCTCCAAAGGAGCTTCTTGATTTCAGCTCAAGGAAACTGACTTCAGACATCTTTCCCCCAGAACTGTAAGAAAATAAATGTGTGTTGTCTTAAGCAACCAAGTTTGTGGAAGTTTGTTACAGCAACAATCGAACGCTTGCACAGAATGTTTAATTAAAGAAGCTTATAATATGCTAGGACCAAGGAGAAGACAGCTGAAAAAGGTCAAAAGTTTTCAGACTAATAAAAGTAAGACACCAAAATTCATTTTCTGGGAATGTTAGAGTGATAATGAACACAACAGTGAAGTGAATAAAGCTCATTACAGCTGATACCTTTGGGGAAAGAAATTACAAACAGAAAAGCAATGGCTGTTGACACAAAGATATAAGCAGTTAAATTTCTTTTAAATATCTGCCATGTTGAAACCTTTAAATATATAAGTCACAGACATACATGTTACAGAAAATATACACCACAATTGAAATAAATAATTCTGTACAAAATCATTAAAACCCAGGAAAATCTGAGATCTTATAGATTCTAGGCAAAATCTTTGCAAAAGCAAATAAACAAACAAATAGCAGAGCTCCTTTTCACTGAAGTACTTACCAAAAACAAAATACATGTACAAAATATTAACAATCATAAAAGCAATAAACATTATGACAATAGAATTATCTTCATTGGTGATAATATACTATATTAACTGAAATTCTTGCCTCTTCCCAAAAGGTTTGTGATCTCATTTGACAGAAAGTCAAAGGCAAACATGAGAAAAAATGCAAGTAAACTTGGGCTATATATGCACTTAAGAGAAAGAAATAGGTTTTGATTAAGAAATTTAGGAAAACTGTCCCATATTATTGGCCAATATTGATGAAGGACACATTTTGTCTAGGGCTGCTTCTGTGCAAAATAACAATATTTCAATACTCAATTATCTAAGATAATGCAGGATTAAGAAGGCAACAGGCCTGGCTGAAAATCCCCAATGATCCTAGAAATGTAGATTTTTTAATTTGTAGAATGACGATTTTTATCCTTCACCACCCTCTTTCTCAGTCTTATCTAATATTAAAATTGACTGGTAAAGACAATGAAAATCCCAGATCAGACAAAACATATAATTTGTTTCAGAGCTTAAAAATGCTATCAAAATAAGAAATTACTGGTAAAATATAGTATAAACAAAGCTGGAAATTCAGGGAAGTAAGTAGATTTCTGAAGTCAGGTGTAGTCTAAAAGCTTTTCTAATCTAGATAATTTTAGTTCCTGTTTTCGTAGTTCTTCAGGGCACTTCAGAGAGGAGACAAAGTTTTGTGCTCTCCGAATGGTGCTTCACACAGGACAGCCTCTGATGTCAGCTCAGGTCCCAAAGGGTGGTGCCCTCAGTGTAAATACAAAGCAGAAGTAAACCAGACAGCAATCCATTTCCTGGAAACAACAAAGAAAATGATCTTGGGGACTTCCAGCCAAGATGGAGGTGTAGGTAGACACACTGTGCCTCCTCACACAACCAAAATTAAGGACAACAAAGATTTAGAAATAAGAAAACAACCAGAACTGATAGAAAAATTAAACTGTATGGAAATCCAACAACCATTCATCCAGACTGGTAAGAGGGATGGAGTTCCGGCAGGAAAAAGTGGAGGTTGGCAGACCCAGGCACACAAGCAGCAGCGGCTGACAGATCCCAGGTGCCCAGGCAGCCCCTAGCAGACCCCAGGCATGGGGTCTCAGAGGTGCAGACACAGTGAGGCCACACAAGGCAGCTGGCTGACCAGGTGGTCCCACATTCGTGTGCAGATAATCCAGGCAAAGGGGAAGCAGTGGAAGGGACTGGAATCCGAGAGAGAGTGGGGCAAATGCCATTGTTCCCTCTCGGACACCACCCCCACATACAGTGTCACTGCCCAGCAACTGGGCTGCCCCGCCTTGGGGAACACCTAAGGCTCTGCCCCTCACTACATAACAGGCACCAGAACAAAAAAAAAAAAAAAAAAAAGCTCAAAAGGGAGAACAAATCAAAGCCCCTGAGCCAATTCATCTAAGTGACCTACCAGATGCACAGTTCAAAGTTCTGGTGATCAAGATGCTCACAGAATTGGTTGATTTTGCTCACAAATTAGATGAACAAATGAAGGCTACAATAAGCGAAATGAAGGAAAACGCACAGGGAACCAATAGAGATGGGAGGAAAACTGGGACTCAAATCAATGGAGTAGACCAGAAGGAAGAAAGAAACATCCAATCAGAAAAGAATGAAGAAAGAAGAATTCAAAAAAATGAGGAGAGGCTTAGGAACCTCCAGGACATCTTGAAACATACCAACATCTGAATTATAGGAGTACCAGAAGGGGAAGAAGAAGAGCAACAAGTGGAAAAGGTATTTGAACAAATAATAAAGGAGAAATTCACCAATCTGGCAAAGGAAATAGACTTCCAGGAAGTCCAGGAAGCTCAGAGTCCCAAAGAAGTTGGGCCCAAGGAGGAACACACCAAGGCACATCATACTTACATTAGCCAAGATTAAAATAAAGGAGAGAATTCTAGAAGCAGCAAGGGATAAAAGGACAGTCACCTACAAAGGAGTTCCCATCAGAGTGTCAGCTGATTTCTCAAAAGAGACCTTCCAAGTGAGAAGGGACTGGAAAGAAGTATTCCAAGTCATGAAAGGTAGGGACCTACATCCAAGGTTGCTCTATCCAGCAAAGCTGTCATTTAGAATGGGAGGGAAGATAAAGCACTTCTCAGATAAGGTCAAGTTAAAGGAGTTCATCATCACCAAGCCCTTAGTATATGAAATGTTAAAAGGACTTACCTAAGAAAAAGAAGATAAAAATATGACAATAAAAAGACAGCAAACTCACAGATATTAACAACCACACCTAAAACAAAAGCAAACTAAGCAAACACTAGAAGAGGAACATAAACACAGAAATGGAGATCACATGGAGGGTTAGCAACAGGGGAGTGGGAGGAGGAGGGAGGGAGAAAAGGTACAGAGAATAAGTACCATAGACAGTAAGTAGAAAATAGACAGGGGGAGGGCAAGAATAGTGTGGGAAATGTAGAAGCTAAAGAACTTATGACACATGGACATGAACTAAAGGGGGAAATGTGGGTGACAGGGGGTGTGCAGGGTGGGACGGGTGTGCAAGGTGGAGGGGAATGATGGGGGAGAAATAGGACAACTGTAATAGCATAATCAATAAAATATATATTTTTAAAAAAAGAAAAGAAAATGATCTTGGTGCAAGAACATGGTGCATGGACAGTTTGCAACCTGAAAAGTTAGGGCTACAGGCTGGACCTCAGAAAGATTTACAGTTGCAAATCATCTTACTTGTGCCATTCAAGATTATCTCAAGTAATTAAGAAAAAAGATTTTGAAGTATTTTCAGTCCAAAATACCAGCCAGAAACAAGTGCAATATTTTCTGCAAAAAAAAAAAAAAAAAATACGTCTTCTTAGATGCCATAAAGACTCAAAAATATTTTCCAAGAAAAATGAGTGCCTCTTAAATAAAAATCAGAAAGCAAAAAAGGAAAAGTTTCTTTGACTGACAATCAACAGAAACAAAGATGAAAGGAGGCCCCAAGAATATTTGAATAATGGGACAATCAAGGATAAAATACAAAGTTATTTTACCTGACAATCCTTAAAGAAGTAACAAGCAAACTTAAAATAATATGTAGAGAATTTTAAAAATTAAAATATAGCCAAATAGTTCCCCTAGAAATAAGTATAATAAAATTTAAAACTAAATGGATAAGTTTACAGTTGAGTAGCTACAGTTGATGAGAGAATTAATATATTGGAAGGTGGGTTTCTTAAAAAGTTATCCAATAAGCAACATTAGGAAAAAATAAAGATTAAAAAGAGAGTAGAGGTTAAGACACAAGGGTTGAAGAATATAGATATAACACATATTTACTTGCAGTTTAGATGGAAATAAATAGCAGAGTAAATATCTGAACAAATATTGGATATTAATTTATGAAAGTTGTTATCCATAGATTGAGAGAACCCAATGAATCTGAAGTAGGATATTTTAAAACAAATCCACATCAAGACTTATTATCATGAAAATGAGGAACACCCAAAGCCACTGAGAAAATCTGAGAAGTTCCCAAGTGAACAAACATATCATCATAAAAAAAAGTGACAGATATAAAACTATCTTTCCAATAGTCAGACTATAGTTTAGTGACAGTGCATTAATCTTAAATATAAGGTAAAGTAACTGCCAACTAAAATTTTATACTCAGAAATAATGACTTCAGGAAATAATTTTTTGAAATAGTATTTTTTGAAAATAGTATTTTCAAAAAAGAAAAACAAAAAATTTACCAACAATAGACTCTCACTAAAAAAATTCTCAAAAGCATAAATAAAGCAGATGGCAAGATACAAAATAAAAGAAGTTGAGAAAACTAAAATACCATTTAATAAAAAATAATCTAGTGTGAATTTGAAAGCAACAAGAAATACTTGAAACACATGAAAACAAAAGCATATAGAATAGGAAGATGTAAATTAATTCAATGTGTAATAAAGCCCTTGTTATTAACTTTACACTCTGATACATTAAATTGGTGTAATTTTAGAATAACCGCTAAATGCAGAGAAAATGTGTGAAATCTCCAAAATAGTAGAGGAGAGAAATGGAATGAGAATAGTCCATCTAAAGATAGTGAAAGCAAAGATAGAAGAAAAGAACCAGAGCATACTTTGGACAAAGAGAAAAGTATACGTGATGGAATAGAGTAAAACCTTATCTAATAAATCAGTAATTATGTCAATTCATAAAAAAATTGAATAAATGCTTTAATTAAAAGACAAAGGTTGTTTAAAATTTAAAAATCCAACCAAATGCTGTTATGAGAGATGTAATTAAAACTTAAGAAAATAAGCTTGAAAATAAAAGGACAGAAAAAAACATATGCCAGATAAATTTTGACCAAAAGAATATTAATGGTAGGTTGTTAGAAGTAAAACTTTATCAAAAAGCAATAAGCATTACTATAAGTAAAGATATTTACTGAATAATAAAATGTTCAATTCTCCAGAAAGATAGGACAATTATAAATAATTATACTCAATAATATTGCTTAGAAGTACACAGGGAAAAAATTGACAGAAGTCCAAGGGGAAATATAAGTCCACAATTACAGTAAGTGACAGAATTTAACGCACTTGGTAAAACAGAAGGGAAAAAACTCAAGAAAGATATAGATTTGAAAAACACAATCACCTAACTTGATTCAACATAACTGATACTTAAGTAGATAGTATTTTTAAATAAAACAGACCTAGAGCTATAATATGGGAGAAAATATTTGCTACACAGAAAATTAAGAAAAATTAATATCCATATTATTTTAAAAACTTGTACACATAATTTTTTAAAAGAAAGACACTATAATAAAAAAATAGGCAAAAGCCTTGAAGAGTTACCTTACAAAGCTAGTGTTTGCCGTGGGGTCTCCACCCAGGCGATCCTGGTAAATACTCTGCGCTTTGCTCCTGTTGGCCTAGACTCCATGCCCAGTTCTCTGGCTTTGTTGGGGATTCTGTGAATCTAATGTTATTTAATAAATTCTTAATGCTTAACTAGCCAAAAAGGTATCTGTTCTGGCTTTGTTTGTTTGTTTGTTTGAACATGAACTGAGTGGTGTGCATGTCAACACGTGGCCTGTGTAGCAAAGTCAAGGCATTAGTGGTTCTCCGTAAACTTGCGTGAGGCGCACGTTTCCCCAGGCCACCGCAGCTGATCAACCCTGCCGTCACTGCTCCACGTGCTAGCAGGCACAAGTTCCGTCTCATTATTCCATCCGTTTGGACTCCCCCTTCCCACCCTTTCTAACAGTGTTGCTTCAGTTTCCCCGGCATGCCAACAAATTCAGAGTTGAGTATTTTCACGTCAGTTTGTGGAGGCATTGGTCCCTGTTCGAGAAAGGAGTATACACTTTCTAAACCCCACTGATCAACCTTCATGGTGGCAGAGAGGCATCAAAGTATGGGAGATGAAATTTCCAAGACTTATCGGAGGCCACTGCAAAACAGAAAAACAGAAAAAGAAAAAGCCCATCTTTCCCACAGTATTGTACTCGTATTTCCAAGAAGATTAGAAACATAAGAATGAAACATCTTTTTTCCTAGTAATTCTTTCTGCCCAGATGCAAACTTGATTTCTTGACCTGAAACTCCTGTCTCCCGTAAGCACTAGGATCGACTATAACGCTGGAGTGATTTGCCTGCAAAGCCCATCCTCTACACCATGGCCTTGCCCACTCTGCTCCACCAAGAATGCCTACAATCTTGCTTACAGATAACGTTGGTTGACAACTGATACTACTGTTCTCTAAAAATAATGAAATGATCGTTCAAACATAACTTGACCCAGCAGGACAGGCAGATCCTGATTGAAGAGTGAGGTAGGCGGAGCTAAATGCATGCACTGCAGATGCCTCACTCAGTGACATCTTTCCTACCTCCAAGGTTATGGAGGCACCGTGTCCCAACCACACAGTTGTTCCCAGCCTCCTTCCATTTGTCTTCCGTTGCGTGGATGAACCCTGTTCCTGATTCCTTCAGAGCGCTGCCCTAAATGCTGCCAGCTAATTCAAATCGAGATACATCCATTAACTCCCTTTTAGGCATACAACTTCTCCATTCTGGGAGCTTTGAAGTTAAGCAAGATATAGTTTCTGTGTAATCTCTAATCTATGCTCAAGAAATTCTCTAGCAGGCTCAGTATCCGTGGACAAAAAATAGCCTGTTATTATATCTCTGGTCCCGAATCAAGTGAGTGAGCATAAATCTTGTTTTCTCAGTCCAAATTTTATGGTTAATAGAAGATGTAAAACAGTGTGACTTCACAAGTAGATGGTGATTTTGACGTGTTCTGTGAGGGACAACGGGTATCTAGGTAGACACAAGTTACACGCTTGGTTCATTCTGAGTACATACTCAGATTATGCACACTCTAGGACTCTTTCCTTCATGAGAGCACCCATTGTTTGTGGTACAGATCTTTCCCCAAAACCAACTTGCACCTCTGCTCAGGTGGATTTCAGGAAACCATTTGCTACTTCACCTCTAATTAATGTTTGCATATGGTTTTTCCTGGCTTCCACATCACCGCAAGGACCACTCCTGTTGCTGTAGAGACAGTCCTGTGGATTCTGCCTGGTGTAGTCACTACAGAAAACTTCAAGTCACTAAACTTATTGTAACAGGATGCAGCCCCGAGGCCTCCCCAAAATAGGGATTTGGAATGGGGCCCAGAACTCAGGGTATCCAGGAAATATTAGAAATATATATAAGATGTCCTCAGCCCTTACCCCTCAGGTGTGAGTTGGAGGAAGAGACACATGGAGCAGGGCCATTGAGAGATATTTTGTATAGCAACAGTTTTGCAGATAACCTCCAGAACGGTCATTTAACATATCTATAACCTTCAACTGGTTTCATAGATATGCTAAATAGCTGTGGCCAAGCTTTGAGCCAGGGGGATGGGAGTGACTTCCACCCAAGATGGAACTGGAAGGCAACTCCCTCTGTTTGCGGTGCCAGGGTGAGAGCTTGGAGATGATTGGCTTCATGCCATGGGGCCATACCTGCTCAGACTCACTATAGCAGCTCAGTAAAGCTGGAAGGATACAGGAGTGCTGGCAAGTGTAGCCAATTACGGGAGGAGTTGGAAATGGGGCTGCAGAGGAAGATTGGTGTGGGTATTAAAACCCAGGTGTGGCAGCCATTGGAGAGAGAGAGCCACAAGCTTCTGGCAGAGTGGAGACCCTCTTGCAGCCATGTGAAGGGGAGAGATTCCACGTGGTTTCACCAGAGGGCAGACCCCACAGCTTTGGTGAAGAGAGGGAGAACCACACTCTTTGGGCAGAGTCAGGACCCTCACAGCCCTGTGAGGGAGAATCACCATGTGGCTTTAGCAGAGAATCAGGCAAAGCCAAGTGGCAACCTCCTCCCTGCAACTTAGGTGAAAGGGGAGCCACATGGCTTTGGCAGAGTGGAGACCCTCTTGCAGCTTTGCCAAGGAGAGCCACGTGGCTTTGGCAGAGTGGGGACCCCTTCCCTGCAACTCTGGTAGAAGAGGACCACGTGACTTTGGGGTGCTCTCTTTGCCTGCATGGCCTGGGAAGCAAAAGAGACTTGGCCTGGAAGAAGGGGGAAAGGACTCTTGCCAGTAGGCCATGAGAAGGTGCCACATGGCTTTGGATTAATTAGAGATCCTGCCTGGACTACAACACAGCTGATGGTGTCAAGAGCCTGGATCCCGGACGTGTGCTTCTTTTCCTGAGTTATCTTACCCTGAATTAAGGGCAGGGTGAGAAGGAAGCACTGTGGGTGTCTGTGGGTATCCAAAAGGACTTCAATATCTTGATGAAGATGTTAGGTCACCACTTTAAGTCTGTATAGCTTTAAATAAACATTTCCTTTCCTTTTCACAAATCTCCGGCTTTGAGAGACATCTTTCCATAAGGCAGCGGACAATAACGGACCTTGGCCCCTGTGGCCTCTGTGTTCTGTAACATTATCACTGTCACTTATGTGTTTTTAGATTTACAAAAGGCTGCGATCAAAAGTACAGAAATATTCCACCCTTGGTACCTACTTTCTTTCCTTGTTGTGTTGTTGTTAATGTTGTGTGTTTTTGTTATTATTATTATTTAGTTCTTTTCTACTCTCTCTTTTCCTCAAGATGGGGCTTAACTATATAGTTCCCTTGAATTTAGTATTGACCTTTTAACCTTTATATTTCCACAAGCTAATCTTTATGTCTTTCATTCCCCCTACAAAATATATTCATTTTCTGAATTTCACTTCTGATCAGTTCTCCCAATTCACATGCCTCAATCTTGGAAATCGTCTTTTGTTTCCTTATTGTCTCTTCATACAAAGAGAGTGTATTGTGTTTTTTATTTCCATGTCTTTGCTTCATACTTCTTTACAATACCATTTTGTTATATTAATCCAATGCTAATAGAAAAAATATACACTAATAGTCTAATCAGTTTATTAAACTATGTAAAATATGAACTCCCCAATTCATGCTTCCAAAGTACAGTAGACTTTTAACAAGCCCCATGTGTTTCACTGGGAGGCAATACTTTTTAAACCCCATAGATTTGACCTACTGCTCTGTTTCTTGTTTCTAAATATCATGCTTCTTTCCCTGTTTCCTAACATATTTTTCATTGCTGTATTGGAATAAATTCAAACTTTCTTGTTACTTGGTGGCTTTAATGTAATTCCTATTTTTGAAATATTCTATGAGTAGGAATAAAAATATCCTGCAGGTTAAACACTTTGGCTTCTCTAATTAGAATTTCACTTGGTTTTTATATACATATTAGAGTCTTTAGGACTCCAAATAAGTAGCAGCCTTTTTTGCCTATCCAAGATCTGAACAAATTATGAAATAAGACAAAGAAATGGTAGATAAAAAAACAAAATACTATATTTCAAAAAAATTTAATACCCCATGGATTATAAGGCATTTTGCAGTTGCAGAAATGATGAACAGGAGGAGTACATCACAGGTGTTGAAATGTGCCAGCACCTGTATTCCTGATAAAGACTAGGCTGCAGAATGTGACTTCTATCTTTGGGAAGGTGTCCTTACTAATAATAAAATCACAGAATCAGACTCCCACGCAGTCGCTGACAGCTCTGGCCCAGAGCAGTCCTCTCCCTTGGGGAAGGAGGGTTGGTGCTGCACAGGTAAGACTTCTGCATTAAGGGATAGAAAACACCCGCACCTTAGTAGCATTCTTCTCCTAATGCTAGAATGCAAGAGAAGGAGGCTGGGCTACACAAGCCCATTTCTCCTTCAAATCTCAGCTATCTAGCTTGCCCCTGCCCCACTGGCCCAGGCAAAGAAGGATTGAAGTACAAAGCGTGGCCAGGAATGTTCCAGCAAGAGTTGCTGCTTCCACAAAGAAGAAAATATCAGAAATGAGGAATGAAAATTCCCTCCCTATCCCACCACACTCCTCCCCCTCAAAAATAAATAAATAAATAAATAAGTCCTATAATTTCCCATGTGAACTGTGGCCAAAGAATCTTAGCTACAAGGCATACATAAACCCAACAAGCCCTGAAAAGAAGTCTTGAGGTTGCAGTGAGCAGAGATTGTTATTTAGGGGCTGGACTCCAACTCCCCAAAGTATTAAAGGCAGTTCTCTTCCCCCTTAAAAGGGGCAGAAATTGCAACCACCTTCCCTGACTATTATGCTCTGCCACACCACAATCTCGGTCCCAGTTCTCTCTATAAATTTTCATTCCCAGACAACCACATGGCATTTCACAATACTATTAAACACTGTCTCATAAGAGGACTACCACAGTTTTACAGGCTGAGTAACCAAAGTATAAGTTACCATACTAGTGCACAAATGGAGCCATGATTTCGTTACAGAAAAGTCAGGGAGTGCTAAACACCGCATGCAAAATTTCTCTGTAGTTTACATATTTTTCTGCATCTCCATTTTCTATTTTGCCCATATGCAACAGTTTGGTGATTGCAGATGGGAGGGGGTGGGTGGAGGTGGAAGAGGGTATGGGGGAAGAAATGATGATGGAAAAATGAAAAATAAAAAAATGGAAAAAGGCACTTAAAATAAAAATAATAAAAATGGATCTCTGTGTTTTGTAATCTTTTGATTGGCTAAAACTACAGTGTAGGATACACGCCATTTGATTACACAATAAATAGTCTCTTCTATGACTTTGGAAACTCAAGTATATTACAAATACTTTTTATCATTTTGTGTTAGTTTGCTTATTTTGGTGTAATTATAGAAATATAACTTCTTTAATGTGTTCATCTGTTCCCATTGGTTATAATTTTTCTTTCTGATGCTCAAATTTTCACACTTTGGGGTCTAACAGTCTTCTCTTCATGCTGGTTACTTTGTCCATTTCAATGCAACCCCAGATATCTTGGAAAAAATCTTTGTTTTCCTTGTATTTCATGTCCATATTTATTTGTTCTGCCTCAAGATAGGGTTTAGCTATTCTCTTGGGGGTACTGGTTGCCTTATACACAATATTAGTGCTCAAACACTGGGGGTGAAGAGTGACATAAAATAATTTTCATTGAGTACTTGTAGCAGAGTAACTTCAAAAAATGATAGGAAGAATATTTACTCTAGGTTATGAGCTGACATTGGCATTTTTAAATTAAGTCTGCCTTCAGTTTTCTTTCTTACTTCACTTGCTCTAAAATGAAAAAGGCTGATCATCCTATTCCACCCTTTTGACTACAACTTTTCCCCCATTTGCCCACCATTCCTAATGTGCCATTCTATACACTGTGTCACACCAAGCCCCTTCTCACTAAAAAAGTACACCATTTCCCATGTTGAAATTGACTCTCAGTCAACACATCCTGAAATTGAGTCCAAAGTATACACATGAAGATGATTCTCACTGTCAGTTGCATCTGAAAATATTTCTCCAGATTTAAAAAGGAAATGAAAATGGCACCTAACCAAGGGGAGGCTAGATAATTTGAAAACAAAGGTGTCTAGTACTTTGCACAGAATTGCTCTATTCAGTTAATGAAAGACAGTATTGAGATATCAAACATAGTACAATACCTGCTCTAAAGGTTTTTATCTTGTAGCTTCAACGACTTGCCCTTCTTTTTTTTTTTTTCCTTTTTGTATTACTTTGTCACTGGTGTTTTTATTACCAAGGTCAGCCCAAGTACAACTCCAAATTTTCCTTTTATTTAGATAGCTGCCATTTCTGTTACAAGTAATTTCAGATATTTTTAATGCATTTCAGAAGTTTTCTTTCTACGTGTGCACAAGCAAAAAGAATTCAGAATGTTAGGGAAATAAAAATTTATGGTGTAAATCAATAAAACTTTTAATGGATTGAAATATGCCAAATCTTGGGTTATTAAGTGTTCACTAAAGAAACAAAACATATAGTCATCTCAGAAAAGTTAAAACTATTGAAATATAACCTAATTTATCAGGAAAGACATCCATACATTCTGAATTGTAGCATCAGATAAAGTGTGATGTTCTCTCGTCTGCAAACACTGACAAGTCTGAAAGCTAATTAATCTTACACCAAGTAGCATGAATATATATTTGGAAAAATCATAGCACCTCAAGGTCAGAATATAACAATTTGGCATGCATATTTCAAAACAGAGATACTGGGGCCCAAGCCTTCCCTTGCTGTGGAAATGGGCCAACGTTATCAGTTGGGGCTGAAAGAAGGGCACTTCATGTGGGGCATGTTTTCTCAGATGTGCAGATTGTTCAGCGGCCTCTGCCCTTGGGACCTGGTGTAATTCAGTTCAGCGTGCATTCCGCCTTATGACAGATGTGATGACCAGGGCATACGCCAGAGTCATACATACTGAGTATTCATGGTGATTTAGCACTTAACTCTTTCTTTTCAGCTTCTGCTTATCAGCTGTGCAAAGTTGATGGACTCCTGTGATCTCTCTCCTCTGTGATATTGGCAGCCTTCTGTTTGCGGGGTGACCTGCCCTTTCCTCATTCAGCTCCACCACTCCTACCATGATATCTATGTAGGAAGGCTCTGTCGACTGCAGGAGCTACTCTAAACCTCTAAACTTTACTCGAAGTCTAGCACTTCGACGAAACTCCTGCCACCTACTTTTGGTGATATTGTTTGCTGCATGTCTAGGCATGTGTCTGTCCAGACTTGTTGTAGTTCAGAGTGGTATCTGCCTAAATGCGGTTAGGGGTAAAAGTCAGCATATCAGGCAAAAATTCAGTATAATCTGAAGAACCTTTCAAGAATTCTCAATAGCATTCTTAAATCTTCAGGACACAACCCTTGAACTCTTAAAAGAGCATGATTGACAGTGTTTCCTTCTGAATTTTGGATTAGTCCTTCTCTTCCTATGGAAAGTGGAAACCAAGAGATGTAGTTTGAAAAGAGAAAAGCAAAGAAATAAGAAAAAAGGTTTTCCTCCTACTTGGCTGAATGCAGTCAGATTAAACCTATATCCAATGCTATTCAAACTATAGTCCATTTATCTGACAGATATTTACTGGTCACTTTCTAGGTTTAGGAGATGCACTTCTAAACCAAACCAGTGAAAATCTCTCTCTTTATGAAGTGTATATTCTGTAATGGCAACTATAGTTCATGGATTTCTAACTTTATAGAAGAAGAGTTGGGCTTTTTCCATGATTTCTTTAAGCTTGCTTCAGAAAGGAAATGAGAAATATTGTTTTGCTGTCTTCACTAAGTCTCTTGTGTGGTGTGTGCATTTCTTGTTCTGTTTTAGTGCAACGCGTGCTGAGTGCACTATAAGGCAGCTCGTTAGTCTGGGTTATGCTAGCAGGACCTTATTCACTGCACATTGCAGGTATCCATATCAAGGAGTGCTCACTGACTTTTCTGTACTCAGCCACCAACTCTTCACATATACACACCTCTACATACATGCACACCATACCTAGGACCTGTCTGGCAAGTAATAGGAGTTTAATGTAAATTCTAGACTTGATAAAATTAGTATATTGTCTCTTGATTAAATTTTTGTATTACCTACACTTTATCCGTAATATCTAATGTCCATCCAAGTTGCCAAATCATAGAAAAAATAATTAGCAGAATTTTTATTAATAGAGTACCATCCTCATGATATCGCTCCTCTAATGCAAAAGAACAAAAAAAGATATTAAGTTTTTACTGTCAGAATTCCTCTAGCTCATCCACTTCTAAAACTGCTCTGAGACCTGCTTTCTGGGCAGAGGCACTGGCAGTCCACCGTGAACAGCACAGCGGCTATCGTGTGTTACAGGTTCTGCGGGTCGCCGAATGCGGCCCTTCCTTATCAGGACGGTGGGCGTTTCTACTATAAGATTCTTTTTTTTTTTTTCCCTACTATAAGATTCTTATGGCCTTGTCCCATTCTGCCCGGATTGTTTTTGACAGCAATGGGCTCTGCTCTGCAACAATCTCTTATAACTGGACAGCACTCAAGTTTGAATGACCATGCAGAACAAGGACAAGCCTGCATTTCTTCCCTAACTGCCTCTTATTCAGGAAGCTGCGGGCTGGGTGAGACCACCTTCGCCCATAGAGAATATTTAGGACTGCTATTGAGATGAACATTTCTGATAGGTCTCCCGTTAGACCATGAATTACTGCCGAATACACTCTATGTTACTATAGTAATTGATTTACAAAATAGCTCTTATGTAGCACTTGCAAATTCACTCTTTTGCCAAATGTGAAAGAAATTTTCAAATGCAACAGTTTGGTGGAGCAGGCAGCCTGCTGAGCTGAAAAGCAAATACAGCTATCTGATTAATTGATTCTGACCTCATAAATATTATACTTTGGGGGCTCTAATGGAAATTCCTGAGGGTAAATTCTATGGTTCACCTCATTCATTTATATCTCTGGATGACAGATGTACATTATAAAATGTCACTGAATATACTAGCAATAAATGAGGTATAACATTAGCATCTTGATTCTGTGGTGGGATTTTTACGGAACACTTTTGTTAAATGATTCCAACAATAGTAAAATTATCAAAAAATTATTCACTATACATTGTCCTTTTTATTTCAATCCATCTCTCAGCAATTCGGATTGATGTTCTTTAGTTAAAAGTAAAATTTCTGCATTTATAAAGCAGGTTTCTTTATGGTGTGATCTCCCACCTAATTAATTAACAATTATTGACTATCAGTAGCAAGAAGTTTGGGGCATTCTGTTGTTGTGATATTAATGTCTTTTATTTACCCAAATAAAGAATATTTACCCAAATAAAGAACAAAAATGTAAAATTTCAAACTTCAATGTGAGGCACAACTCAAGAAATATATCACAATTGATAGTCTTTCTTGGAATTCATAACTTCAGTCTCATGCAAACTTTTGAAGTTATTTTATTTAAAGAAACATTTGTAAATTTAAAAAATCTAGATAACAAAAGATAAAACAAGCAATTTTACATGTTAATAAGACCTATTTTAGCACAAGAGTATATTTTATTGTACTAACATTTTCCTGATGAAAATGTATTTCACATGCTCTGTGAGCCTACAAAGTTGCAAATTTCAGTGAACATTAATCTTCTGATGAAAGAATGATTATTTTAAAGACAACTTAGCTTCAGGAAAAGGCTAAAAAGGGAACTAGTGTATCTGCCAAATGAAGCAATTTAATAATGTGTTGGAGAATGTGTTCAAAGTGCCATTATTCTCTTTTGTTTGGGTTCCTGGAACTTGGGGGAATAAAAGAAAATCTATTTTCCAAAAGTTAAATTAGGAAAAAACATGCTATTCTTTTCATGAGTTGAATATTTGTGGATTTGAATACTAAAGACAAAATTTTCCAGTGACAACATGGTTATTTTTATGAAGACTTGATTTTATTTTGTTATGGTTACCTATATGTTGAATTTTATTATATTTTATATTTACAAATTGGGAAGGTAAACATATTCATTCCTATTCTTTAAGTGAGAGGCTAATGTGGGAAAGTTGTGAAACTTGAATATGGCTTAAAGAAACTAGTGGTCAAGCTGGTTATTATCAAACTTCAAATCTAATTCACTCAAATGGGTGTGTTCAATCTGTCTTTTTTTCAAAACTGTTCATTGTCATTTATTTACATGAAATACATCATTGCCTAATTTTCTCTTTTCATTGTTTATTATATCACAGTTGTCTTATTTATTTTTCTTTTTGCCCCTTCCACCCAACCCACCCCTCTAGCCCACGGTCAATCCCCCTGCATTGTCCATGTCCATGGGTCATTCATACACGTTCTCTGACTACTCCTTTCCCCTTCCTTCCACCATTCCCCCTGTCCCTTCTCCCCTTCCACAGCTATCAGTCTGTTCCATGTTTCCATGTCTCTCATTCTATTTTGCTCAATAGTTTATTTTGTTCATTAGATCCCCATTATAAGTGAGGTCATATGGCATTTGTTGTTCACTGACTGGCTTATTTCACTTGGCATAACAGTTTCCAGCTGCATCCGTGCTGTTGCAAAAGGTTGACTTCTTTCTTTCTGCTGCATAGTATTCTATTGTGTGACTGTACCACATTATCTTAATACAATCATCTCCTGATGGTCACTGTTGGACTGTTGGACTGTTTCCAACTCTTAGCTATTGTAAATAGAGCTGCTATGAACACAGGGGTGCATAAGTTCTTTTGAATTGATCTTTCAGGATTCTTAGAGTATATTACCATCAATGTAATCAATGGGTAATAATGAAGTTCAATTTTTAATTTTCTGAGGAAATCCCATACTGTTTTCCACAGTGGCTGCACCAGTCTGCATTACCACCAACAGTGCACTAGGGTGCCCTTTTGTCCATGTCCTTGCCAGCACTTGCTGTTTGTTGATTTATTAGTGATGGCCATTCTGACAGGTGTAAGGTGATATCTCATTGTGCTTTTAATTTGCATCTCTCTGATGGCTAGTGAGGTTGAGCATCTTTCTATATGTCCTGGGCCATCCTTATGTCCTCCTTGGAGAAGTGTCTATTCAGGTCCTTTGCCCATTTTTTAATTTGGTTGTTTGTCTTCCTGTTGAAATAATTCATTGTTAGTATACAAGAATGTCATTGATTTCTGTATATTGACTTTGTATCCTGCTACTTTGCCAGATTCACTTATTAGGCAGAGTAGTTTTTTGGTGGAGACTATAGGGAATTCTACATACACTATCATGCTGTCTGCAAATAATGACAGTTTTACTTCCTCCTTTCCAGTGGATACATTTTATTTATTTTTCTAGTCTAATTGCTATGACTAGAACTTCCAGTACTAGGTTGAATAGTAGTGGTGAAAACAGACACCCTTGTCTTTTTCCTGATCTTAAGGGAAATGTGTTAATTTTTGCCCATTGAATATTATGTTGGCCGCAGGCTTCTCGTGTGTTGAGCTGTACTTCCTCTACTCCCACTTTGCTGAGTGTTTTTCTCATAAAAGGGTGCTGGATTTTGTCAAATGTCTTTTCAGTATCTATTGACATGAGTATGTAATTTTTGTCTTTCATTTTGTTTATGTGATGTATTACATTTATTCATTTGCAAATGTTATCCCATCCTTGCATCCCTTGGATAAATCCCACTTGATCATGGTGTATGATCTATTTAATGTATTGCTGGATCTGCATTGCCAATATTTTGTTGAGGATTTTAGAATCTATGTTCATCAGAGATGTTGGCCTGTAATTTTCATTCTACTTTGTGTCTTTACCTGGCTTTGGAATTAGGATAACGTCAGCCTCATAAAAAGTTTGAGAGACTTCCCTCTTCTTAAATTTTTTGGAATAATTTGAAAAGTTTAGGTCTTAGTTCTTTGAATGTTAGGTAAAAATCACCTGTGAAGCCATCCAGTCCAGGGCTTTTGTGTGCTGGAAGTTCTTTGATTGCTGCTTCAATTTCACTAGTTGTTATCAGACTGTTCAGGCTTTCTGCTTTCTTGATTCAGTTTTGAGAGATGTATATTTCCAAAAATTTGTCTATTTCCCCTTCGTTGTCCAGTTTCTTGACATACAGTTGTTTATAGTAATTTCTTTCAATACTTTGTATCTCTGTAGTATTGGTTGTTACTTCTCTTCTTTCATTTCTGATTTTATTTATTTGAGTCTTCTCTCTTTTTGTCTTGATGAGTTTGGTTAAAGGTTTGTTAATTTTGTTTATCCTTCCAAAGAAACAGCTCCTGGATTCATTGATTCTTTGGATTTTTTTTTTTAGTCTCTATGTCATTTAATTATGCTCTGATCATGATTATTTCCTTCCTTCTACTCACTCTGGGCTTTGTTTGTTGTTGTTCCTCTAGCTCTTGTAGCTGTAGGGTTAGGTTGTGTATTTGTGATTTTTCTATCTTCTTTAGGTAGGCCTGTATTGCTATGAACTCCCTGCTGCATCCCATAAGTTTTGGTTTGTTGTGTGTTCATTGCCATTTGTTTCCAGATACTCTTTTTATTTCTTTCGTGATCTCGTTGTTAACCCATTCATTACTAAATAACATGTTATTCAGTCTCTATGTATTGGAATATTTTTTTAGTATTTTTCCATAAAGTTGGTTTTTAGTTTCAAGCCATTTTAATCTGAGAAGATCCTTGATATGATTTCAATTTTTTTGAAATTTTAAAGGCTTGCTTTGTGTCCTACCACCTGATCTACCTTTGAAAATGATCCATGTGCTTTTAAAAAGGTATACTTTGCTTCTTTGGGGTGAAATGTTTTGTAAATATCAATTAAGTACATTTGATCTAAAGTGCTGTTCAATGCCAAAATACCCTTGTTGATTCTTTGTTTGGAAGATCTATCCATTGTTGACAATGGGGTGTTAAAATCCCCTATCATGGCTATATTGCTGTCAGTCTCCTTCTCCAAGTCCTCCTTGATTTTCCTTGTGTGTTTAGGTGCTCCTGTACTGGGTGCATATATGTTTAAAGGGTTATATCCTCTTGTTGAATCCCTCCCTTAAGTATTATGTAGTGACCTTCTTTGTCTCTTGTTATGACCTTTGTTTTGAACTCTATTTTGTCTGATATAAGTATAGCTACTCTAGCTTTTTTTTTTCCTTTCCATTTACTTGGAATAATTTTTTCCATTCCTTCACTTTCAGCCTGTGTAGATGTTCTATTCTGAGGTGGATCTCTTGTAGACAGTGTATATGTGGATCGTGTTTTCTTCACTCAGCTACCTATGCCTTTGGATTGGAGCATTTAATCCATTTACATTTAAGGTTATTATTGATAGGTACTTGTTCATTGCCATTTTTTCCCTTTGTACCTGTGTTTCTCTTTCTTTGTCTCTCTCTCTCTTCTTCTTCTTCTTAAAGCAGTCTCTTTAACATCTCTTGCAGTGCTGGCTTGGTGGAGATGTATGTGTTAGCCTTCTTTTGTCTGGGAAGCTCTTTATTTTGCCTTCCATTTTAAATGAGAGCCTTGCTGGATATAGTAGTCTTGGTTGCAGGCCTTTGCTTGTCATTACTTGGAATATTTCATGCCAATCCCTTCTGGTTCACAGTGTTTCTTTTGAGAAATCATCTGATAGCCTTATCGGAGCTCCCTTGTATGCTACTAGCGGTTTCTCCCTTGCTTCCTTTAAAATTTCCTTTTTGTCTTCAAATTTTGCCATTTTAATTATGATGTATCTGACAGTGGGCCTCTTTGAGTTTATCTTGATGGGGACCCTCTGTGCTTGCTGAACTTGCATGACTTTTTCCCTCACCAAGTTAAGAAAGTTTTCTGCCATTATTTTTTCAAACAGGTTTTCTGTCCCTTGCTCCTTCTCTTCTCCTTCTGGAGTTCCTATGATACAAATGTTGTTACATTTCATGTTGTCCTGAAACTCTCTTAAAATATCCTTGTTCTTTTTGAGTTTGTCTTTTTTTTTTTTTTTCATTTTGTTGCTCTTACTGGGTGTTTTTTTCTACCTTGTCTTCCATGTTACTGATTCACTCCTCTGTTTCACCATCTTGCTTTTAACTCCTTCTAATGTATTCTTCATTTCAGTATTGTATCTTTCATTTTCTCCTGGTTCTTATTCATAGCTTCTACGTCTTTTCCATGTTGCTGTAGTTCCCACAAATTTCCTTGTAGCTCCCATAAAATTCCCTGTATTTCTCACTGAGTTCCTTGAGCATCCATATAACCCTTATTTTGAACTCTGTGTGTGATAGATTGCTTGCCTCAATTTCATTTAGCTCTTTTTCTGGGGATTTCTCTTTTCCTTTCAATACGGGTTGTTTCTTTGTCACCTCATTTTAGGAGACACTTTTTGTTGGTTTCTGCATTTCAGGATGCTTTTCCTTGCCTGCCTGTCTTTGTGGTGTGAACTCCTGTGGTCGGAGTTCTGTGGGACTCAGTGGTGCAGTCTCTTTGATCTCCTGATCGGAAATAGTAGGTGTCCCAATTCCTGGATAAGAGGTAGACATCAGTGGTGGCTTTATGACACAATGACTAGAACATGGTCAGTTTAGTCCATTTCGTCCCCATTTTACAGGTGAAAACAAAGTTTACTGAGTTTAAATTGTTGGCCCATGGTTGAACAGCTAGTAACTGTTGGAACTAGGATGTAGCCTGAGGGTATGTGGTTTGGTTTGGCAGGCTGTACCCTCCCTCACTGTAGGGGAAAGGCAGCTGGTAGCCTCCCCGTAAATTCTCTCCTCTTCAAAAATAAAACAAAACAATTTCTCAACCATTCAGTCATGTGTAACTTATCTCAACATATATCCAAATTATTATTTTCTGTTAATTGCTATTCATAAAAGGTAAACTTTGTTCATCCTTTTAATACAATGCAAAGACACAGTACAAAAGTGATATACTCTGAAATCAAATGTCAGTTACAAAACGGACTCACGATTTATGAAAGCTAGAGTTCTTCTCAGCCCCGTGTGTGATATCCACTGTGAGTGAGGTGGAAGGGGCAGCATGGAAGAAAGGTGAACACATTCACACCCCAATGGCAAGACTGTTCTACTGCCACTCCCCCACCCTCCCAAAGCCCCCGTTGGCCGAGGCCACTGTGCAGCTTTCTGAGGCTCCACACCTAATTGCTGAAGTCCCCTAACACTTGGACTACTTTCTGCTAGTTCAATTCTACTCATTAGCTTGGTGCCCTTGGGCTTCTGGTTCCTCATGTATGAAATGAGAATAATAATATTATATAATTTGTAGGATTGTTGTAAAAATAAATGTAATGAGACATTAATGAGTGACATTTAGAAAAATAGCTATTAATACTAATACTATTATTATTTTCATTATGAATAACCTATTATAATCAGTGAAATGAAAGACAGAGAGCAGATGAAAGGGAGGAAAACATGAGACCAAATGAAAGAAAGAAAAGGAAATGTGTGTTTTGTAAATAAATAAGAGCCAATACTTGATTTGCTAGGTGTTGCCTCTTATCAGTCTCATTGCCCACCGTTCTCTGCTTTGTTCTCTAGCCACTCCAAACGACCTGACCTTTCCAAGTACATGGTGCTTTCTAGAACAACTAATACTTTCCACATTCCATTCCTCCTGCTTGAAACAATGTAATTATCCAACTTATTAAACATGGAATGATTATTGACTGACTTCACTAAGTTTAGACAGATGTGCAGTTATTTACAGGCACATTTTATCTGCTGTGTTGGGTTTTAAGTTCCTTAAAGAAAGAGTTACATTGTTTTTTGTAACCTCTGTGGCACCTACAAACTTTTATTGAACTGAAACAAATTTCCAGTCTTGCTTTATTTATGTGTGGGGGGAAGGAACTAAATAAGATGTCATGAACTGCCAAAATTTCTCTTGAATTAAAAATCAGATACAATCTTTTTGCATTCTTTTACCCCATTTTTATTTGTCAATATAGTTGCTTTGGAATAAGACAGGGCACCAACTGCTGTGATGGAAAACTCTGTTTTCAACCGTGGATGCACTTTTAGAATCACATGGAAAACTTAAAAAAAAAAAACAAAAAAACACAGTAAATATCAGAATAAATAAATTAGATTTTGTTTTGGTGTGTGTTTGGAGGGGTGGGGAATGGGAACACTGAGTATTTTTTGTTTTGTTTTACAGGTTATTTTAATGTTAAGCTAGAGTTGAAACACTGATGTGAGGGCATGAACTTGTAGTTTGGGGAGAAACAGGTAACCAAGAATTGCCTTTCTGTGTTTCAAACCACATAAAAGCCAAGCTCTTCAAGCTCACGCATAGCATGAGTTGGAGCCTTCCCCATCAGAGGAGGCAGAGTGGTAAAGCCAATACGTTGGAAACTGGTGTGATTAATCATTTGTAGACTTTGTGGTCAATGGCACATGTCCCCCAGGCACAGAGATTACCAATGAAACCAGAGTAAGTGACTCGAGGGACAAATCTCTTTTAGCCAAATGATGATTAACAGTGTGGTACAAAGAGTCTGGCTTCGAGGTCAAACAAAATGGAAATTGAATTCTAGTCCTATCACTTATTTACTATAGACAAGTCTCTCTGCCTACGTGAACTTTAACATTCTCACACGTAAAATGAGAACAATAATAGGAACACTAAAAAATGGCTCCGACAATTAAGACAGTATATATATTTGGCTGTCCAAGTCCTAGCACACTAATTCTCTGAATTCTGGCCATGACCTCTAATACTTATCTTCCTTCAAATCTTAAAACATACTAGATGATTTTTAGGAAATACATTAGCTCAGGGCCATAATGAAGTCATGCTGACCTTATTCTATAAAAGCAACAAATCATGGTTTGCTGTTTGTGAGTTGCATCCTTGAATTCTAGTTGTATCTGTTAGCCAGAAACCTGCATGTTTATTGGTTGTCTTTTAAAAGACACAGAATTACTCATGTCCTTAAAAATCCTGGATTTGCACCAGCCAGAAACTTTGAGATTCACTCCTTCCCACCCACGCGCTGGTCTTCATCCCCAATCTTCATCCCTTATACATGACACCTCTGGCAGGGCGCCTGGAAAGAAACTCATGACCCATGAAGTTAACTTACCTCGGGAGTAGTAGACAAACAGGCCTAATTTAACCCAGAAGGCACCAAGAAATATTAATCAGAAATGGAGACCAGGCTGAGCTATATATAGACAGGCTAGAGAACTATCATTTATACTAGGGTGTGCAGCATTCAAGCACAGATTAGCTCACTCAGCAGGCAGTGAGCCAGGAGCCAGGAGCCAGGTTTCTGTGTTAACTATAAGATAACTAACTTCTAAGTCTCTGTTCTACATATTCCAAGGAGTTTGGTCTGCCGAGGGCATGTACCTCCATCTTGCTCCCAGGCAAACCCCTCTGAGCAAATGTGTGACTCAGACAAAGGCAATGTGATTTGTTCAGCCTTACTTTCAATCCTTCCCTACTCACTCCCCCCAAAAGAGAAAATTTAAAATTTGATCACCTTTATGTAAGTTTGATTCTTTGATTACCTCCCATCTAGAACAATTATTTTGGTGTGTGCAAATACATGTGAATGTATTTTTAACAAAGTAAGGAGGAAGTTAAGGTACTCTCTCATACATGCTCCAATGACTTAGTTCTGCTGCAAATTTAACATACATGAAACAAAAATGAGAAAAATTAAAAATGTGAGTAAAGTGATATCTAAAAGAAAAGATGCATAGGATCTGGTGTTACCATCAGGCTGTCTTTTCCAAATCTTTTCATGTCACAAATTGGCATTCACTCCCGAGCTGGAAGAGAGTCACTGGACAGGGATGGGAAGAAGAGGATGCAATTTCCACTTTCTTTTGTTAACCACAGTTAACTATTGTTTTTCAGAAACAATGACTTCCCTGAGCTGAAGATGGAGCGCAGCCCATAAATATATGACAGTTTTCAATTAAGAGTTGTCATCGTAACAAGAAGTACAGCAGAGTCTATTCATTCGTTTATTTAGCAAATATTTATTTAGTCCCTGGCATGCCCTGAGGATTCTGCTAAATGCTAACAATTGAAGATAAAGAATATGCAGGCTCCCAAAGAGCTTATAGTTCTGAATCATACATGCACATGCATACAAATGACTTCAACACCATGTGATATTTTTATAGTGTCATGGCCTTCTGTACAATTTCATCAGGGCCACAGCAAAGAAGAAGAGAATGTAAGTTTAGCTACAGTCGTGGGTGACTTCAAATATAAAAGTTAAATATATTGAGCACTTGAACTGAGATTTGAAACAGAGTAAGAGTTTGCCAGCTAGAGCAAAGGGAAGGTACTGTAGACCAATAGAGGACATGTAAATGAATGGATGAGCGATCTGTAGCTGCAGCAAGATAAAACGTGATGCTGAGAAGATGAGGCTAACAGCAGAGACAGGAGCCAAGATTTGGATTTTCTCCTTTAGGTGATGGACAGTCACAACAGAATTTGGAGCAGGAAATACAGGCAGTTTCAAGGTTGGAAAATTTCCTCAGCTGGAAGCAGGGAAGCGTGTCCAGTGGAGAGGAACAAGGTGGAAGCAGGGGTGTGGCTGCCATGGGCCCGAAGGGAGGATGGTGGTAGTGCCATTGCAGGTGGGGAGGAGAGTAGGAATATGAATGAATGCAGAAGCACAGGATACCTCGAGTATGAGGGGCAAAGTTTTTGACTTGGACAAACCTAAGAGAAGCACATTAATATGAACAAAATTCACAAGTTCATTAAGTAGTTTCCAGGAGCATGTGGTTCAACTAACGACTAGTACTAATTGAAATAGGACAAGATACCCTATACTTGCCATTATGGTATAATAATTGATAGATGCATCATATATATACACACATATATATATCCCCAAACATACTAATATAAATTTATATATTGAATTCCACTTAAATTCCAAATGATCAGAGAATTCTAAAGGGCATTTGGGTTGAGAGGAATGAAATATGGGGAGATTAAAAAAGTCAGAATAATTTAAATCTCTTCTTTTCTCCCCTGTGTCTCTGAATACCCCTTACTATAGAAAGTTTTTGTGGATGGGAAGGTACAATCAGAAAACCTGAGTCAAAAGCATCACTTTGTACAAATTAGTTCTCTTCTTCCTACACATACTTTATAAAATTTATGATCAAGTAACTGAGTCTCCGTTTTAAGAAAGAATTGTCAGCAAACTGTCCAACATTATAAATTATAATATACTCAAAATTTAAGCATGTATTTATTGAGCACCTACCTTGTGCCACTAATCTTCTAGGCCCCATGGAAAGAAAGATTAAACAAGATATTTTGATTAGTACTGGAAAAATGAAAGCAAAGACACTGGAATTCAAAGTAAAGTATAGTGTATCCGTAGGGCATGTTTCTATTCCCAAAATATTCATCATTCTTCCTGGAACCTAAAATAATCTCAATTTCCACATCTTTGTTCCTCCTGCCTGTGATGGTTAATTTAATGTGTCAACTTACTTGGAAGGTGTTTTTGGATGAGGTTTACATTGAATTGGCAAACCTTGAGTAGAGCAGATTGCCCTCCATAATGGGAGCGGGGGGATCTAATCAGCTGAAGGCTTGAAAAGAACAAGAAAACCAGCATCCCTGAGCAAGGGGAAATTCTCCTGGAGAATGCCTTCAGATTTTATCTGCACCATTGGCTCTCCTGGGTCTCCAGGTGTGTGGTCTTCCAACAGGAACTGCTCCATTGGATCTGCTGGATCTGAACCAAACATCCCACATTGCAGATTTTGTATTTACCAGCCTCCATAATTGCATGATATCATTTCTTATAAAAAATCTCTTTCTATACATAGATGCATTTTATTTGTTCTGTTCTTCTAGAAAAACCCAACCTATATACCACCCCAAATGCATTATTCTTCTCAATACCTCCATTTTCTTTTCTTTAACACATGGTCAATGAGATCTACCTCTGATACAGAGTGGTAAACAACAGGTAACAAAAGTTATCACGAACACACACATGCATACACACACCTGTGCAAGAAAAATACCTGAATATCTGATCGATTTAATTTATAATCATATTACTAATCTTATATATGAGAGGCAAAGGTACGCCTAGTCAAATCACTATACAAAGTTTTTCCAGTTTTTTTTTTTCATTTTTCTCCTCCAACCTGTCCCTGTTACCCACAGCTGCTCCTCCCTTTAAGCTCCTGATACCGCCTGACTATGAAACTTCAGCCAGTTCTCCTTATAATAAGCACTCTTCCTCATCCTTCCTCCTTCATAATCCCAGTCACCTTTGCCTCCTCACTCTTCACATCTGACGAGTCAGTCAGTCCTCTTGATTCTTGCCCACTCCTCTGTGTGTCCCTTCTCGGTATTGCACTGGTGTCCGGCAACCTGTGATCTTAAGCTCTGAGTCCTCCACCAAAGATGACACCAGTTTTATGGAACCGAAGACACTTTTAGGCCTGTGTTTGGTTCAATTGAATAAGGTGTACATAGCAATACGTATATGAATGTGTATCTGTATATGTGATGTGGTACATGCAGGGTGGACTTGAATTTCACACCATGAGTGAGAGAGGAAGGAGGATTATAACATGGCTTGTTCCGATAAAGCAAATATGAAAACATTTAACTAGTTCCATTAGGGATTATTCACACAGAAGAATAAAATCTTTAAGGACTGGTGCAAAGTGAGAACAAGTTTGGTTTAGACAACGGACATCCTTTCAAATGTTGTAATTATGACTGGAAAGAGAACACTTTCAATCCTAGGGGACTTTCTCAGGTTAACACAGAAACACTCTACAAAAGGCCCCCTGGTGTCTTTTCACAATACAGAAATGGCGGCACGTGAGTACCATGCCTTGCTTTAGGCAGCACCATAAATCAATGTCAACTTTAGGAAAAGAAAACCAAAGAAGCCTCTTGCCTTCCTGTGCCTAGCCTGTTTTCTTAACAGTGCCACCTGTTCTACTTCCTTAACCAGAGCTGACCTTTGGGATCCAAGCTGCACAGAACAAAATTGCACGACGTGGAGCAAATCGCAGGAAAATAAAGCTGCACTGGTGTCTGTGCTGTGCACAGCAGAGCACCACTTTCCTCAGGGACCGCCGGGTCCTGCTCCTGTTCCAGGGGAAGGGAAACGGGGAGGGGGAGGGCAGCCCGGGCCCTTCCCCCTAATCCAACCACGGCAGCTCTACTCTTTCTGTTATTAAATAAGAGCCCACTTAATTTTTATCTATGGAAAAGGATTTCAACTCATTTTTAAATTGAATATGTGTTTATAGGATAACAAGTACTCCATTAAGAGTCAGAACAACCGAGTTCCAGTATTGTCGTGGGGATTCCATCTTTCTGTGCTTCAGTTTGTCAGCAGTGGAGTACGGAGCTGACATCAGGTGCCTTGCCCTCCAGAAGATCGAATGAGTTGATGCTCATTACAGGTCTCAGCAAAAGTGGAAAATGCTAGGCCAGCATCAATGCAGCATTTGTCACTTATTTAGCAAACACTGTTCTACAGTGAAGCCGGAAGCTAACACCTCATTTCCTCCACAGTGCCAGGGATGTAGTAGAATACGCAGACTCCTGGGCTAGGATGTCATTCATTTGTTCTGTAGTTTTAAGCAAGTTCTTTGGTTAGTCTTCTTATGCGTTGTTTTAGCATCAGAACTGTTTTTATTAAGTGAAGTTTATGTGGAATAGTATTATATAAAAAAATAAAATAGAGTGAACCAGTTGAAATAGGAAGGGAAGTCCAGAAGCTTAGCCTCCCGCCCTGCGCCGGCCTCTGTTGTGCGTCAGAGGGATCTCGGGCTCTGCGGGTCATGGGTGAATGACTCCCTTGGGTCGTATTTGCTACATTAACACCAGCTCTCATTCTCTATTATGATATTAAAACTTTATTTGACCCCTAAATAATTTTATTCAATGATTTCCCAATTTGTTTGAGAGTCAAGGCAGTCACTTGGAAATTCATAGTGACATTTTAATTTTAAATCATTTAATTTTATATTAACATTTAATTGTCATTTTAATTAACTAATTCAATTTTTGCCTTTCTTAACATCTTGACCTTCCCAAAGAGGAATTACATTTTTTCTCTTGCAAGTGATACTGACAGGGCCCAAAGCTGAGGTGCTGCCTCCTTCAGGCAAAGATGGCTGGTGACTCAAGCTAAACCAACCAGTCTTGTTCTCTTGAATCTCCAAATTGTGAACTGAGTCGTACAGGATAGGAAAAAAATACAGGATAGGCATAAAGTGCATTCATCTCAGAGTTGCAGCCAAATAAGTCTCGAGTTCTTGAGGCCAGAAATCTTGAGCCAAATCGGCTCCTGTTGTGTATGACTTTTCCCCTCCGACCTGTTTCCCCAGCACTCTTACCTGTTCTCTAGGCTACTGTCTGTCCCTCTGAGTGAACCTCTTCTGTTTAACATAACGGGATTCTTTGGGCTTGTAAAACAAACAAACAAAACCAAAAAGATTCTAGCGTGGTCCACATCCTTAGTAATCCTGAAATTATACTAAAGTACACTTAACCAGATAAACTATAAAAAAGCTAAACATTGCCTACGATATGCTGTCGTGTGCCTATTACATGCAGATGTTGTACAGGGTAATTTGTCTATGTTTTATATTTTAGTTGTCACACAATGAAAATAAACAAATGCTACTGTCTCAGTTTTACAGATAAACAGGTTCAGATAAGTCATATAACTTCTGTAAGTTTAGATAGCTAGAGAGTAGCCTCGTAGTTCAAAAACAGATCTGACCGATATCTAAACCCTGGTTCTTTCAATTTGCACACTTTATCATGAGCTGAATTATTTTCCTAAAGGAATGCTCTACTTAATGCCTTGATTATAATTATAGGGTTTATTGCATTCACTCTAGTTACTGAAATAATGAAATATTAACAGAGGATATATTTATCTGTGCTTTTTATTTTGTTTTTATTTTGAGAAGGATATATTAATATAAACATACTTTAAAATGTTAGCATTGTTGATAGGGTACTAGAAGGTGTCACATTTTACATTACTTCCTATAGATATTCTTAGCAAAAACCTTTTGTCAACTTAGCATTTACCGATTAAACCTGTTCCCCTCTCCTGGAGGTCAGGAAGAACCCCGTGGGTTTGTTAATACTTCTGCTGATAGGGATGAGATTGTGTTTGGTTCCAGCCTTCAAACAGAAATATTTCATCAGTTTCCTCAAGGTTGTGCCCATATCTGGCATTTCACATACTTTAATCTTAACTCTTGATCTTTTTTTAATTATTGTTATTTAGGAAATGCAATATGATGGGCAAAAAGAAGTAGTCAAAATTTTAAAGAATGTATCTGTCCTTTGACCTTTGAGAGCAGCAATGGTGTGTATTAAAATTTGATCTGAAATTTCTCTAACCTACTGTCTCACCTCATAGATAAACCTCATCATACATCATTCATCTTTCAAACATAATCCAAATTTTGTGAAAAACTCATCTGAATGTAACACATTTTTAAATTAACTTTATTAGAATTAACTCCATACACATAAAACATAACGTAGAATACGTGTGTGTTATAAACTCATAGTTTCAGGAGTCTCAGTTCTTTCAAAATATTCTCATTCTCTGTTAATAAGATGATATTTATTTTTTCACCCACTAATTCATTTTTCCAATCAATATTGATTTGAATTTCACCTACTACGTGGCAAGAATTTTATTAGGTACTCGGTGATGGCAAAGGAGATGCTGTCCCAGCGCTCTAGGGTTTGCGGTCTAGGGGCAGAATAGGCGACATGGGAACGGACAAGTAAAGCAGGGCACGTGTCCTGTGAGGGGAAACAGTAGCAGAGCGCATGTGGGAAGGAGGCTAGCTCAGCTAAGTTCGCTCATTTTAAATTGCTTACTTCTTAATACAGTTTTTCCACATACCGTTCCCTGGTATATAAAGAACACAATGTTTAGAGAGAGAACTGTACTGAAACGAACTAGCAAAAAAGGGCTTTCCAGGAAAGACAGAAAAAAGCTTGGCATTTTCAAAACCCCCATTAGTCACTGTGGACGGAACGGTGAGCAAAGGGGAAGAGCAGCCTGAGGGGCCTCCATCCAGGGCCTTGGTCAGGTGCTGGATTTTGTTCTGAGTGCCGGGGCAGACTAATTAGGACAGTGAGAAGGAGTGATCTATGTTGTTACGTTTATTCCAGCTGCTGGGTTGACAATGGATTGGAAAAAACAGCAGGCCATTGTAGTGGCCCTGACAGAAATAGTGCTGGCTTAGATGAGAGGGAGTGATGGAAAGGCGGGAAAGTGGCGGGGAGGGTGGATGGGAGAGGGGGGAGAAGAGGAGAGAGTTTTCTCTTGGTTTTGAATTTATATGATTAATTCGTTTGATGTACCCCAAATTCTAGCAGCCTGAATCACATGCCTTCCTCCATATTCAAACATTCATAAGTACATGCAAAGACACACAAAATAATAGCAGACTCACCTTTTTCCACCTGCTCTGCTCATTTAAGGAATGCCTCCAAGTTACACTGTGTAAACTTCACTCATTTTTAACTGAATATGTGATAGTTGTATATGATTGTGTTGCAGTTGACTCATTCCTTCCCCATGAATGGGTTTCAACTTTATTGCCAGTTTTTTTTTGCCACTATAAACAATGCTGTTTTAAATATCTTTATTTTAGATTGGTGTCTTTAATTCCATGTTAGAGATTCTCAGGAATGGAACTGATGGGTAAATAGCTCCATATTGTTTTTTTAAAAAGTCATTAAAACTCGCATTGTTATTAGCAACATATGATAATAAACTTCTTTCCACATTCCCATCAACCCTCACTATTAATTGTTTTCTTTTTGGTTATCTACATCTTCATCTGTGGAAAACCTTCATGTAACAATGTCTGCGCACCAAATGCCACCAAAGCCAGACTTGCACCGAGAAAGTAGTGACATAAAGACTAGCTGGGGTAAAGAATTCATTCTGGCAGGAATGGGAAGAGTTCTGTATAATTTTGTCAGGGAGTGATGGGAATACAATCTAGTGAAGCCAGAATTTGGTTTTGGACATGTCAGTTCTCCTCATATCCAAGTAGAGTTGGGCAGAGTGTACAGGTCAGAGGAGACCTGTGAGCCAGCTGTGGGAAAGCCGTCATGCAGGTGACATCTGGAGCTACAGCAGGGGAGGGTGTCATTAACTGAGAGAGAACAGAGAGGAAGAAGGAAGAGGCAATCTCAAGCCTGAACCTTGAGGAACTCCAAATTTAAAAGTCAGTCTGGAGTCTGTCCAGCAAACTTTGGAAGAGCCAGCAGGAAGCTGAATCAGGCCACTTTGAAGTTAGGAGAAATAAGCACTTTAAATTATTTTTTCCCATTTATTCATGTATTTGTATTGTTGTTCCTGTACAGTTGTCTCCATTTTCCCACCACCACTTTCCCTCACCCCATTCACTCCCACCACCCACCCTCAATCCTGCCGCCCTTTGGCTTCGTCCATGGGTCCTTTATACATCTTTTAACGGATCCTATCAATTAGCAGCAGAGAAATGTTCACTGCCTGCAACAAAGATCTCAGAGACATTGGCAAGAGAAGTCTGGGTTAGTGTTGGAGTGAAAAAAATAGATCAACACATATTGAGCAGGGAATGGGGAAGGGAAGAAAGTGAAATCAAAGAAAGGACACACTGAAAGCATGTGCCTTTACATCCTCATCCTGTGTCTTGACAGTCCAGGAGAGAGGATGCCCATAGAGTAAGTATAAAGGAAGACTCAGGGTGGAGGGACTTTCATTTGGCCCTGCTGGGTTTTTGGAGAAGGTTACTGTGACAGGTGATGCTGCACCATCTACCTGGGTGTGGTAATGGAGTTGTGACACAGAGAGGGTCTAGTTTGCCTCCTGGGACTTTTTCTGCCCCATTGTGTTGTACAGACTGAGTTTAGGGCCTGCAGACCTGCGGCCGGGCAGGTGAGGTTGGAAGGGAAAAGGAAAGAGTGAACGCCCCGTAGGGTCACATGACTAGAACAGAATACAGACAAAAGGTGAGGCAGAAGCTATAGGTGATCTGTAGTCTCAATGAGCACTAAAAGGAAGTAAGTCAGAAGGGAAAGTCTGCTGGTCTAGTCTAAATGGTTTATATAGTCAGCTCTGCTGTAAGAGACACGCGGGTTCCTATCCATCATCATTGCTGGGCAAAACAGTGTAGTAAAAATCTCAGGGCTCACTGGAAAAATGAGGTTTGGAAATGATACTTGAAAATTTTTGAGTGTCACATTAACAAAATACTGGAACTTAATAAAAATAGAACCACAGTTTAATCACATTGCTTAGTTAAGAACAACATAAATACTACAATCAATATGGTTGTGTACCTCAAAAAAGACCTGAAATTTGCAGGTGGAAGTGGGCATTGGAAGGGCTGCAGCTTAGGAGTTATTGGGAGATCATGGAAGGGCAGAACGTGGCAGTACCAGGTGACATGGGAGTGGCTCATTACGCCTGGTGTAACCTGAGGCAGCTGGGAGATGCTTGATGAGTGCACACATGTGGCTTTGTGTGCTCCTACCAGGGCTCGTTCTGCTGGTGCAGTTTTCAGCATTCCCTTAGCGTTCTTGCCCAAGAACTGAGTCTAAGCAAGTGGAATCAGGATTTGTGCTCAAACTGTTCCCTAATGTATCAATCCTGTTTTCAGAATAACATTATAGCAGAGCTGACCACACTTTGAACTCATCAGCAGCAGCATAGAGGTAGGGGCTGTTTCCCCAGCGCCATACAGACTTGTTTGTTTGTTTGCTCTAAGGGATAAGATTTATTTCTACATTTTCTAGTTTTTTACAATAATTCCACTATGTAAAAAATATTTTTTATTTATTCCTTCCAGCTTTATTGAGATATAATTGACACATAACATTGCCTGAGTTTAAGGCATACAATGTAATTATATGTACATCAAAATGATTACTACAATTAGGTGAGTTACCACACCCATCAAATCATAGAACTACAATTTTGCGTTTGTGGCTGTTGACAACTTTTAAGATCTACTCTCTTAGCAACTTTCAAATGTGCAGTACAGTACCATTACTATGGTCACTATGCTGTACATTACATCTCCAAACTGACTTGTTTTGTGATGCAAAGTTTGTGCCCTTGACCATGTATTTTCCTTGTATTCTCTCCACCCAACTCTGCCCCTAGCAACCATCATCTGCTTTCAGTTTCTGGGAGTTAATTGTTTTAGATTCCACACATAAGTGAGATCATACAGCATTTCTGTCACAAGTCATGTAGACTAGTTACATCCTTCATACAACCATAAGCTATCCTAGGAGCAGGATGAGGGGAGGAATTTGAAGTTTCAGCAATTATGCTAAGGGATTGAGGTAAAACTGAAGTGATTGCAGCAGAATTTATTAAACCATTTTAATCCCGCCACCCTAGTCAGTGGCTGCTAGGGGCATGAATAAGACTGAGAAATAAAGGAACCACAATATTGCTGTGATCTTCCCATCTATCAAAAAACGTGAGTGTGGTAATTCAGTGAAGAGGTGAATGCACAGCCATTTTGGTAAGTTGCTATAAAGAGGAGTTGAGAAATAGGCAAATGATTAAAATTAAATTGAGTTCTACAGTAGCTTTTGGGGGGTAGGTGTTTGCATTTTTAAGAACAGCCTACAGATCATATTTATTGAATATTTTCTTCAGATAAAAGTTTTGTGTAAATGATTTGTTGCAGTCAAGTATGCTATACACTGGAGGAAAAAAAAGGAAAAACCTACCCAACTTGAATGTTATTGGATTTTTTTCTCTCTTATTCAGCAACTCCCATAGAAGCATGGGAATGATTTCCTAGTAGCAATAGATTTTGAAACAGAATCCAAACCCACTTCCTGGTCCTGATGGATATGCGATGTGGAAAAACAATCACTCTTTAGGAGAACTCAGAGGACGGCAAAGAGAATGGTATTGTTTCAAGAAGCAAATGATCATAAAGGGACTCCGCTGCTCACTGATGATCCAGCGAGGGGCATGGGGAGAATGGTGAAGCAGTGCAGGTGACCGGCCAGGAATGGCACCACGTTCTGACACGCAAAGCTGTAGGAGGGAGCAAGTGCAGGAGACAGCCAGTGATCTGGAAGCCTGGCACTTCTGGTGGTGATTACGATGAACACAGACCCAAAACTTCATGGTGGGTGCTGTGCTGAGGTGCTGCAGTCTCAAACTCTTGGCTTAGTGGTATGGCAGCTGCCATCAGGGAAGGGAAAGAGCCGACATCGGTGGGATACTTCTGTACTCCAGGCCACACCCCAGGCTTTCCATACATTTCTCTGATTCCAACAATTTTATGAAGGTGGGGTTATCTTCAATGTACCAAATGGGACAACTGAGACTCAGAAATTAAAATGATTTGTCTTGATGCACATAATCAATAAATAGAAGAGCCAATATTCAATTTCAACTCCAATGCCAAAGTCCATGTTATTTTTTTAACATGCATCATGCCCTTTGTCCTGCCTATATCATATAACCTCTATTAACAATGACCTTGTTAAATTTGCAAACTGTGCCCTGGCTGGTGTAGCTCAGTGGATTGAACGCAGGCCTACAAACCAAAGGACTGCAGTTCGATTCCCAGTCAGGGCACGTGCCTGGGTTGCAGGCCAGTTCCCAGCAAGGGATGCACGAGAGGCAACCACACATTGGTATTTCTCTTCCTCTCTCCTTCCCTTCCCCTCTAAAGATAAAGTAAATAAAATCTTTTAAAAAATTTGCAAACTGTTGCAAATTCATGAAGAAAAAAATCAGATGAAATATATTTCTTGTTTTGATGCATTATTGTATACATAGAAAGCAGTTTGTTTCTTTTTGATAAATGAAAAATTGAATAATATGAAAAATGAATGTCATTCATTCATTTCGCCACTGGAGTGTGGAAGATCCTCAGGGGGAAGATCGCGATCCATCTTGAGGAACATGGTGCAATGAAAAGCTTTATAATCACTGGAACATAAGCTACCACAACCTAAAATGTAGCTGATACAGTTGATTCTTAAATATTATTTATTGAGTTTATGAACTAATAAATAAACATGCTTGAGTACAGTCATCCCTTATTAGGAGCTATTAGATCTTGAACAAATTAAATTTTTGCCTCTCTGAACTCTCTGGCCCACCTACAGCTCAAGTGAATTCTAAAAATCAGATAAAGAAGCAAAGGATAAAAACTAGCATTTAGTGAATTGATATTATAGACTCTTTCCCCTACATTATACTAATGAGGTAAGAATGTGAGTGAATACGAGTGCTTCAAAGCTTCTGCAAGCAATCATTTATTAAACACTTTGTACGTGAGTTTCTATTAAACAGTTATTTGCCCAAATGAATGAGAAAATGCTCTTAGAATTTGAATGAGATATTTAGGGTAAGTAAAAAATATATAAAAATAAACTTTGGAATGTATTATAGCAAGAAGTAGAATAGGTGGGCCATATCACTGCATTATAAAGGGTGAGAACAAATTCCATCACTAATGATGGAATCATAAAATGACTGCCATGAGTAGCAACAGAATCCTGGGTTGAATAACCAAGGATCTGAACCCATGTGGAACTACTGCGGAGAATACAAGTCATTTTTTCCAAGGTTGTACACAAAGTCAAGGATTAAACAAGAAATGTAGTTTAGCCCTCCTTAGGTACAATCTAATTTTATATCCTTCAATATACATTACCAACGTCATCTTCCCCCTGGAGATTTTGGGTTATTTCTATCCTGCATTGCTCTTTCTAGCATTTAGTTTTCTAGACTTCTACAAGCAGTGAACACGAGTAGGGCACACTGTGCCAAAACAAGGAACAGCTCTTGTTTTGAGGGATGTACCACCTGAAGCACAAATAATTCAGGGAAAGAAAAATGAAAATGCTATGTAGTAGCAGATAGTATAAATGTACTTATTTGTAGACTGATTACTTGAAACGTAATTTTTCAGGAAAGAAAGTAAATGATTAGCAAAAACTAACTAGAGACTTGTGTTGTGTCTTAAGGTTGTACTCACATGTTCAGAGCGAACCCCCGGAATAGAGAAGGATGATTGTAGCAGCAGAGAACCACAGTCCCTTCTCTCGCTCCCGTTCCACAACTCCGGGGCAGTCAGCCTGGCTTTTGTTTCTGCCACTTCCAGGTCCTGGTATTAATTGCCAGTCCAAGAGCATTTCAACTCTTCTCCTTATTAATGGTTCTGCACTTGTTGATAGGGGACCCAACGTTAAGAATTTTCAAGATTCAATGACATCATCATTATTGGTATACCTGCCAGTGAGAATAATGATAACCTTCAATACTTGCATCAACCTTTACACTTTCAAGATTTTCTTCCCTCCATTTTCACACTTTCACAAGAACATTATAAGTTAAATAAGTTATATTGCATGTCTTACCCAAAAAGGCATTGAGACTTACCTCTGGTTGCTGAACTCTGACTTCCAAAGCCAGAGCTTAAGTCTGCAAGCCCTCACCAATACCTCTCAACTTCCAAACCACACAACTCACTGTGACTCTGCATGAAGCTCATTTTGCATAGTTACCTGTGCAGCATCCATTTGAATTTATGAACCTTCCACCCTACACAACTGTTACCTTTTGTTTGGCCTTCTAACATAGTTATGTATTTCATATAGTTGAAACTTCATAGTATATAGCTATTGTATTCTTTTTATATTTAATATGTAGTATGCATTTTCCATGTTTTATATCGCATTCATAGTTATCTCTTTAATGTCTCCATAATATTGAAGCTAGCACATTTTATTTCATATTTCTCTATTAGGAATTATAGCTACTTCTAATTATTGCAGACTTTTAAATTTTTCAACAGCTTTTGTAAAAAGTTTCATAAAGAGTACTCTTTTCTTCTTTTTTATTATTTTCTTCAGATAGTAACTACGAATTGGATTTTAGTAACTTAAAATAGCATATGCAATTATATATCTTTTATATCTGTTGCCAAATATCTTTATTTACAAAAGTATTGAACCAATTTACATCATGAACATAAATAGATAAAAATAGCAAATGTTTTGTTCATGGGTATGATTTTCTTCCCTAACCCAGTAGACAAAAATAAACTTAATTCGGTTAATCAAAACTTTATTCAAAATCAACTATTTGCCAAAGTATTTTGTTAGACCCTGGAAAGACAACAGTGAATTAAAAAGGTACACAGCGTACCCTCAAGAAACTCTGGGTAACTTTGCCACTCCACACTCAGGAGGCAGGAATCATGTGCAACCAAAACACATATGTGTTTAGTGAACAAATCATTTTAATAGCATTTGAGTGGTGATGTATCTTCCAGTTTTGCGTGATTCCACCCTGAGTGTGTCATTCTTATTCAGCTGTCAGCACTCAGGAACAGGCCGTGATCATCTGTGTATGTTTCACACCACGCCCCCCTCCAGGAAAATGATGCATTGGCTCGTCTTTTTATATTTCCCAGATGAATCCATTGATTTGGAGTCCAGGCAATATTTTTCTTCAATTTTTCAGGTAAGAAATGTCAGAACTCTTTTTTCTTTAAATTATAGTTTGCATTCAACATTATTTTGTATTAGATTCAAGTATATAGTACAGTGTATAGAAATTCATACAGGTTACAAGGTATTTCCTTCAGTAATTTGAGTGCTCACCTGTTGCCATGAATAGTTATTACCATATTCTCAACTACATTCCCTATTTGTACCTTGCATCCCCATGCCTATTTTGTAACTACCAAGTAGTACTTCTTAATCCCATCATCTTATTTCACTCTGCCCCCAGCAGCCCTTCCCTGTGGCCTCTATCAGCTTGTTTTCTGCATCTGTAAGTCTGTTTCAATTTTGTTTGTTCCTGTATCTTGTTCATAAGTCTTTTATGGCTCTTCCTTAGCACCAGAGAAAAAAAAAAAAGTGTACCTATAAGGAGAAAACACTAGAGAAGAATCAGAAAACTTTGCTTAGCAGAATTAGAAAACTGTATCTGCCACCTATGTGACCTAAGAAGGCAAGATGTCTACTTAGTTTGTGCCTCATAGGTAAAGTGGATAAAAATGCTTTGCCTGTCTTTCCATGACTACCCTAATTGGCTAATTCTCACCACAAACAAGCTTTCTGCTGGAAGCAGGCCCCTGTTCTCAGATGCCTTTAATACCCATCTTTATCCAGCCTTAACCCCAGTTATAGAGCCTCACTCCAGATCCAGCTCAGCCAGCACCATCTCCAAAAAGTCTACCCATTATAATCTCAGCCAGCCCTGATTGCTGTTCCCTCCCATCACATTCCAAGTTTTGACAGTGTTACATTCAGCATTTTATTGCGAACTACTTTAAATCATTCTTAAATTGTTTACTACCTTTATGTCTTACTGGCCTTGCACTTGTCTACTAACTTTAACCCAAAGATCCAATTTTATTTAATCCTGTAGGATCTGCTATGGTACTGAAAACATAGTAGGTTTCCAAACAATGTTTTGAAAACTCAAACAATGTTGTTTTTTTTTAAAAAAAAAAATGATTGAAAGCAATCAAAAAAATCCAAACTTGAAAGAATTTGATGCTGGAGAAGAAAGAACGGCAAAAAAAAGGGAGACTAACATTCTGCCTACTATCTCCAATTTTGGCGTTTTGAAATTCTCAAACTGTGCCTACAGGGAGGGATCGTACACAACCAAGCAGAAAGCACCTCAGGGAGAACACAGGCCGGACAGCAAACTTGGCAAAGATAGAGGTTGAAATTGTGAACCAGTCAAGATGAAGGGTAAATACTTAGAGATACAAATTAAAACATCCCAAAGGGACAATAAAGTGGACAGAATTAAGGGCTATGCCTTAAGACTAGGAAAAACAGCCCAGAGAGGTCCCAAAACTCAGCCCTGGCTGCATTAGGGTGATCTTGCACTATAGCTAGAGTACCAGCAGAGAGGATGAAAAGAATATAGTACCTCTTGAGGGACAACATGATCCACCACCACTACCAATAATTTTTATTCTAATACCCCATCATTGATAATTAAATGACTATATTAAAGTTAATAATTGAAGTTTAATTGATGCAAAATATATGGTATAAATTATACCATTTGAAGAGTTTTTATGAATGCATATTTTTGTATAAACATCTTGAAAATCATAAGATAGGACATTCTTATTTCCTCATAAAGTTTTTTCTGATGCCTTGCAGATAATTCCACCCACTTTCATTTCTAGGCAGCCACCGAAATAGTTTCTGCCACTACAGATTAGTTTGACCTGTTCTAGAGTTTCATATACATAGAATAACATGGCATGCACTGTTTTCTGTGCTTTGTTATGTTTTCTTTTTTATTGCCGAATAGTATGCATTATCTGAGTATCTCAAAAGTTGTTTTTCCATTCAGTTGCTATTGGACATTTTGGCTGTCTCCATTATAGAGATATTATAAGTAAAGCTGCTATGGATATTTGAATGCAAGTCTCTCATGGGTATATATATATTTTTATTTCTCTTGGGTAAATACCTGGACGTGGAATTACTGTCATGTGGTAAGAATATGTTTCACTACAGGAAAAAGCAGTATAATGTTTTCCAGAATAGTTTGTTCAACCAAATAACAGACGGTAAATCCAGCTGTTCCACATTCTTGCCAAAATTTAGCATTTCAATCTTTTTTGTATTTTATTTCAGTAATTGCAGTGAGTGGACTGATGTCTCATTGTGGTCCTTGCATTTCCCCAATGACTAACGACACTGAGCATTTTGTCACAGACTTATTGGCCATTTGCAGAACTTTTCTGAAGGGCTTCCTTTCCTGTTTCTATTGGATTGTTTGGCTCCTTATTACTGAGCTGTGAGAGTTTCTTGTCAGCTATATGCATTGGGAATGTCTTGCCCAATATGTTGATTATATTTTTTCATTTTCTTAATGTTGTTTTCCAGAAAGCAGGAGTTTATAATTTCAATACAGTTTAATTTATCAATATTTTTGGAACTAGTGTTTATGGTTTCTGTCTAAGAAATCTTTGCCTATAACATAGTCAAAATTTTTCCCCTATATTTTCTTGAAAATGTTGTACATTTTAGCTTTTAGTTAAGGTCTATAATCCATTTCAACTTAATTTTGTGTATGATGTGAGCATTTAGATTCTTTCCATGAGAAGATTTACTTTTTTCTTCATCATTGCTGAATTCACCACATATGTGTAGATCAATTTCTAGATTCACTATTCTGTCCCACGCATCCATATATCTGTCCCTACTGTGCACTGTCTTGATCAAATGACAGTCTTTAAGTCATGAAAACATATAGTTTATGTCTTTCAACCTTGCTTTTTTCTATTTTTACAAAATTATTTTGGCTAGTCTAGATCTTTTACATTGCCACATAAATGTTAGAATCAGAACGTCAATTTCTATTTTGAAAAACCTTTAAAAAATTTTATTGGGATAGCGTAGAACCTATAGATTAACTCAAGAACTGATAACAGTATTGAATCACACAATCCATGATCATGATATACCCTTTACTTATTTAGAGCCTATAATTTCATCATTTCTTATAGATTCTTACTGAAGAGTTATTAAACAGATTCTTAACTGTATCCCTATATAATTAATGAATTTTAGATGGTATTATAAATAGAAATATTTACAAATATTTTAGTTTCCAGTTTTTTTATTGTTAAAATACAAATATATAATTTATTTTTGAAATTTTACCATGAGACTTTCAAAATTTATGTATAAGTTTAATAATTTCTTGAACATTCAATAAAATTTTATACACACACAATCATGGCTTCTGTGAATTTATTTAGTTTTTCTGTGAGTTTTATTTAGTTTTCATTTTCAGTATGTGTTTTATTTTTCTGAATTATTATAATACCGCTCAGAATAATATTGAATGGAATTGAAGAATGCAGGCACCTTTATTTTACTTTCAATCTTAGGTAGAAAAATTTTAATTTGTCACCATTAAATATTAGTTGCAGTTTTCTCAAAGATATATTTTATCAAATTGAGCAAGTTCCCTCCCAATTCTAATTCTTGTAAATTTTTACTATAAATAGGTATGAATTTTGTCAAATACCTTTTCTGCTTTAATAAGATTATCATAAGATTTTTTCTTTTTTCTTATCATAATGAATAACATCAATTGATTTATAAATGTTATATTAACTTTGAATTCTTGAAATAAAAACAATTTTTCATGATGCATTGTCATATTTCTATTTTGCTGTATTTGATTTGCCAAAGTTTTCTTAGGGATTTTTTATGTCTGTGTTTTTGAGTATTATTGGCCTGTAGTTTTCATGTAAAGTTTTCCTTCAGTTTTAAATCAAGGTAATGCTATACACATAAAATAACTTCAAAAATGCCTTAATAAAATGATGTCACTTTCATTGCTATGTCTTCTCTTTACTTTGAATCGACTAGTATAGTTCAAAGTTTATCAATTTTGTTGAATTTTCATTAAGCTTTCCTCCTTAGCATTTTCTGTATTTATTAACATTGGATTTAATTTTTCTTTTCTCTATGAAGAGACATAGATCATTGAAATACGGAGCTTTTCTTTCCTTTTTTGATATAAGAATTTAAACTGTAAATATACCTCTAAATACTGCTTTAGATGCATCCCACAAATTTGAACTTGGTATTAATTTTTGTTCAGTTCAATGTATTTTCTAGTTGCCCTTATAATTTCTTTTTTGACCTATAGGTGATTTTAAAAGGATTGGTTATTTTTCAAATGTGGGTGAACTTTCCACATTTTTGTTAATATTTTTCTAGTCATTCATTGTGGTCAAATAACATAATTTTTATGAATTCAGTCTTTTTTTTTTAAATATTTGTTGTGCACTTGAAGAGTTATTTTGTTTCTGTTTGCTGCAATGTTCTATAGATACCAACTAGATCAAAGTGACAAATAATGTTCCCAATTAATACAGCCTTTTAAATGTTCTCTTTATTCTTTTTTCTTCTTTTTTAAAATTTTTATTGTTGTCCTGTGACAGTTGTCCCCATTTCCCCTCCATGTTCTCCCCAGCCCTGCCCACTCTCCCCTCCCACATTTAGTCCCCTCTTTGTCTTTGTCCATGGGTCCTTTATATACGTGTTCCTTCACTTGACCCTCAATTACTGAAAGAGGAATGCTGACATTTCCAACTATAATTGTAGTTTTTTCTGTTTTTTCTCTCATTTCATCAGTTTTTTTCAAGCATAGAAGCTCTGTTAATAGTGCATACACATGTAATACTGATATGTCAATTTAATGAATTCATTTGTAGTAGTTATGAAATACCTCCCTTTCATCTGCTAATATTCTTTCTTCTGAAGTTCACTATGTTTGAAATTAATATATAACTTTCAGCTTTCTTATAATTCATGTTTGCATGATGCTACTCTTCATTATTTTACATTTAACTTATCCAAGTCTTTATATATAAAATGTTTTAAATATAAAATGCTATAAAATACAGAGCTAGACCTTGAAATTTTATACAATTGGAAATTCTCTACACTTTAATCAGATGCTTTAGAACATATATAATTAATATATGTATTAACATAATCAGTTTCCAATGTGATATATTGCTATTGGTTTTTCATTTGTTCTATCAATTCTCTTTTTTTTTTCCTGCATTTGTTGGGTTAATTGAGTACCTTTAGTCCTGTCCTTTATCTCCTTCCTTGGCTTCAGAGTTATTTTCCTTTTTTAGATGTCATTTTAGGGTTTACAATATGCATCATTAAATCTACCTACCTACAAATAATTTTATACCACTTCATAGCTAACATAAGAAATTTATAAAATTATACTTTTATTTCATTTCTGTTTTGTAGTATTTTATCACAAAATATGCTTCTGCAAATATGATTAATGCCACAATAATTTGCTTTCATTTTTAATTAAAATTAATAATATTGCCAGGAAACATATAAAACACATTGTAAATATATTTTCACATATACTTAATATCTCCAGAGCTCTTCATTCATTTGTCAGTTCTAAGTTTCTTTTTGTTATAATTTGCCTTGGCAGTCTGAAGAAGTTTCTCCAACATTTCACAGTATGTAGTTCTATGCTTATGAATATTCTTGCTCGTATTTGTTGTTGTTTTCACTTGAAAATATCTTTATATTCTCTTAATTTAAAAATAGCCTTGATAGACACAGAATTTTACATAGTTTTGTTCACAGCACTTTAAAGATATTCCACTTTCCTCTAACTTGAATTATTTCAGAAAAAATCATCAATAATTATTATTTGTAATTGTTCCTGTAATGTGTTTTTCTTTTTCTCTGCTTTTGCAATTTTTAATGTATCATGTATTTTTAATAAGTTTATTTCAGTACAATCTGTTGTAGTTTTCTTATGTTTTCCTGCTCTGAGTATATTTGAACTTCTTGGTTTATAGTTTTTAATATCATCCAGGTTGTTTTCACATTAAGGGTTTATGAATTGGACCACATTAAAAGGAAGACTTCTGTTCATCACAATATGCTACTTATAAGTAAAATACAGGACACAGAATAGAAGTTGTTATTTTCAACACATTTACTCAACTAATATTTATATTCAAAGTATGTAAAACTCCCAAAATCAACATAAAGGCAGAGGATTTGAATAGGCACTTCATCTATGAGAATATGTATAAGAATATATTCATATCTTTAGTCATTGACAAAAAGCAAGCGAAAAATATTGTGTGATACTATTACATAAATTCATCAGAATCCATGAATGGATTTTTTATCCTTCCAAGCATCAACTATGTAAATTTTCTGAAACTAATCTTAATATATTGAGTGCTTAGTAGTACATGTCAGACTCTGATAAATGTTTTTAAGGCATTATCCCAATTTGTAATCTCAACAACCCATGAAGTTGTGGAGTATTATTATTTCATGCCATTTTACATATAAGGAAATTGAAGTCCTAAATAGCTTAGTAACTTGAGCAAAGTCTTGCAACAATATGTGGCAGAAAGAGGTGCTTAGAGCAGTATTGTTATTGAGTGCATTGAAAGTACTCAACCAATAGTTTCTGAAAATATGAAAAAGGTTTCTAACTCTTCATCTAAGCCCTGTATTTATAAAAAAATCTCATCTCTCAAAGGGAACCCTTAAAAACTAGTGCATAGCTGGGCTGAACTTGAAGTTAGGGATGAGTATTGGAAAGATTATTATATATTATTATGGTGCATGCTAGCATATTGATCTTGGTAATCATTTTCATTTTACTATCTATTGACTTATTCATTCAGCAACTATTTTTGAACAACTACCATGAACCAGAGCAGGGAATATGATTGCAAACAGCAGGGACAAAATTCCTTCTCTCAAGGAGCTAATAATCTGGGGGAGAAGATGAATAAATAAGGAAAGGAGAGAGAGAGAAGAGGAAGAAGAAGAAGAAGGAGAAGGAGGAGGAGGAGGAGGAGGAGGAGGAGGAGGAGGAGGAGGAGGAGGAGGAGGAGAAGAAGAAGAAGAAGAAGAAGAAGAAGAAGAAGAAGAAGAAGAAGAAGAAGAAGAAGAAGAAGAAGAAGAAGAAGAAGAAAAGGAAGGAAGGAAGGAAGGAAGGAAGGAAGGAAGGAAGGAAGGAAGGAAGGAAGGAAGGAAGGAGAAAACTGTAAAGTGATAAATGCTATTAGCAGGGTAAAGAAACTGAGATTACAGGGCTATTTTAATGAGGGTGCCCAAGAAAAACCTCTCCAAAGAGGTGACTTAAATAACAAGACAGAGCCAGCCAACCACGGACCTGAAAGCAGTGTGTTCCATGAAGAGGGAGCAGCAAGTGCAAAGGTCCCAGAGCACACTGGGTGAGTTTGAAGAACTCTGACAAGACCTGTACCCCTAATACATAGTGAGCAAAGATGCCCTTTAATGCCCACATTTTTAAATGTTTGTTTTGGATTCTATGCGGAATATTGTCTATGCTCATTCTGATTTGAAAGTCAAGCTGCTAGTATTGCTAACAATACTCGGCCTCTGCTATACTATGAGCAATTTAGTTGTAGCCTTAAATGTCCATACTTTGCTTGGCTAAGTTAATGCCCAGAAATTTGCTAGATTCACCAGCCCAAAGAGTCAGTGTAATGAGCAACAATGAGCATGCCTCATGGGATATAACACCCTTCAAGTAGTTTATAAAAGTGGTAATTCTAACCACACACTAATCCTGAAATTGGTTTCAAACGTCACTGTAGTCCTTGGTACCTGGTGAACATGCAGATCAATTCTGGCTCAGGAGATCCGCATTTCTGACAAACTACCAGCTGATGCTTTTGTTGCTGTCTCTTAAACCATTTGAGAATTAGACCTTAGAAGACTCCTAATAAATAAAAAATGCTTTGTCTTCCAGTGATATTTCAGTGCTCATAGATTTTTAGTTCCTATCAGAATGGTGCTCTGGGCAATGGCACAGATGGTCTGCTGCTTAATCTGGCACTGGTTGTGATAATTAAGTTAATAACAGATGTGAAAACACTGTACACATAATAAGTGTACAATTAATGTTATTTTTATCTAATGAAAACTTAACTGACTCAAATAAAAACTGAATTACGGATGATGGAACTATTAATATTATGTCTTAGTAAAATACATTCTTAAACACAATGGACTTCTCCACTGTGTGGATTGGTTAACATACGGTGCAATTGCTTTGTGGTCAGCACTGTGTTAAACACTGAGATAACAGAAATAGTTTCTGTAGAATAGTCTCTGCCCTCAAGGATCTCCAATACAGTTGAAGAAGCAAAATAATAATAATAATTAAAGAGAAAATATAATTAGCTGTTAATTTGGGTGAGAGCACATTAATTACTATAGGGGATCAGAGGCAAATAAGATCAATGAGGTATGGTGTTGAATTCCTGTTCTATACGCCATGATGGGCAGTCCTGACAAGGACAAGGAGACCAAACCAAGCCATCGGCTACCTTGATTTCTCTATTTCCAGGACAACTCAGAGAGCAAGCACTATGAGCTTCCATCTTTTCTCAGTGTATTGTTTCCTGCTTGCAGCAGTGTCTAGGGAATAAATTAGGCCATGTAAGTATGCAACTACTTGATTTATTGACTATGTAGACCTGTCACTAGGAATGGGAGAAGCTACAGGGCTGCTGTTCTCCAGAGGTTCTTAAATATGTGCGAGAGAGAGACTGAAAGAGAGAGAGAATTGTTTTTCTCTTTTGGACTCTTCATTATTCTTTTGTTCCCTTGCTGGCTCTACCCAGGTTACCAGGCAGGATTGATTTTGATCCTGGGCACTTTTAGTGCATCATATTCCCTGCTTTTCTTTTTTACAAAAAGGAGGTTTGGTAGCGGAGTCTATCTTTTTCAGTATCTCCACAGTACTACTTTGATAACAATAAAATACCAATTGACTTCCTTCTAAATGTGAACAAACTGCAATACTGTCAAAAGTATGCCAGGATAAAAGTCTGATATTTATTTTTTTTACCTACTGGCTGGTTTAAAATGCCTTTCTAGTGTTTTATTTTTCACTTTTAGGTGTATGTATGTGAACATGAGAGCACGCACACGTTTTCCCCATGAATTTTTAGACCTGCAAATAGGTCTGCCTATTTGTAGAATACTATTTGAATATAATCATACATTTTATAAACACTGTTACTGCTCATAATTTTATTTTCAAACTGGCATAGACAAGAAAGGCTGTATGAAAGAGACAGACGTTAGATTAAGCCTTACAAACCAGATAAGGCTTCACCAACCAGACTGGAGAAGGCAGGGTAAGACAAACTCCAGGTAAGGGAACAGGAGTGCTCAGGTAGAAAAGGACGTCTACTTAAAGTAAATAGTACACATTAAGATGAAAGAAATGAAACCACGTGGGAGAAGATTTTAATTGCTGACAACATTTTGGGCATAAGTTAGGAAAAATATATCCTCAGTTTAATTTCAGGGAATAATATGACATAAATGTTTATGCAAAATTAAAACAAATTACGAAAAAATGTATTGAGATAATTTAGGCATAACATAACTTGGACACAGAGTACAGTTTAAAATAAGATAAGGGTGTAACAAAGAGGAGGGACGTGAATTACTGTACATACTAACTGATTTCATACAGCCAGCTGTTATATAGAAAACAGATGCCATTAGAGATATCCAGCAACATTATTAGTACTTCTAAGATACTTTATTTTCCATAATTCTACAGTGGAATCAGATAAACATATGAGTTGCTCAACTCTTCAATAGACAACCCTTGGGTGGGTGGATGTCTTTGGAAATGAAATGTCAAAAACACCTCAGTTTTAAAGAATCCAAGACAAATCTATAGATTGAGATGGGTGGATTGCCAGATTATTTGAAATGCTAGATGAAGAACTTGTCCTTAATGGAGTCCCAGCAACTTCTAACTATATATCCTTCTATCTCTCATTTCTAGAAGATCCTCTGTAAGAATCTTGTTGTTTTTTTGCACCATGATTAAATATATTTGTGCTTTAACAAGTCTTAGAAATGTCTTTGCAATTCACCATTGACCTGCCAAAAGAAAATAGTGAATCTAAACTTTTGACATGTTCTCCCTTAAACTTTTCATATAACATCACCAAACCACTAGTAAATCAATGCTCTTAGACTCTCTCGTCCATGTAGTCTATCCTGCTCACCCATTTGCCTGGAATTTCCTTCCCTGTTGACTTTATTTAGGTCTCTAGTTCCTGTTGAATAACTCATCCTTCCTTAGATAAAAGATGTTCTTATTTTTACCTTTCTATTCTTTCCCTCTCTAACTCCTATTGATCAATTCATTCTTAAACATTCATTTCAGCCCTGACTTCCTTTGACCTCCCTCACTGCATTCCAAACTTCAACTGAATGTTGCTCTTGTGACTGTATTCATTGTTATCCCTGAAATCATCACCATTGTAATTACAAAAAGCAGTCCCATCAAGCTCCTTGAGTCAAACTTTGGAATGAAAATCTCACAGTGCAATTTCTTCAGTTCTTAATACTCCTTGGTATACAAACTAAAGTTCTAGCTGAAGCTCCATCTTCAGGGATTTGGGAAACAACTCTACAGGATAGGGTGATCAAAGCATGAATTTTTCCCCAGGAAAATTTCCAATAATCTATGAACAGAATCTATCTCCAAGAATAATTTCAGAAAATAACTAGCAACCCTAGATAGATACATACAATAGCCTCATAAATTTCCAAAGATACCTGAAAGGCAGTACGATGCAGTCACTAAGATTCAGACTGTCTTACATGCAGGCCATCCTGATTAAAATTCTTATTCTAGCAACACTAGTTGAATATTACCAACAAGTATTTACCTTTCCCATGCCTCGGTTTTCCCCTGTCTAAAATAGAAATAATAATAATACCTAACTCCTGGGACTGTTATAATTCGATGTGTCAATTCGAAAGCATCTAGAGCGTTATACGACCAGGAGTAACGATTCTGGCAGCGTTCCTGGGAGAGACAGTGGTGGTAGTACCAGCGCCACTACTGCTAACGTGGAAAAAAAGCATATGGAAACCCAGCAACGTGGCAAAGCAGAGTATGTCTGGGATGTGGGGTTAAAAAAAGATTGAATTTACTGGCATTCAATTACCTTAAGATCCTTGAGACTGTATTTTCACAAGTTATTGATGCTCAGTTTTTGATTATCTTGTTAATAGATTAGGGTGAAATGAGAGAAGCAAGAGGTTTGCCTAATAGGAACATATGTTTAATGTATTCAAAGGCTATAAAATACAGCAAAAGAATGTATAAATACACTCTTAAATACTACCAGTCGTTTTCAAGTTTGAAGAAAGAACAATAGAAATATCAAGAATCAAGGAGCTCTTGTAGTAAATAGTTTTGTAACAAGTTGTAAATGAGATATTTGAAACAAATGATAACCAGGAAAACAGTGGTGGTAGAGATACCGAATTAGCCATAAGCAACCCAGTTTCTCCTGGACTCGCCTTTCTAAGCTTTCTCCACTTCACAAAAAGTCCCTGGCCTTGGCGGGCTGGAAAATGCGTATAATCAGTGCCGCGGTTTCCAGATGTGCCATGCTCCTGTTCCCCTCCTGTCTCCCTGCAGCATGCACAGTCAGGGCCACGCTGATTTCGCTGAATTCTTCTACCAAATGCTATCTCTCTGAGGTCAAGGACCTTATTTGCTTTGTGTCCACAACTGTAATAAAGAAATAAAATGTTGTGCTCACTTTGGCAGCACACGGGCTAACACTGGAAGGCTAGAGATCGCCATGGCCCCTGAACAAGGGTGTAGCGTTCCATATACTTTTTTAAGAAGTGAGAGGTATAGACTTAATACTCCCATTTCTAAGCCATTGTTTAGAGATAAGACAAATGTTAGTCATATGGAGCACCAAGTATAATGTTCTTCTTTTCACCTTTTATGAAATCTTTTCTGGAGGAATTATTCATTATTTCCAATAAGAAAAAACTGGCAAAAAGAAAAAGGAAAAGAAACAATGTGTATTTGTACTTACATTTTTCCCTCTTAGGACTACATTGCACACTACTTTTCATACATTTAAATGGATTTGGTTTAGTCGTGTGCACTATCGTCAAGTATTTATTGAAAATATTGATATTTGTGCTATAAATAATGGCTTCTTCCCTTGAGGCTCTTGAAAAAACTGAGAAGACAGACATATAAAAAATAATTGTAGATGCTCACATAAAAGTTCTAGTTATATGATAGTCATTTTTTATCCAATAAAAATTTTGATAATATTAACCATTTGCTAAGCATTATGGGATCTGAGAATAAAAAATGACAAATAGAATTGTTGCCTTCATAGAACTTGTATCCTAGTGAGGGAGCAAAACAGTGAAATGAGATATTGCCATAAACATGGAAAAATACCATAATAGGAAAAGTAGAGTGTGCTAAGAAGATATATAAAAGGCACAATAAACCAAACCTATAGTCTCTGTTTCAGTTAGAATGAGGTTTACTGCATATAACAGAGACCTAAAAGAATAGTGATGTAAACCAGATAGAAATCTAGTTCCTCATATAAATATCTGAAGGTAGGCAGTTGCTCAGCAATGCTGTCTGAATCCCCTGGGAGTCAGGCTCTCTTATCTTGCTACTACACCATCCTTGGCCCTATCTCAACAGATTGAACTCTAAAACTAGGCAGCCACATAGATGTGTCTTAAATACACATTCCTATGTGGGGGAAAAAAAGCCAGTCTGACAAACTTACATATTGTGTGAGTTCATTTATATAACAGTCTGGAAAAACTAAAAGCATAGATAATAGTAAAAAGATCAGCGACTGCCAGGAATTCTGGTTGGTGGCAGCCAGTGGTTCATACATGAAGCACAGTGAACACCATAGAGAAGTGAAACGATCTGTATGGTACTGTTCTGTGTGGATGTAAAATATCGTGTATTCATCAAAACCCAGAGACATGTATTACACATAGAGTAAATCTCAATGTGTATGAATTTTAAAGAATAATTATTTAGGAAGTCGGGATCCCAAGATGCTATGCAGAATGTGACATTGTAACTGTACTGCAAGTACATGAAATGAATTAATTGAAGGAGATGGGGTAAATGGTGCTAATTCAGATAACTTTGGGAAATGAGTGGAATCTGTTAAGACTAAATACAAAAGGAACTGTACATAAGCTAAGCACTACCCTAGCTGATAGCACTTCCCAACAGGCCAACAGTTCTGAAACCACAACACACATGTATTCGAATTAAAACATTTAGCAAATAATGGCAGTCGATGCAAGCCAGGATTTTCACTGTTAGAGAGGGAGGCTACAGGTAAGCTAAGTAAAAAGGCTAAAATTAGGCATGTGGCAATGAGTTAGAAAAGGAAACTTTCGAGTGCATTCATGTTTAGCTTAATGTAGATGATTACACACAGAAGTATTTATAGGTAGATGTTTATGCTCACACACAGATATTTCCCTGTCTCTCAGCTAAGGGCCCCCAGTGAGAACAAATAGCACTCAGTTCTTGGTGTCCAAGTCCATTCTCAATTAAATAGAACTTGGGCTCCCTTGATAAATGGCTCATTCTAGAGCTGGCGTGAGAAATATACAAGATGAGCCTAAAACATCTTCAGTGCCAGAAAGTAAGAAAGTGATAAAAAACAACAGCAAAAGCAACAAAAAGCTGTACGATTTTAGGATTTACTTCACAAGAACATACTAATATAGTTTCATTCATTTTGACAAATATGCCACATTTGTAGGATATCAATAATAGAGGAAACTGAATGCGGAGTATACAAGAATCCTCTGTGCTATCATTGCAATTTTTATGTAAATTTAAAATGATTTTAAAATTAAAACTGTATCTTTTAAGAAGATAACTAACAGCCTTAAATAAGCTGCTACTTAAAAATAATTTAAATATTTAGACCACTAAAGGTAAAATAATTTTGAGTTGTCTGTATACCCATGACTCCTATTAAAAGCTCAAAAGTGTTCATGATGGGTTTAAAATATGTATTTATTGTTGTATTAAATTCTATTTAGGAAACTATTACATTAAAAATACATTTAACAATGACAGCAGTAGAGAAATTCGGCCAAATTACCGAAAGGTTCAGGATTAGCTTCATGGATGGTTACGTGTGATGCTTACCACATGGTGGGTAATGGTTTCTATTATCACTAGTTGAGATTCGAGTGTTCACATAACCATAATGTAATATTTTATTACCATCTATAATGGAAACATATTTTTTTATAATTGAGCCTTTTATGTGTGAAAATCTTATACAGTAGAGGAACTGAATATAATAAAAGTCAGTATAAGATTTTACAAGGGACCACACAGTTCAAATAGTGAAAGGGAGGCACGTGAACTGGGAACAAGAATCGCTGGCCCATATTCTCTCCTGCTGGTCTCATTGGAGAAACAACAAGGTGAGAAAATCCGGTGGTACTCTTGCCAAAGAATCTCGTATGTCATGGAAAAGATGCCCTTGTAGGATTCTGTTTCAGTGACAGAGGTCAAAATATGCTTTCTTATAAGCATGCAGGTGTACAAGGGGAGCAAATGATAAAATGGAAGCATAGCTCAGAACCCTTTCATCTCAGGGTATTTTTCTGGATTGGGCTGTAAAAAAGTGCACCCATATAAAATGTGAAATCGGAACATTAGTACATCTGCTATAACAATATTTATATCTACCATTTATTAATTGCATGCCAGACAAAAGTTACCTATATACTTAAGTAATTTTTTTTGAGAGGTTGAGTTTAAATTCAATTAGAACCTGACATCAGTGATGATGGAAAAGGCACAGATGCATAGGAGTCATGTATGTAGAAATATTAAGTGAACACTTAGGATTGGATGTCATTGCAGAAGGGAAACCATAGCTGTAAGAAAGCTAAGTACAGATCATTAGGAAAATCCATCTTTAAATGACAGGAGGAAAAAAATAAGCCAGAAATTTACAAAGAGCAATAACTTTAAGAATAAGAAGAAGAGTCAAAATTTAAAGCTCAGTTCCACTATTTCCTGAGTATGAACTTTCACCCTTTATCTGTTGGTTCATCCATAAACAAGAAAAATTAATTCTTGTTTCACCAGCTGAAAGAGAATATTAATGTAATATATGTAAAGTGCTTAGTTCAATCCATTGTTCAAAGTGAAGATTCAAAAAGTGTTATTTTCCTCCCTCATGAACACTTACTTTCTTTGAAAGGAAAGTGAGTCATAGAAATCAATACAAAAAATTCAGAAAAAAATCATTAAACTACCATGCTATTCAGGAAAACATTGATCCTTTAAGAAAGGCATGGTATTTCCATGGTGTGTTTTATGCAAGATCAACTTTACTCGTAGACAACAAATTTTGACTTTATCCCAATTTTCTCATGGTGAGCTTTGACTCCACTGAATGAGAGTCATGTAAGTTAAGTATCACAATATGTTTGTGTAAAGGATATAAAAATTTAGCAGCTCTTGGATTTGTTAAATCCATGTTTTCCTTTTAAAATACTTTCGGGATTAAGCAAAACCCAAAAGGTGTTTTACTAAACACAGTTTCCATTCATGTAGAAAAGTCCCATAGGAAATTTAATCTTTCTGTTTCTGATACTTTCACACTTAACATCAAAGAATTGTTTTGTAAGAGTTATTTGATATATTAAGAGGCTTTTTGAGCTTTCTTCCAAGGCTTTCAAATTGTTTTTCTTGGAAAAAAAAAAATGTAGTTGCATATAACCAAGGGGAAACTAATTCATACACCACTGAGTTCAAATTCAGTTCAAAATTCTAATGCCAAATTATCCCAAAAAGTCTTTCCTGGTTAAAAAAACTCCCTCCATTGTAACATTTCAGCTAAATACTTCTATAATACTTTATAGCAGATATATGTAAAATTTTCTTTATTACCGCATTAACTTCATATACATCATTACAGAAAGATATAACTCCTATGTAATCGAAATGAGAAAATTGCATGTTCTAACATATTGCTCTTATCAGTTGAAGATGCATGATTGATTCCACAAAATTTTGAAGAGTTCTAGGGTGAATGAAAGAGTGGGAACTCTGTTAGGCCTTGCTGATCAGATACGTGAAAGCTGCTGAAGTTTTCTCTACCAGAAGCAAAGAAATTTAACCTTCATTTCTAAAATTACTATGGCATTGGACTTTTCTTATCTTTAACACAGAAAAAAGTAATCACCTGTACTCTAGACTACCAAAATAACCAGTTAGATGGTCACTTTATAATTGTTATTCCCTCTGCTTAGTCCATTTTTCTGAAGCAAAGAACTCTCTTATTCCCACCCTCAAACTTTCAGTGCATTCTTCATAAAACATCCAGCATTAGTTCCTTAAAATTTAAATCCATTCATACCTCTGATCCACTTGACAATCAGTGAATGCTACAGACTGAATTTTGTGCCATCCCCCCAATTTATATGTTGAAGCCTAATCCCCAATGTCATGGTATTACAGAGCAGACCACGGCCCGTCCATGTTGTGCCTTGGTGAAAGACTCAACAATTAATGCTGGAAGGAGCATGTCTTTATTTACAACATTCCAACCTTGGGAGAGCTGAGAGCACCTCAGCTCGGAGCCCTCCTTTCCCATGAGACCCAGCACTTCCCATGCTCCCCATCTGGCTATGAGCCAAAAGCATCCCCAAAGTTTCCCATGTCCTCATCTGTGCAGGGTCTGGACTACGTTGTCATCAGCCCCCATGCAATACCCAAGAAAAGCATGTGCTGTGTTACTCTGGATCATGGTGAAACTCAGGAAAGACACAGGTCTCAATAGTCCAGATGAATCCATGTGTAGCTGGACAGGATCTTGCAAGGAAGTCCTTCGCAGCTCCGGAGTCAACTAGAGCAGGTACAATCACTGCAGCAGCATCTCCTTTCTCATAAGTCCAGGCCTGCTTCCTCACTATAAACTACATAGCTGCTTGCTCACTTCTCCCCTGTCCTACCCTTTTCCAAAATGCATGGCAAAAATCCCTACTATAGACAGCTTGTCTCTTCCATCACTACTACGCCCCGTGTGGCCAAGAGAGAGAATGGCTGCGACATCTACATCCTGGCACCTTCTCCTTACCCGGCTTTTCTGACTCCTCCTACAAAGGGTTACATCTGCCATTCCCCTGGTATCTTCTGCCTTTCTCTGGCTACCATGGTTAGTCCGTGCAGGCACGGCCCCTGAGGCTGAGCAAACCCTCCCCAAACTCTCTTTGAAGCAGTCTCAGCAACTCCCTCCAGTCCCCCAGGAGTCAAAGTTAAGGCTATCTCCCTGGAAGGACCGGTTATTTAACAGAACTATAACACTGACCAGCCGTTATTGATATGCAAAGTAACTTTCAATGGCCCTGCTCCCCTCCCCAGGCCATGGCTTTGGAGGCTTTGGGATTTTCTTTTCTTTTTTTTTTATATTCCCTGGGGCTTCTAGCCTACACACCATTTGAACCTCGTTCCACACTTATCACAAAGGTTTGTGAAGGTGGGTCTTTTGTGAAATGATTAGATTATGAAGGGTGGACCCCTCATGAATGGGATTAGCTTCTTACAAAAAAGACCCTAGAGATTTATCTCATCCCTTCTTCTATGGGAAAACACAATGAGAAGATGGCCATTGATGAACTGGAAGCAAGCCCTCATCAGCCACCAAATCAGCAGGCACCTTGAACTTGAACTTACGATCCTCCAGATCTTTGAGATAAATCTGACTTGTTTACAAGACATCCACTCTGCCGTATTCTGTTACAGCAGCTCAAGTAGACTAAGACAGTCAATATCTATTTTCCAGGAAAAGCAAAACAATCACTGATTTCCTTAATGTGCCCTCCACTAACAAATCCTGAGTCTTGCTGACCTTTGGGATGACCCATGAGGAACACTGTTTCCAAAATCAGTGCCTTTGCACACGCTTTCCTCTCTGCCTGGACTGTGCCCATGCACCCTTTGGCTCATTCAAAATGTCCTCACTACCAGTGTCTTCTTTGCTGTGGAGAAATCTTCTCTCACATCCTGTTTTACACTCACTGAGCGTATTTTCACAGTACTTAAAAAACTAAATCAAATTTGGAACTTTTTTAACGTTTCAATAATTGAACTTAGCTCTTGAGCTCCACTTTTATTCATCACAGAATACTTTGTCTAGTCCTATCCAAAGTTATTTCTCCATCTCTTTAAATTCACACCCAGGCTTATTACCCTCCATTCATTCTTTACTGAGCCCATGATCTAACTCTAAATGGGCTTATCTCACATTCAGGTATTGATGGTAGGTTATATCTGTTTCCCCTTTTTGTGAAGTAATTTATTCCACTGGCTCTTTCTTTAGAAACCGTAGTGTCTCTCTATTTGCCACAGTTATGCATGTTCTTGCAAAACTATTCTGAGTTCTATCTTGGTCTCTGTGGTTAACCATCTGGAGAGTTCTGCTCCCTGGAAACATCTGTTTCTCAGTAGTATAGAAAATTATAAATACTGCTAGAGTTATTATAGTGTGTGTATGTGTGTGTAGAAGGGTGCCTCAACAGATCAGTCCTATAAAAAATACAGTGCCAGAGTTTTTACACTACGATATTGCCACAAAAATGAAAGTAACTTTTCTTTAAAGATTACATTCTTCTCAGCCTTCACCCTGAGCAAAAGGTCACTTTTGCTCTGGGATTGTCACTAACACATATGCAGCTTATCTTTACTTCAAAAGCTAGGGATGCACCCAGAGATAATTGGGATACATGGATTTATTGTAGACATCTAGCTGTATCTAAGTATTGGTAATATCTTTGCTAATAATTGGTTATTATCTCAAATTTCATTCCAAAACATTTCAGTATTTTTAATGCTTGCTTCATAGGATGGACTATAAGCTTCTTCCCCTCATCCCCAGTATCTGACAAACATTCTGGCCTATGACAAATGCTTGATAATTGTTGAATTAATATACTTAATATGATAAATATTAATATCATAAAACTAATTGTTGATGAATACATAATTAAATTAATATTTAAGACAATTAAGAAAGACATAAAATCACAGTATATATGAGGTCTCTGGAAATATTTGTTGCCTAACCACTGTAGTAAATTCAATGTTGATAGCAATTATTTATTCCACCTAATTGTATTATAAAGTTAGATCCTTGTCATGGTGTCCTGGATGGTAAACTAGACTTGTTTGTTCTTTAACTTTTGGACTGGGACATGTAAAGCTGCATTGACCAAAGAGTGTTAATTATGCTAGTAGAGACTTAAAATAAAACACATTTGAAATCTAGATTCCAGTCATGAAAAATATTTCCTAGTAAATCAACCCTTCCATATAAAAATAAAACAGTGGACAAAATATTATTTTTAAAAAGCACTCTGGGGCTGCTGGAAATCAATCAAAAGCAGGGAAAGGAAAGGAAAGAAAAGAAAAGAAAAGAAAAGAAAAGAAAAGAAAAGAAAAGGAAAACTTAAAACAAATCTATACTTCAAAAAAATGCAAAAGAATTGAGTGAACATTTCCTTTCCATGTCCCCCTACCCTCACCTTCAAGACAGAACTTGCAGGGTAGCTAAATTTCAGTTAGAAAATCTGTAGTTTTGTGGGTTTAAACAGAGGACAAAGCTCAGGTAAACATAGTAGTTAAAAAGGAAAATAATAAACCCAGGAAAGGAAGGTCCCGGAGGTAAAGCCCTGATTCTGCCAAAATTTCTGGCCCCTGAATTATGTATGGAGGGGAGACTCCAAGCAGCCAAACTCAGAATGAAAGAGTTAAGGGGAGATTTTTAACTACACTTATGTCAGAAAAGATGTTTTTTTACATTTGAGTTCAACCATTATGAACATTAAAATATTCATTTTCTACAATGTATCATTCACACAAAATCCAGGTTACAACCCAAAATTACTAGACCTTTGAAGAAACAAACTTTAAAGTGTGACCCATATTTAAAACATGTGGCAATCAATATTGACTTAACCTAAGACAACACAAATAGAAAAATTAAAAGAAAAGGCTTTTAAAATTATTTTAACTATATTAAAGTGTAAAGGAAAATATGTTCATAATGAATATACAAATAGGAAATCTTAGCAAAGACATAGAAACTATAGAAATTTTAGATTCGAAATAAAAGAATCTCTGGGTGGGTTTAACAGGAATAGATGACCAAGAACAGAATTTAAGAATATAACAATTGAAATGATAGAATATGAAGAACTAAGAAAAAACATTTATATACATTGTAAAATGCCTCTTAAAAACTCAAAAATACCAAAGGATTTCAAGAGTTACTAGATTCCCAGGAGGACAAGAGAGACAAAATGGGTGTAAAACTGTCACATTACAAAGCCACTAAAGTCCCCCTTGTCACATTGGCAACCCACACACATGTCTTTAAACTTCACTTATTTTCCAAATACAGTCGTGTTTGTGTCCAGCGCTATAAAACTGTGTGATGTACTATAAAAACTCATGCTAATATTTTCCCCAAAAGAAAATGTGAAGTCCCTTTTTGTCTATGGATGATGTCCATTTTTCTTCTAGTTGAACCACATTTCAATTTTGATTTCATAGACTAAAATACTGAGATAAAAACATATACACTATTAACACACCACATGCAGGACAGTAAAAAATAAATAAATAAATTAGAAAGGGTAAGAAAACAAAAATATTTGGTTAACATATATAATCAAGTTTTCAAAATAATAAAGAAATATTTATAAGTATGATAGTTCTCATTTCTGCACATAATCATGGAGGTGGTGTTTAGAAATATCTTTTTTTAACAATCATTCCCTAATCGTTTTATTTTCAGAAAGTACTTCAGTTGTACCTTTCCTGGTAGAGTAACCCTTTCACTCATGAATGGGCTGCACCTTTGTAAAGCCTTCAGAGGGAGCTGGGCCCTGCTAACGATTTGGTTTCAAATTTCCAGGTACAGGTATTGTGAAAATAAATTTTTATTGGTTTAAGCCATCCAGCAACTCCAGGAAACTAATACATTCCCATTATGTAGTAACAACTTAATTTCCCTTTGAAAGTCAAGAACAATTGTACAGTAAATCACATTTTTGTCTGATGATTCACTGGCATGAGGAGATTGTGTGAGTGGCAGTCTCAACTTCCACTTTAATGGAATCATTATTATTTCCCTTAGTGGAAACATTCCTCCCTTTGAAACTAACTAGGACCTCCAGAGCAGCAGAGTCCAAACTGACGGGCATGAGAAGCAAAAACATTTATGGAGGTATCCCAGGGAAAATAGTGAGAGGACATTCCAATTTCCTTTCATGGACTCCTGGACCCATGAATCCTAGCTGTGAAAGAAATAACACTTGTTTTCTGATTTAGAGCATATACGATAACCAGAAGGATCACCCCTGCTTAGAAAGGTCTCGCTATCTAACTGTTCTATTACTGAGACTGCAAAAGACCATCCACCATTTGTCAAGCCAGCTGATTCAGATTATGAGAACCATGGTTCAGTGATGTAAATTCTGTAAATATGATTTCATTCCCTTACTTCATCTGCTTTAAAATGAGTTCCTTGGTGAGGTGCAATGCTGTAATACAATAAAGGTGGATAAGAAATTTCATTAAATTTACAAATGATATTTTGGCAGAATCCAGGAAACTAAAATCCATATCTGGAGTGACTATTTCAGTAAAAACAAAACATTGGCTCTTCCATAATGCATACAATAGAATGTAATCAACCTTCCACCAGATAACTGGCTGAAAAATATTTGAAAATGATGCCATATTGAAGCTCAGTGATAGTCACTGCTCTTTGCAGATTGATGATTCAGCCAAGTAAAACTTGGTTAATATAAGTTCACATCACTATACTGATGCATAATTTCTAGACCTGTCTGTTGGCCAGTTTGTTCATTGGGAAATGATGAGGATAGATGGGTCACCTTATCTACCTGATTATTAAAATCCACACGCAATGTTTCAGCTATTTGGTGAACATCCACATATGACACACATACCTTCACATTCTGTGCTCATTTGAGGAGGTTGATTACTCCTTACCACTTACCCCTTCCCCAGATATCCTTGTCACCAATTTTTCAATCATGTTCCTTCCAAATCCCTGACCATCTTGCTAAACCATTAGCCACAGCCTATGAATTAGTATAAATCTATACTTCTGGCCATTTCTCCTTTCACACAAAATTAACAACCAGATGCACTGCTTGAAGTTCTTCCCATTGGGAGTGCATCTTTTCTGGTGTCCTTGGAGTCTGTTCCATAGCGGGTATATATGCTGCATTTGTCCACTTTCAAGTGATGCCTGCTTGTCATGCAAAATCACCTGAAAATGAAGCGGGAGCTCTTTTATTCAGAATCAGTTACTCACAGGACACTCTATGTGAGAACATAGGTCTGCATCAAAAGAAGGAAATGAAGCAGGAATAGGATCACTAGCATCTGGGTCACTTGTTCATTCACTGAACTTGTACCTTCCTGCCCTTCATTGTCCTGCCCCCTGCTTGCGCCTAACTTCACATCCACTACTGCTGCTTGTGGATGGAGTGCTGCCTGCATGCCCAGCTCTCCATTTTGGTGGATCAGATAGTATTCAGTTTATGATGTATAGCTAAGGTTGCCTTGGCTACCCGTAATTAAGTGTCCAGTATCTGATAAAGCTCTGAAATAAGCCAGAAGTTGTATCTCAAAAGGAGAATCATTATTCACCAAGGATGCAAGGTTTTGCTCCAAAATCCAAAGGTTCTTGACTGTGATGTACATACAGGGATGCCTTAAAGCTCTGTACAAAATCAGTCTCTTCCATACCAGGACATGCAACATCAGATATGTTAGGTTATATTGTGCTAATGACATAGCAATGCACAGTAGCCTAGACCTGTTGCGGAGCCTTTCTTTTTTGCTTATTTGTTCTGGGCCCCATTCAAAATTGGCAGCTTTGGGAATTATTTGTAAAAATAAGCCTGAGTGACATTCCCAAAGGAGGTGCTTATTGCCTTTGAAATCCAAAGAGGCCTACTAGGAATGATGGCCCTTCTAAGTGATGGGAGAAGCTGCATGCAGCAACGTGTTCTTCAGCTTGGGAGGAATACCACGACGTATTCAAGATCATGGGACCTTTTAGAAATTTCACCAAATTTGTAGACTTTAGATTTTTTTTTTTTTTTGTGGCATGTATTTCCTATTCTCTGGCCTTAGTAATTACCACTTGCTGCTTACTGGGTCAATTAGCATAATATCAACTATATAATATAATGCAAGCAAGAGTCCCCAACCCACAGGCAATGGACCTGTTCCAGTCAGTGACCTGTTAGAACCTGCCCTGGGCTACAAGGGAAGCTCACTGGAGCTCTGCCTCCTGTCCCTGTCCCTGTCCCTCCCCCAACCCCACCCCATCCACAGCAGGAGGTGAGAGTCAGAGAGCCAGTGAAGGTCACCTGAGCTCCACCTCCTGACTGACTACCTGACACCCACACGCCCCCCCCTCATTGGGGAAAAACCAGTCCCTGTTGCCAAGAAGTTCGGGGACTGCTGATACAATGGATCAGGTTGATGTCCTGTGAAGAGAAGAATGACTAGAGTCAATGGGCAAGATTGTAACATAGGGTTGGAGAGTTGATAAAGCCTGGTGATCGGATAGCAACTGACCCTGTCAGCTGGAAGCAATCTCCTCCCTATTATCTTTGCTACCACATATACAGAGAAAGCAATTCGCCAGATGGGTAAGCGCATACCAGATGTAAGGGCATATGTTGATTTGATCCAACAATGGAACCGCATCTGCAGGAGCAGCTGTAATTGGAGTCACCGCCTGAGTAAGGTACGACAATCCACTATTGCTCTCTAAGATCAACCCATCTTTTTCACAGGCCAAAGAGATGAATTGGATGGGAACATGACAGGAATCACCAGTACTACTTGTTGATGATGGCACAGCCTCTACAATCCTGCAGGAATGTGGTTTTATTTGGGGTTTAGTCTTTTCAAAGGAAGAGGCCACTCTGGTTGCTTCCATTAGGTCTTTCCTACAAAAACAATCCATATTCCATGTATCAGGGAACTGATGTGGTGTTTTGAAAGTTGCTGAGTATGACTATTTTAATTATACATTTTGTAATTGGAGAAATAACTGCAGGGTAGATCAGGGGAGGCACTGGGCCCACTGTGAGACCTCAGCCCAAACTCCGGTGACTGCTTGACCTCCATGAAGTCACTACTGTAATGAGGTAAGAGTAAGTTTTAGTAATTACTGAAAAGGATTGTTTTCCTTTTGCCCTAGGAAGTAACCACAGGTCCCTTGGTGGAAAGTTAGGAGTAAGATAAACAGTGAAACTTTTGGCAGTGTAGTGAAGTCCTTCCTCAATAGGACCTGGCCTCCCCTTTATTCAAGAAATTCTGTCTGTGAACTGACTCAAACAATTAGAATTAAGAAGTGAATTTGTCAAGGTTGCAAGGTAAGAGGATGATATACAAAAACTAATTGTATCACAATATTTTAGCGACAAAACATTTAAAATGTATTGTCATTTTCTTAAGATCCGTCACACACTTATGTCCCAGGATTTGTTCATAAAAATTGGCAAAATCATGCCATTCTTTTGGTATGCACAATACCTCTGACATTCTTTAATCTCACTCTCTGGGCCTTGTTGGACTTCAGCCTACTGACAGGTAAACAGGGGAGGAGGGCACAATAAAGGTAGTTTTTCAGGAGAGTCAGCAGACCTTGTGAGGCTACCACCATAGTGGAGGACATTATGAGTCCTTAGGGGGTGATTAATTTTTGTGGTATATAGCCATCTGTAGGAAGAGATTTTGAGTTTGACTTTCAGAAATCTCAGTGATATGACTATAGGGTAAAAAAGGTTGTTTCAGGGCAATCACAGATGCTTTAAGGTCTTTTATTGGGACCTCGAGCTAGGAATTAAAAAGCACTGAACTCACTCTTTTCCTCTAAATTTCCAGCACACTTAGAATCAAACACTTACCCTATCACACTCCTTATTTTTATGCACACACAAAACATCTGTTCAACCCAAAACTTGTCTTCAATAGGCACTTGATTATAGTGTCCACAAGTAATAATTTTCATAACTGCATTGCCATCGAATGCCAGGAGCTAGCAGCGTCCCCTGTACTGATGTATAAATAGAGTCATTAATGTCTAAGTTTAGTGCGGTCAGAGCATTCATTCCAAATAACCCAGAAACAATTCATAGAATTCATGCTTAAGATTCTGCCTATATGGAACTACTTTTACTAACAAATTATGTGTCAGTCAGAATATAATAAAAGAATCAAACAACTAGAACGATTTGACCACATAAATCTGTGAGAGTTGGTTAAACAATCTCTATAATGCTTTCATTTTCAAACATAAGTCTGTAAGGCAAACACAAATGAAAGATAAATGTAAAATGGAGGACAAAGACAATTGGAACCCATAAGTAACAAAATCTGTGCTATTTATTTTTTGCAGCATAGAAAACTATCCAAAATTCAATGGTTCAAAACTAAATGAATAATTGTGTCTTACATCACAAAGTTTCTGTGAGTCAGAAATTCCAGGCGACCCAACTAGCTGGACTGGGGTTTGATCTGGTGCGGACAGAGGCTTCCGTCACCTGGCAGTGTGACTGGGGTTGTGGTGCCCACATCCATGGTGGCTCACACGTATGGCTCAGTTGTTTGCAGCTGTTGGAAAGACAACTTAGGTCCTCAGCACATGATTCTCTTTATAGGACTGCTTGAAGGACCTTATAATATGTCAACTGGCTTTACCTAGAATGAGTAATACAAGAGAGATAGTGAAGAGAATGTCAAAATGACTTGTATGACTTAGTTTCTGAAGACATGCACCATTATTTCTTCCATTTTCTATTCATTCAAAGGGAGAATATTAGTCTTCCCCACACAGAAGGGGAATAAAATTAAGGTCTTACTTTTGTTTTTTAATTATTTTTTTTCATTTATTTCTTTTTAGAGGGAGGCTAAGAGAGGGTGAAAAAAAGGGAGAGAAACACTGATGTCAGAGAGAAACACTGAGCCGTCACCTCTCACATGCACCCTAACCAGGGACCAAAACGGCAAACCAGGAACGCGCCCTGACTGGGAATCAATGTTTCACTTTGCGGGATGACGCCCAGTCAACTGAGCTACAGGAGTCAGTGTCTGGCTCTTACTTTTGAAGAGTTTAAAAGAATTTGTGAATTTTTTTAAATGAAAACTTAAACTTATCAATTATTCCATCCACATATTTATTCACATGAAGAAAAGCATGTGTTCACAAAGTGAGATTTATAATTTCCATCAGTATGAGAGGAACCAGGCCTGGTTTGCCTGCTGGTCTGAAGAAGATGGGGGCGGTCACATGGAGCAGAGCTGATTCCAGCCTGCAGCTCAGAGGCCAAGCTAGCCAGGCCCAGGCTGCACCAGCCAGTCTTCATCGCACTGCAGATAGAAGAGTGAGAATAAAGGGTTGTTGTTTTTTAAGCCTCTGAATTTGGGATATTTTGTTACATAACATTGTTGTGACAACAACTAAACAAATTGCTAGAGTAATTATTTCCCACATTATCACTCCATAGGAAAGTGCTTACATTAAAAAAATGCTTCATTATGTGTTGTGAAGAGGAAATTAGCAGCCATAAACCATGCCTTACAGGGCCTTCGCTCATGGAAACTTGTAACAAGTGCATGGGCAGATGAATAGCAGGTATGAAGCTAATGATATAAACACAATGAATATATTTCTAGGTGACAAAATAAGGCACTTGTTTTACTGCAAACTAAAGTCACCATCTGATAAGATTTGGCTGAATTTAAAAACAATCTATAATCAGTTTTCAGATGGGTTAAGTAAGAGTGAATGCACAGCCTCCCAACATGCCTTCATTATGATTTTGTAGTTCTATGTCTATGTTGCTGCTCAGCCCACGACAGACTGCCTGAGGAAGTGCAATATTAACTCACATTCAACTGCATGAGCTGCAATGGCCAAGGTGAGTCAAAACTGGAGGAGAATCTTTGAGGAGGTTTAGAGAAAAAGGAAAGAAAAGTTTTGATTTTGTTTCATGTCTAACAACTCATCCAATTACATGTAGTTAGCCCCTCAAATTAACTTTGAATATTTTTCTATTATTTCATGCTTGCGTCCTCTTTCTATGTCTTTCATTTCATTTTCTAAGATAGTGTCCTGGAAACAGACTATGGGCTGAAAAATGGCAAGGCGTGTTTCCCTCTCTTTGTCCATTGAAACCAACCATCATTTCAGCGTTTTCAAAGGGTCTGTGAGCAGTCATGACCTCAGCCTAGAGGCATCACCTCCAAGGCATGTCCATCCAAATAGCTCCGGCTGGACAGCTGGAGTCCAGCGGGCTTCTTCTCCACAAAGGCAATCATTCATCACCATCAGCAGGCTACCAGCCAACTGATTGAAAATAAATAGGGCATTTTTACTGGATAATAAAGGTTGACCTTTGTACCTTAGCCCTTTTGTCAATTTGAGGGGAAAAAAATAAGATTTTAAAAAAATTTTCTCTATGCTTTGTTGTTTACATCTCCAATTATGAATTCAACTGAAGGCCTCCTGAGAAGAGAAGGTCACCCAGTCCATCAATCCTTTGACCAGAGAAGGAATTAAACCATGAACTGCAAGTCCCAGGCAGGGTTGGATCCTGGGCAAAATCACAAAGTTGAATCTCAGCACCCTTCTCCCTGACGTTTTAGTGCCTGTGGTTCTTAGCCTTTCACCCCCGTCCCTCCTCATCTCCTTGTGCAGCTCCATGGCCTCCTGCAGCCCCTTTCAGCAGGTGTCAGGCCAGCTCCCCCGTCTAAGACTCCTTCCATGCAATGCATCTGTGAGGTCACCCTTTCCTGCTCAACCTGGCACCACACTTTTTATTGAAAGTTTTTTTTTTAATCTACTGCTATGTGTAATTTGTAAAGTCAAATACACATTTATTTATTTCAAAATAAATGCAAATATATATGATACAGAGAAAAGAATAACTTGGAAATCAGAACTGGGTTTAAATCCAGGTTTTAATAATCCATAGCTGTGTGATTTTGAACAAATATCTTAACCTTTTTAGAACTGTGTCTAAAAAAAAGGAAATAATATCTATTTTATAAGGTTACTGTGAATATTAAAAGTAACACCATATAGAGTGCCCAGTAAAGAATATACTACTTATATATCTTAGTAACTATATATTATTACAAGTCCAATATAAACTGCAGTCTATCTGATAATTAAGAGCTAAGTAAGATCACATTTCTAGCCACTTTGAGAGTAAATATCTCTTAAAGTTTTCTATGAATTCCTAATAGGTTCATGCACTCATGATTTTCTGCTTATTCCAAGTCCTCCCTCTACTAAATTAATTCAGCTTATAACTTGTTGTGCATCACAGAAAAGCTTCATTTTTTTTCATTTACTTGCCATATACATATGTATAAGGCTTGCAAAAAATGGAATGGATAACAACTTTGAATACTTGGTGTGACAATGAGGTTTTTTCATTCCCAAAATATAGATAATTTCAATTAAATTTTAGGTTAAAATTCTTGAGCCAACCACTGTGATGTTCTACTGTCTTGGTGCTCTCTTCATGCACAAATTCTCCTGTATCTCTAACATAAAACCGTTAAAATTTTGGTGAGCTTATTCACGAATATTTGTTCAGGGTCTCAGTTTCTTTCTCAAAGTTTTACTCAGGAATTTTCTTACATATTGGTGGTTTCTTCCAAAAGAAAAAGGGAATTGCTTAGGGAAAGTTAACTTTTTGAAAATTCTGTTATGTTATTCATTCCTTAAAATTTAATCACTTTAAAAATAATTTCCTGGTGTCAGCTGGTTACTAGAAATATCGGGGGATACTTTGTAAAGTATATGATTGTCTAACCACTATGTTGTACACCTGAAATTAATATAAAATAATATTAAATATAAACAGTAATTGAAAAAATTAAGGAATAGTTTGCTTGTTTTTCTTTTTTTAAAAACTATTCCACCCACCCATACTAGCAGAGTGTCTTGCACCCAGTAAATGCTCAAATTTTAAACACAGGCAATGGAACAGTAAATTATTTGGTGGAAAGTAGCCTTCACAGACCCTTGAAGTCATGCTGCATACGTGGCTACTGGCTTCCAGTCACAGAGCTACAAGCCAATCTTGTCTCCTTAAGCAAGACACCCATGAGCTTCATCTTCTCACTGTCACAATTTTCGCTTTAACACTTGTTCTTTCTGTTTTCTTTTATTTTGGTCAGCCATCTTGGCTCCCCAGCTTGTCCCCCAACTTGACATGTGTGACGGTTTTTGGTCTCTATGGGAGTGGGTTGAAGTGTATATACATATACACACATATTAATATTTGTGCATGTACATTTTGCATACACACTTGTATATGATATAATGTATTATGTTATTATATTACATTATTCAGATGCATGTTAAAGGGGCATTTGGAGTCTGAGTTCTGGGTCAACTTTCTCAAGGCACCAGAATAGGAATTCTAAAAGATGGGTTCAGTTAATAAAGAAATAATTCTGAACAAAGCAGCACAATACCTAAAAAACACTTTTGGGTCACAAACAGTGAAAGGCAAACACAGTGCTGTTTGGAATGCTGAAGCTGAAGGACTGGAGTTGGACGAGAGATGCCTCATTAGAATTTTATAAATATTTGAATTGCAATTTTTACATGCTTATCTTTGCAGATATTTGCAAATCCTTTCAAGATTATATAATCTTAGCTAATACATGCATTAAATTTTGCTCGAACATATTTCTTCAAGTTCTAATTAAATTTTCAATGTAATAAATTATGGTAGACCCTTGTCAGCCCTGTTGATTTTATAAGCACTAAATTAAAACCGCTATCATTTTTGCCTTATGCTTACTAAGGTCATGACAAATTGATGATCATAAAATAGAATTTAATTAAAATAATGAAACAATATATTTGAACAAATCACATTTTATTTAGGTCTAGAACATAATAGATTCATGGAATTAAATTTCTAAATTGAAATTCCTTGTTACCTAAAATGTATGTACTACCCAGATTTCTAGAAAAAATTATCATAAACCAACAGAATGATTTTCTTTTTCTTCCATTACATGTTTATTGTCTTTTCCCATCATTAATTATATTTTAGCAAAATATAAATGATGCATAAATCCTAGATGGACTGGTTTTTAAATAAAGTTAACTGACTGAATCTTCTATCTACATACAATTTTAATATTAGAACCAAAATTGGGAGGAAAACATTATGAAAATAATGAAAGAAAAGTATAGACCAATATCCATGATGAACATAGATGCTAAAATCCCCAACAAAATATTAGCAAACTGAGTACAGCCATGTATTATAAACATCATACACCATGATCAAGTGGGGTTTATTCCAGGAATGCAGGGTTGGTTCAACATTTGCAAATCAATAAACATGATTCACCACATAAACAAAATAAAGGATAAAGACCACAGGATCATATCAATAGACACAGAAAAGGCATTTGATAAAATCCAGTACCCATTTATGATAAAAACTCTCAGCACAATGGGATTACAGGGATCATACCTAACCATAATAAAGGCCATATATGACAAAACTACAAGGATTCCCCTTAAGATTGGGAACAAGACAGGGATGTCTGCTTTCACCTCTCATATTCAACATAATACTGGAAGTCTTAGACACAGAAATCAGACAAGAAGAAGAATTAAAAGACATCCAAATTGGAAAGGAAGTTGTAACACTGTCTTTATTTGCAGATGACACAATATAGTATATAGAGAATTCTAAAGATTCCACCAATAAACTACTAGAACTAATAAATGAATTCAGCAAAGTAGCAGGATACAAAATTAATATCCAGAAATCAGTTCAATTTTTGTATGCCAACAACAAACTAACAGGGGAACTAAGAAAACAATCCCATTTACAACTGTTACAAAAAGAATAAAATACCTAGGAATAAACCTAACCAAGGATGTAAAAGACCTGTGCTCAGAAAATTATAAGACACTGAAGAAAGAAACTGAAGCAGATACAAATAAGTGGAAGCACATACTGTGTTCATGCATAGGAAGAATTAACATCATTAGAATGTCCACACTACTCAAAGCAATCAATGGATTCAAAGCAATTCCTATCAATTCTAATGGCATATTTCACAGAACTAGAACAAATATTTCAAAAATTTATATGGAACCACAAAAGGCCTCACATACTAACAGCAATCCTGAGAAAGAAAAACAAAGTTGGAGGAATCATGCTACTGGTATCAAATCATACTGTAAGGCCATAGTAATCAAAACAGCATGATATTGGCATAAAAACAGACACATATATCAGTGGAACAGAATAGAGAGCCCAGAAATAAACCAACACCTTATACTCAATTAATATTTGGCAGAGGAAGCAAGCACATACACTGGTCTAAAGATAATTTGTTCAACAAATAGTATTGGGAAAATTGGACAGATACATGCAGAAAAATGAAACCAGACCATGTTGCTACACCACACACAAGAATAAATTCAAAATGGATCAAAGACTTAAGTGTTAGACCTGAAACCATAAATATTGTAGAAGAATACATAGGCAGCAAAATCTCAGACATTGCTCATAGCAATATTTTGTCAGATATATCTCCCCAGGCAAGGGGAAACAAAAGAAAAAATAAAAAAATAAGACTACATCGAACTAAAAAGTTTTTTCATGGCAAAGGAAATCATCAACAAAATAAAAAAGACAACCCACAGTATGGTAGAACATACTTGCTGATACTTCTGATAAGGGGTTGATATCCAAAATTTATAAAGAATTTACAAAACTCAACACACACACACAAAAAAAAAACCCAATTAAAAAATGGGCACAGGACTTGAATAGACACTTTTGCAAAGAGGACATACAGATGGCCAATAGACATGTGGAAAGATGCTCAACATAACTAATCATCAGAAAAAGGCAAATGAAAACTGCAATGAGATATCACCTCACACCTGTCAGAATCTCTATCATCAATAAATCAATAAGCAACAATTGCTGTCGAGGAAACGGAGAAAAGGGAACACTTCTGCACTGTTGGTGGGAATTCACATTAGTGCAGCCACTGTGCAAAGCAGTTAGGAGATACCTCATACAATTAAAACTGTATCTGCCCTTTGACCCAGTGATCCATTTCTGGGAATATATCCAAAGAAATCCAAAACACTAATTTGAAAGAACACAAGCACTCCTATGTTCATTGCAACATTATTTACAATCTCCAAGATAAGAAAGTTGCCCAAGTGTCCATAAACTTAGGGCATTGTCCCAAAAATAACTATGGGACATTTAAACAGTGGAATATTACTTGATCATACAAAAAAAAAAAAAAAAAGAAAGAAAGAAAAGAAAACTTTACCCTTTGCAACAGTATGGATGGACCTGGAGAATATTATGCTAAGTGAAATAAGCCAGTCAGAGAAAGAGGAACACCATATGGTTTAATTCATATGTAGAATCTAACAAACGAACTGAACTAACTAGGAAAGTGAGGACAGACTCATAGATGGGGAGCAGGATGACAGCTGGTGGGAAGGGAAGAGGTTAGGGGTGAAGAGATTGGAAAGAGGACTCAAGGACACGGACAACAGTGTGGTGGTTGCTGGGGAAAGTGGCTATAAGAGGACTAAATGGTGATGGGAAAAAAACAATAAAGAAAAAAAAGAAAATAAATATTTTGGATTACCTTCTCTCTCTAAATACCAATTCTTACCCTAATGCTTTACTTAAAAATTGGAGGGTTGCCCAGTCCAGTATAACTCAGTTGGTTGGAGTGACATCCTGTAACTGATATGTTGCAGGTTCGATTCCTGTCAGGGCATATACCTGGGATGCAGTTTCGCACTTTGGTCAGGTCATGAACAAGAAATTTTTTTTTTTCTGGAACTTACATTTGTGCCAAGTTTGTAGGACATTTTTACAAATGTGATCTCTGAGACCTCTAGTAACAGTCTGGTGGGCAACCAATCCAATTAAGGTCATTACAAAAGATACAAAGGTCTATAAAGGGATTTCTCTGAATATAGAGAACTCCTTAAGTCAAAGAAGAACTGATAGGAGGAGTGTGGACTTGAAGTGTGTGCCCCAAGGTCATGGAAGACCACCGAGTCGCTGTTGATGAAGAAGATAGGCACAGAAATGATTTCTGAGATCTCAGAAAGCATCATCCCATGGGTCAGAAGAAGTGGGTGCCCCAGTGGGGGGGGGGGACAAGGAAATGACACAGTGCTTAATCTCAACAGTTTATAACCTCAGTAATGAAGCCGCAGGAACTGCAGCTCTGCTATATGACTGGCTAACATACAGAAATAAAACAGACACATAAACTCCATCCATGAAAAAATCATTAATTATTTTAATACTGTAAAAAGCCAATAGGAATGTCTGTAAAAAGTTAGAAAGAACAAAGCAGGATATTTTTCATAGAGTAACGATAGGTGCGATTTGAAACAAAATATATTATATATATTGTTTTATATGATTCCAACTGCCATTGTAATATGTTGGATTATGCTTAAAAGAAGCAATATTTGTACAATGCTGCCAATATACTAAAACCACTGGATTGTACATTTTAAAAGGCTGAATTTTGTGGTATATATCTTAATAAAGTTGCAATAAAATGATATATACAAATGAAAAGAAATATGCAGGGAAAAATAAGGTCCTCTTCTTAAGGGAGGATAGTTTGGGGAGCACAGGTTGAGTAGAAATTTGGGAGGGCTGACTCTATTTTCCTATCACTCTTTGACACTTCGAAATCAACTTCGTTGTGTCAGAAATAGACCTGGAAAGGAAACTCTCAGAAAAGAATAGCGGACCCTCCAAGGCTGTTCTATCTAATAGGTATCCTTAGTTCTGTTGACTACTGACCAGTGAGTTCTAACTGAGATGTGTTGTCAAATACACACCAAATTTCAAAGACACAGTATAAAATCATTTTAATTACTTGTTAATAATTTTATAGTGATTTCATGTTGAAATGGTAGTAGTGTTAAATAAACTAAGTTATTAAAATTAATTTCCCACTTCTTTTATATTGTTTTTTAACATGACTACTGAAAAATTTAAAATTAAATACATTTCTATAGGAGAGCCTTCAAATAGATGACTTATTACAGATTTTCTAAAATTTAGTGTAAATTACAGGAAGAAAATGAGAAAAATAGCAGTGTGAGATCCTCTAGTTGCATTCATCACATCCTCCATATTTTTTCTTCCAAATATTCTAAACTAAGGAATGTCTTCAAGCCCTGGCCACATAGATCAGTTAGTGAGAGCATCATCCTGATACACCAAGGTTGCAGGTTCAATCCCTAGTCAGGGCACATAAATGAGTTAACCAATGAATGTATAAATATGTGGAACAACAATTTGATCTCTCTCTCCCCCTCCTTCTTTCTCTCTCTCTCAAAAAAAAGAATAAATACAAAAATAAAAAAGAACTATCTTCAATGAGTACATAAATGATTGACATCATTCTCTTTAAACTCATGCCTCTTTTTGTACCAAACTGAGACCATTTTAGCCACAGATTAGTGTTCGAAAACATGAATGTTAATTTTAATATAAGTGCTTTTCACCTCTCTCATCCAGATGTTGTTTTCTTTTTTTTGATTCATATAAAAAGAATAAACTCACCAAACTTGCATATTTATCTCCCTCATCTTGATCCATATTCATTTTATTAGTCACTGAATAACTGATAAAATTTTATTAAGATATGTAGAAATCTCTTACTGCAAAAAGAAATTTGACTTTAGGTAAGTATTCACATATAAAAATAGTGATTTAATGGACTAAATATAAAAACCCAGGTTAACCAATACCAGCATTGACAAATACATGAGGTTTTCCCTGACTAAGCTCTGGTGTTTACCATGAATAAAGATACATTTCTGGTTCTTGTTTTTTAATTGATCACTGTTTAACTGTGGAAAGAAGTGTTTATGGCCATCTCACATTTGGTCGATATTGTTTCCAGCAGAGTTGATCGTCATGACCGTAACACACAAACCCAGATTAAAATCCATTTAGGGGCATAGGGTTTGTGAGCCCCAATTTCTTTGCTTAGAGAGAAAGATCATTTTAAATCACTGAGGAAGATGCAGATTCCCCACATGGGATGACCAAACAATATGTGCTTATTCTCAGGATCCTCAAAGAAGCTTAGAATGAATAAAAATGGAAGAAAAGCACAGGTGATTGTATATTTGCAGACTTTTTTTGATTGTTGTGATAACAGGTACTCAACCTAACCACTTTTTGCATAGTTTTGTTTACAAATGACATTGCTTTCAAGCAATACACTTGCTTGGGCTTTGGCTCCATCTGGCATGTACAGCCATGCACAGCTTCAGCCCTGCAAGGTGGCTCGTCAAGCAGGACAACAGGGACCGATCTTAATCACATTGGCTTTCTTGACAAGTGGCCCCGTGTTTATAAGACAGTAGGCACTCAACAAATGCTGTTATTATTCCTTAATACATAATGAACAATCTTAAATATAGTCAACAAAAGTATTATATTCATGGAAGTATTCTTGGGCCTTTAAATTGGTGCAATGAGTGTTTTTCTCAATGATTTAAAAGTTGCATTTCTTATTAAACTGAGGCATAATTTATATAAAATAAAATCCACTTGTTTCAAACATATAGTTCAATGGGATTTGACCATGTATACATCCATGCTATAATTTTCCTTCAAAAAATTAACTTTATCCTAGTTATTTTGTTGTGTTGTTATTTAATTCCACTCAAAATATTTTCTAAACTGTCTTCTCCTCTTCTGCTCACCAGTTATGTAGAAGAGTGTTTTTTTTTTAATTTCCCAATATTTTGTGGTTTTACCAGATAGCTTTCTGTGTTTTTTATTGCTAATGTAATTTTCTTGAGGACAGAATATATGTTCTCTATAATTTAAGTTCCTGTAAATTTAGTGATGTTTTTATTGCCCTGAAAAGAGGCTAGTTTTTTTAACATTTGATGTCACTTGAAAAGAATGCTTTCTGCTCTCATTGGACTGTCCTGTAAATATCAGTTAAGTCTAATTGGCTGTGTCGTTTACGTCTCCTTCACCCTCTGATTTTTATGTAGACTCAGAACCTCGGTTATCGAGGACTGTTTAAATCTCCATTTATAACTGTGGTCCCATCTACTTTTCTTTCAGTATTTTTCAGTACTTGCTTCATATATTTAGAAGCTCTGATATGGGTCCTTGCTTATTTAGGATTATTATGTTTTCTAAATGAATTGCTCCTTTTTATCATTTGTGTACTTTAACCTTTATCCTTGATAACATTTTTGTCCTGTTATATAAGTTATCAAACTTTGTTATGATTGTATTTGGAGATACATAATTTTCGATCCTCTTGTCTTTAACCTATTTGTGTTCTCGTGTTTAAAGTACAGTTTTTGTAGACAGAATACATTTGAGGTTTTGGGTTTTTTTTAAACTTATTCTGACAATTTCTGCCTTTTATTGGAGGGGTTAGTTCACCAACATCCGATGTGATCACTGATGTGGTTGCACGGAGAGGGAGCACATCACTATTTAAAATTTTGTCCCATCTGTTCTTTGCTGCTTTCCCCTCCCCACCCTCTGCTCCTGCAGTCACTTGGCTGAAATGAGTATTTTAATCTATTCTTTTGATATATTGGTATACTTTGTTTATTTTTATTTTTGCTGGTTGCTCTGGAGTTTATAGCAGTATCCATAAGTCATGGCATTTCATGTATAATGTAAAAATGCACTTCGATTTATCCTCTTCCAGATTTTGTGCTTTTCTTGTGATGTGTTTTACTTCAACATATGCTACAAACTCCATAGCATATTATTAATTTTATTTTAGTGAGTATTTTTCCTACTTTTACTTTTTAAAATTATCATATAGTCAAATGGACTCTGCTTTAATTTTCTGTAGAGTTCTCTGGCTTTTAACACATGTATATATTTGTATAAAACACCACCACAATCAGAATACAGTAATATTCCAAACTTCCCCAAAATTCCCTGTGCTATCAATTTGTGGATACTCTGTGATGGTTAATTTTATGTGTAAACTTGACTGGGCCATGAGGTGCCCACATATTTAGTCAAAACTATTCTACGTGTTTCTGTGACGGTGTTTTTGGAGGAAATTAACATTTAAGTTAATAGACTGAGTAAAGTTGATTGCCCTCCCTAATGTGGGCAGGCCTCCTTCTATCAATTAAAAGCTTGAATAGGACCAAAGTGTGAACTTCTTTCAGTAAGAGAGAACTTTCTCCTGCATGAGGGCCTTTGAACTGGGACATCAGCTTTTTCCTGATGTTTGACTGAAACGGAAACACCAGCTCCTCTGGGGTCTCTACCACCAGCTTTCCTGAGTCTTCAGCTCACCAGCTGACCTTGCAGATTCTAGACCACAGTTGGCAGACGCAAGGCCGGGGGTCAAACCCAGCTCTCCACCCTGTTTTATCTGGCCGGCACAGCGTTTCTACCCAGCGGCAGCACCAGACTCTGGCTTAACTGTTAAGGAGTAGTTACATTTATACAGTCCTAAAACGACATTCGGCCCTTTGAAGGCAACCGTGAGGCTGCTGTAGTCCCTGGTGAAAACACGTTTGACACCCCTGTCCTAGACCTTGACGGTGCCCATAATCATGTGAGCTACTGATACTACATCTGTCTCCTCATGGTCCTATTTGTCTGGAGAATCTTGACTAATACACACATACTTTAACCTTTAATTCCTAGAAACCTCTGACCTATTCTCCATCACTTTAGTTCTGCTGTTTTGAGAACAATTAGCCTTTATTTAAAATTTTTTAGACTCTCTTCTCCTTCTGCAAGTCCAGTTATATGTATTTGGGCTTCTTCCATATGTCCCCGTATGGCACTGAGATCCATGTTTTTTCACCCTTTTGTTCTCCCTGTGTTTCATTTTTCATGTTCTCAGTGAATGTGGAAGAACATCCACTGAATTATTTATTTTAATTATTTCATTTTTCATGTCTATAAATTTCATTTGTGTTTTTAATATTTTTAACTTCTGTCTTCATTGTGTTTATATTTGGCTTTATGTATTTATAATGATTATAATAACTGCTTTAATAATGATTCCATTTTCTCTGTGATTACCAGGCCTGTTTCTATTGGCTGATTTTTGTCCTGGTTTATGGACACAGTTTCCTGATTCTTTACATGTTTATGAATCTTCCTTGGATACTAGAAGTTGTGAACATTATTTTGTGAAGTGTTTGGATTTTGTTTTCTTCTTTGAAAGAGTACTTTGTCATGGTAGTCAGTTTTTAAGATTCACTAGAACAAGGGAAGAGAAACCTTTACTCTACAGGCGTTGGGTGCTATGACCAAGGTGTGACCTTCCATTGTCTCCACTGAATGTCCCAAGTGTTCAGGGAGCTCTCTCTGCTCTGGCTAGTTGAACGTCAAGCATCTTACATTCTTTATGTAAGTTTTAGGAACGTTTCAATTATTCTTTTCTAGTAGTTGTTTTTGCATAGCTTTGTGAGGTTTCAGTGTACAAATGTGCAGTTTGGTATCAGAAATACCAAACTTTGTCTTCATAGTTCCCTCCTCTTCAATATTCTGCCCAAATTCAACCTTCTCAAGTGAAACAACAGCCTAGTATCCAGTGTCTGACACAACTAGTTCCTATATTTTGCTCAGTTTCCTAGCTGTTTATGACAGACAGGAAGACAAGTATCAGGAGGACTAGTTATTCCAACCTGGGTGGAAGTGACTGACACAGATAGCTATTGTTTTGTGCAAGAAAAATATAAGGGTTTGGGGAATCCAAAAAAGCATGATACATCTTTTTAAAAGAAAGATAAATTAATAACTTCATAACCACAGCCAATGAGTCAGTCTCCTAAAAATTAAAACTGGAAAAAGCTAGTTAATATACCTGTCTATTCAAATTAAAGAAAGCAATATAATGATTTTGAAGTTTCCTAAAGAGTTTACCCTTGAAATATGGTCTCCACCTGGTATCATAGAAAACAGGGACTTCATTAATCAGTATCAAATTCCAAGAACAAAATTCATTTCACCCCGAAGGCACATAATTTAGAATTCCTCTTGCAAAGCAATTATTAGGCTTATGTGGTAACTGTCTAAAAGCATGTACATGGTCAAGGTGTGCAGAAAACCTGTACAACACAAAAATCTCCCCATGGCCACCCCTGCTGAGAGCAGGAGTCCAAGTGTAAACAGGCAAACGGCGTAGCTGCATTCCGCCTCACAAAGAGAACACTGTATTCATGTGTTTATGAAGTACTTGAGTGTCCTTGTTGTGCCACATGCTCGGTCTGGGAAAACAAACACACCAGTGGCCACATTCCATTCTCACTGGGGTGAAGACCGGAGAGAAGAAAGGAGGAATGTGCAGACCTTCAGGGGTTTTTTAATGTCATTTATTGCCACAGATATAAAGTTACTTACTCTTACCAAATTGTTTCATCTTTTAAAAATATCTTGTACCAATTAACTGCCTCTAAAAATAGAATGTATTTTCAAATAAAATTACAAGATCTATCTAACAGCCAACTTACCAATCACTTATTTTTGTAATGTTTGCTTCAAAGTATTTATATTGGTTTTTCATCTTACCTGTTCCTAATGGTAAATTACTAATATTCTTATAAAATTGTTAATGCTTTCTGGGCTCATGATATAGCTTTTTGTATGGTTAGCCTTTCCTCATGTTTCAAAAATGTATTAAATTTAATTTTACATTTGCCGTGTCTTTCAAGCTGTCAAGCCATTAAATATAGATTTTATTTATTTCTATTATAGAATTTAGTCTGGCTTTCCCTTGTGAATATGAACAATAACTGAAAATAATGAAATGATTTTCTTACCCCCCTAAAAAAATAAAATCTCATGTGGAACAGTATTTAAGAAAAACAAGCATTGCACTTCTCTCAAATAAACCAATTGAATAAGAAAAAATACTTTATCCCCGATATAATCTTCAGTCACCTTAGAATAATTTTCCATTGTCTAAATACTAAAAATGGATTAGTCATAGCTCAGAAGTTGGCTGAGTCCAGCCCAATCAAGTGTCACAGCAGGAGACCATCTGAAAAAGGCCAGCAGCAGGACTGGCCCAGCATCCTGGACAGGGACAGATTCTAAGGAGAAAATCTCTCTACGGATATGCAGAAGAAGCCCACTGGCCGGAAGAGGTGTGTTCCCCAGAGACTGTGGCATGCAGTGAGCACCAGGAAATCTCACATAAACTCAGGGAGGTGGTAGTGACCAGTGCAGTAGGCATGCACACGGAGAAGCATCAAAGCTAAGGAATACAAGAGTAGATCAAACTAATGCCAGCACACATACCATTGGCACTGACTTCCTCTTGGAAACTGAATTTACTAGCTTTACCAAGAGAAGCACAGAGGCAGAGTTTGAAAGATAAAAGCCCAGTTATGTGATTGAGGGTACACAGTGAGCCTGGGCCCCAAGTTGGAACTACAACAGCTATGAAAGATACCTTTATGTTACATCCTACAGTGGAGGTTAATAAAGTTGTTAAAATTGGTGTCATATGAAATTGGAATTAACCCACAGACTGGGACAATTCAAAGCTAAGTGGCCTTGTAATCTTGTGAGTAAAGTGGACCAGGATAAATACAGCAGGGTACTATGTTACTCATTAATGTGCATAATTTAGGCCTGGAATATATACCATATTTTTCATTTAGATTTATACAGTCAACTGCAAAAGTAACTTACGATGAAATATGAGGCTCACAGATGTTTTGTGATGTGCCCTCAGGGCTTAGGAGTGCATGCTGCGGGCCAGCTGCTGTCAGTGAACGGCCATCAAGCTCCGCTGCATAGACAGAGAGCGGGCTTCTGCTAGGGACAAAGCACGGATAACGTGAAACCAACCACAACTGTCATGAATGGAACACGTGCTGTGAGTCACAGACATCCTTGCAGCTATTTTTGAAATTGGTAGTGCTCTTAATTTAGAACAAATTGGATTTAGGAAAGTTAAAGACCTACTGATGGTTACAAAACTATCAAAATTAAACTGAGGGATTGAAGCTATCCTTATGTTTATAATATAGAGTTTACACTTAAATTCTTTGTTCCTTAGACCTTCAAAAGGAATGAATGAAAGAATGAATGGGTAATGTCTATCACATATTAATTCTACTAAATGTCTTATACCTTATATGATCTAAATAAATTTTAGATTAGAAACAGAACAAATAAATTCTGCCTTGAATGTAACTATTAAATTAATGATCACTGCCTCATTAACAATTAAAAACATTTAAAATACTATGAGCCATTAATGATTCCACCTAGAAAGGGCAGCACTATTTTTGTTCTCCTGTTGTGAAGTAGAACTGAGAGTCAACTACCTAAGAATTTTGAATTTATTGTCACTAAATTGAAAGTTTTGAAATTTATTGAAAGGTCAATAAATGCAGCGTCCGTGCTATATCGCCACAGATGAGGGGCGGGGGGGAACAGTGCATCTGAAAGTAAGTAGAAAAAAACTCTTCAGCACATTCTCAGGAAGGTACCCACCAAAACATTGAACTCCATCCCTAAAATACATCACCACTGCTTTTTATTTTCTTTTTTATTGTTGTTCAAGTACAGTTGTCTCCATTTTACCTCCACCTCTCCCCTGCCCCACCCCACCCATCCTCACCTCCCACTTCGATACTAACCCCTTTGGTTTTGTCCATGTGTCCTTTATATATTTTCCTTGATGACCCTCCCCCCTCCTGCCCCCCATTATCCCCTTCCCCCTCCCCTCTGGTTACCATCAATTTGTTCTTAATTTCAATGTCTGGTTATATTTTGCTTGCTTGTTTGTTTTGTTGATTAGCTTTCACTTATAGGTGAGATCATATGGTATTTATCTTTCACCGACTGGTGTATTTCATTTAGCACAATGCTCTCCAGATCCATCCATGCTGCCGTGAAGGGTAGAAGCTCCTTCTTTCTTTCTGCTGCATAGTATCCCATTGTATAAATGCACCATAATTTTTTGACCTACTCATTTACTGATGGGTACTTAGGTTGGTTCCAACACTTGGCTATTGTAAATTGTGATTTTGTGAACATTGGGATGCATAGGTTCTTTTGAATTGGTGTTTCAGGATTCTTAGGGTATAATCCCTAAAGTGGAATTGCCAGGTCAAAGGCAGTTCCATTTTTAGTTTTCTGAGGAAATTCCGTTACTTTTTGTGGAAGCCAGAGTAGAGTTCCTGCATCACCAACCCCTTTATTGATTTTGAAAACATCAACACTCAGAAAAACAATTAGAGAAGAAATCTGGGAGGTCAACTGCAGTGTATTTCAATCTGAGAAGTGTCATCTCCCAAGATAAAGGGCTATCATGGGAACAGAAGAGGGAAAGTTGTAGTAGCATTGCACACTATAGTATTACAAGTCCTTTATTGCTGTAATGTCAGAAGTTCCAACAATGGAATGAAATAATCCAACTTAAAATTTAGGGAACTTCCCCTGGTGTAAGTTCTGGAAGCTAAGGATTAGATGAAGCTTTACAATTTAATCTATTGTACAGATTTGATTGACACAAAGTGGAACAGAACATAGTTACATACTCTGTTTACTGCCCCACACTGAGTTTAGGAAGCTGTTCTCTCAGGTAGGTTTAAGTGGATGAAGAATGAGTAATAATGGAGCAGTGAGGAATTGTAACCCACCCACCATTCTTTTTTACATTGTTTCTATGAATGCTGGCTCTGACTAATGTGTAGCTTGTAGATAAACAGCACTTTTGTATAAGAATCCTAAGAACTAAGAACTAACTTCAAAAGATACAGTCATCCCAGCTGTGGAAGATTTGCTGATCTTCAACAATGAAAACAGAATGACAAAAACCAGAATGCTGTCTATCAAAACATCGCTGGAGCCCTGGCTGGTGTAGCTCAGTGGATTGAGCGCGGGCCTGTGAACCAAGGGATCGCAGTTTGATTCCCAGTCAGGGCACATGCCTGGGTTGTGGGCCAGTTCCCATCAGGGGACGCATGAGAGACAACCATACATTGATCTTTCTCTCCCTCTCTCCCTCCCTTCCCATCTAAAGATAAATAAATAAAATGTTAAAAAAAAAAAAAAAAAACACATCGCTGGACCGGTTTGGAAATTCTTGTTAGCATGGACTGTGCTGGTCTTCACGGGGAGAACGTTATAACCGTCTGCTTTCCCTCTCCCTCATAAAAAACTCTGCCTGCACTGAGATGTTAAGTTGGGCTTTGAGACAAGAGCTTTCCATCTTCTCAGGTGACTGGTACTTGAATAAACCACTCTCCTTCTCACCAGCACCTGTCTCATGAGATTGCCTTCCCTTGCGGCAGGCAGCTAGACTTGCATTCAGTTATAATGACAACATGTGGTCCATGAAAAACTGAAGAAAATAATAATAAAAATAAATTTACATAAAAAAGAAAAACTGAAGGAAAAATGGAATTGTGAAAAAATAGAAGAAAGTATAACATTGCAAATCATTTCATTGAAAAAACTATTTTCTCTTCTCAGTAAAATGCTAAACATAAAGTTAGATGATGATTAAGATAGGTACTTTGCATGGTATCGTGATTTTAATAAGAACTGTGTATTAGTCTTCATCCCCATTTCTGGCACAGAGCTTCTCTGGAGGTGCCTTTTTTTTATGTTAAAGAGTTTACAGGGAAAGCCCCAAGGGAAGAAGGCTGCCTGCCAAGGAGCCAACCCCTTCATTCACTGGAGGGTAGGAATTTTCAGTCCTCCCACCAACTGCACCCCCAACCTCCTCAGAAGAAAAGAGGGACCAAGGTTTAATCAATCATGACTGTGTAATGAAGCCTCATAAAGACCCAGAAGGATGAGCTGAGATGAGCGTCCACGCTGATGAACACAAGGAGATTTGTATGTTCCTGGGTTATATGAACATTTTTTCATAATAAACTGGTAATCTAGTAAGTAAAATGTTTCTGTGAGTTTGGTGAGTCAATGTAGAAAGTCCATCCAACTCAGTGAGGGCAGAGGGCCCATTGGAGCCTCCAATCTTACAGCCATTTCAGCAACACAGGTACAACCTGGACTTGTGATTGGGGTCTGCAGTGGTGGTTTGGGGGCATCTATGGGACTGAGCCCTTAACCTGTGGGTCTGACACAATCTTCGTATAAATGGTGTCACAATTAAGATGAATTGTAGTTTAGCAGCAGGAAAATGGCACCAAGTGTTACCCTTGGTTCAGCAACCTCAGTTCTTGAGTTCTGGCTAAGTGAAGAATTCAGAGCCAGGACTCAAATTATAAAAGAAATTGTATTTAGAAAGTCACAGAGGTAGAAGTGAGCTGTAGAAGAAATGGGCTTAGGAAACAACTTTGAGAGGTAAAAGAAGGGCCTTTGGAGCTTAGGGGAAAGAGAGAGAGACAGAGACAGAGGCCAAGACAGACAGAGAATTCTCCTGGGGTCTTCCACCAGAGGGATTTTTTAAATTTTTTTTTATTTTAATTGTTGTTCATATCTTAGGGTTTTTATTTGAGGTCTCAGGGGAGGATCTTCAAAGAATATTCATGAGCTTTCCAGGTATGTCACCTCAGGGTCATGATCTCCACTGGTTGGTCAGTGCCAGAGTGTCCTCAGTCATTGCGGCTGGTCATTATGCCAGCCATGGCTTCACTCCATGTGACTTTGCTGCTTTTCCAGCCTAGAGCTGAAACACAGCGGAGGCCTAGATGTCATGTCCAGGGGTTAACACTTAAGGAAGTGGCAGTGCGAGGGCTTGTAGTTTTGCCTATTGGTAGGCTCCCAGCGTTCTCTGTCCTGGTGACCCTCTGCACCTAGCCCATCGTTTCTGCTCTGCTCATGCCTATGCGTTAGCTTGCATGAGCAGCTGAGAGACTCTCGGTTGGTGTGGGACCCCTGGTTGTTGCTGTGGGCCACCCTCCCAAATGCACACATCATAAAATTGACACAGATAGGTAATAGATAAACACACATGCATACATGCAAACATGAGAGAGAGAAGAGTAAGAATTAATGAATCCAAGTAAGTGCTCTTCAGAAATCCTTTGTATTAGTGTCTTAGCAACTCTCCTAAGAGTATGAAATTACTTCTAATTTCAAGTTTTATTATTGTAAATAAAATTGTACAAACATGCATAACAAATGTTCAAACATTTCTGGAAACAAATTATTAAAAATACCTCCCCAAAGTAAACCAATTTTTATATGTCTGAAAGTAAAACAAGAAAGGGAACAAAAAACAATTAAAATGTCAGATGTTGCTCCAGTAAAAACAATGCTGATTCAGTTCAAGAAAATATTTTAGAAGATATGGCCCAGTGGCTAAAAGCATGTTCAGGATGTTTATCCCATTCAACACAAATTTTAAAATAATAAATGTAATTACTTCTGAGACAAAGAAAAGAGATTCATGTAAAACAAATAAATCACAAAGGAAGATTTAGAGAAATCTCATAAGGATGAAAGAAAGAGACTTGAAAATTTACTTGTATGGCAGGAACTTTAAATGGGTGGAAAGTGTCATCCCAGGTCAGACAGAGGCTCTGAAGAGTATATACAAGAAATTAGAACAAACAGCAGCAAACTGAAAACAGATGTCAAAGCACAGTGCTTTTGGTGAAAGAACAGCCATTATTTAAAACAAGCGGCTAGGAAAAAAAAAAAAACTTCATACCCTGGGTCACCAAAAATCCAAAGCCAACGTTATAATGGAATTTCCTTCATAGGTCTGCTGCATCCATTCAGACACTATATTAGCGTCTTGGATACGCTGAAATGATCAAGGGCTGATTGAGCCCTTAGTTTATCTCAAGCAATATAACACCCTATTACTCACTAAAGTATTCTTCCACACATACAACGCCATAGGGAATAACAGAATATTATGTGTTTACTAAGAACTTGAATTTTGAATAACCAGTTTTGTATTTGCTTTCTAATCCTGTAACATCGATAGTACCTCTCACTTTTAAAGAAGAGAATTAAAGATAAATGGAGCTACAAATGGACATTAGGAATTCTATTTTTCTGAAAGGGGTTATCTTCCATTTAATGTATTTTTTAAAATTCCCCCTTAAAATGAAAAGTACAAATCCTCAATAAAAATGGAAAGATCAAGCCTAAGCATCAAACTCTGAGAATCAAAGCATCGAAACATTCACATGTGAAAGATACCTAGCAAGGGCTCTCCATGGAGATTGCTTTTGTCCCAATAGATGATAAAGACTTTAAGTGTCAGGCTTTCAAGCAGCATTTGAGGTAAGAGTTGTGATGACTTATTATGTATTGAATTTGTAATACATCTATTCCTTCTCTTAGGAATTCAGAGTGGTGAGATCTAATTAAAAGAATTGAAACAAAATTGGCATTTTCTGGGGAGTCAGTTTCTTGTTGCCATTTTTTGTTATTTACTTTAGCCTCTTGCCTGCCCTTTCAAAACGAATGGACACACCCTTGGAGTCAACACAGGGAATGAGAAAGTGAGTGGACACTGGAATCAGAGACGACTGGCCTTCCAAACCCCAGCTGCAGTGCTACTGGCAGGAATCGGCACACATACCACCTGAGCCTCCATTCTCTTGTCTACAAAGGAGTGATATTTGGTTGAAAACAGGTAAAATTTTAAAGTGTAGCATAGTGCCTGACTAAGGTTGCCAAATAAAAAATGAATAGTTTTTAATACATTTGTCCCATACAATATTTGTTCATCCGAAGTTCAAATTTAACTAGATTTGCCGAGTTTTCATTTGCTAAACCTGGCAATCCTCTTCCTGGTGCAAAGAGATGCCTCAGAAACATTGCTCCTTTCCCTTCCCTTTAACAGGCCCGTGAATTTCTCTTCTAAAGAGCCTTTGAAGACAAAGATAATCAAACGGGAATCAATGACTGAAATGCCTGGGGATGGGCATGAAATAAAGTCAGTCACATTGATGAATGGTGATTGGTCTTGCCTCAAAAATTACAGGAACCTGAAGTTCAGATGAAAGTATAGCACCCACCTTAAAGCCTTAACTCCCCAAAAGTAAAATATATAAGCAAGTGTTCTGAGAGGGTGAGATGATAAAATAATAAAATAGAAAAGATTTTAATTTCAATTCATTACATTGATATTGTAGAACACATATACTTATTTGCCCCCAAAACACCTTCAAGATCTGAAATGGCTAAAATGTTAAATGAGATTGTTAAGACACATTCAGCCACATGCACATGAACTTTCAATGTTTCTTATTCCTAAAGTAGATATTCAGATTTGAGATTAAAGAAGCAAGTCCCTTCTTTCTTTGAAGATAATCAATATAGTTGAAAAGTCACATTTCCTATTCATTTTTTCAACCTAGAGCATTCTACCAAATCCCAAGAAAAATAATGCCTCCAAGATATAAAAATGCTTAGTGACTTACTTCAGACAATTAAAGAAAAACTTCAGATCATGAAGTTCTCTTCAAGCAACTCTTAAAAACAAAGGTTTGTTGCTTACTTGTCAGACTCTGTTCTCCGCTTTAAACTCTTGAGAACACCGTCTTCACAAGGGTGATTATCAGTATTAAATTATATACCTTATGTAAAGCATGGAGTTGGCCCTTAAAAAAACATTGGTTCTCTTTTTACTTAAGTTCAACCCAGATGCTGAGTGTAAATGGTAAATAAGACATAGTCCCTTCTCTCTATCTTTATATATGCTACCATTATCTGTGATACGTTTCTTTGGCTGACAATCTATGAGTAAACATTATCGGACTTAATCTTGTGGAAGAGAAAGCAAATTTTTCAACCAGGAAAGAAGTTTAGATAGGATTTCCTTGAGAATTGTGTAGGAGTATAATAATTCCCTGAGTTGTCATACTAAAAATGGAAAAGAAAAATATTCTTTAGACTTGGAAAATAATGCACCAAAAGAGAATGTCATCCTATGGGAGGATAAGCTTGCAGAAATTGCAGAACAGCAGTCTAATCCAGCCCGCCAACCCCTCCTCTGAAACCCTAACCTCACTCCCATGCCTTCTCCCAAAGGCCATACCACTACTTCGGGGTGGGGGGCGGGGGGACAGGAACCTCCAAAACCCTTCAGCTACAGATTCAGGCCAAGGAAGGAAAGGAAGATGATAGTAGCTTCTTTCTGGGGCTTGAATGAATTTCGCCTAAGACCAACTGTAGTAAAAAGCACTTCGAAGATATAACTAAAGTCTATGGCTTGTTAAGAGCCCCAGACATTAGTTAATATGATTGAAAATAGATCTTCCCTTGAGAAGGAACCAAAAAACAGAATAGGGCTAATGTGAGAAGGAAAAAAGAGCACATACGAACCAGATTTCTACCCTAGTTTACACAAGATTTCTGATACGAATAGACTGCTAAAGTAACAAATCGTTTTGCCTGGAATCATCGTTTGTGTATTTTCTTTGACTAATCTGTTTTAATGAAACCCTCACTCCCACAATAATAGCAAGACATAACAACTTCTTGGAAATCCTCCATCTATTGTCTTGAGTATGATTCCAGAAAGGCTGCTGAAAAAAATAAAAACCCATAGAAGTAAGCAGAAAAAAGCCTTGTCCCAGCGTGCCCTGGGTTATCAGTCTGTTTCTCATAAACTAGCTCCTGAATTATGCCACGGTGCTTGAAAACAATAAGCTACACAAGCTATGTCTGCAACTGATGAGCCCATTACGAAGGCCAAGTTCAGTGTAAATAAGTCAAGCTGAAAGAGAAAACTTGACTATTGTAAAGCTTGAACCAGATGTTTATATAGATCCAGCCCAATCATGCAGTGTGATTTAGAAATCAGTTTACGTGAAACAGATGGCCAAAGTCCTGCCCTCCTGAACTCTGGGCTTTCTGTTTATACCCCCAGATCTAAGATATATATATATATATATATATATAGAGAGAGAGAGAGAGAGAGAGAGAGAGAGAGAGAGAGAGATCTATATATATATATTGTTTGTTTGTTTGTTTGTTTGTGGGTTTTGTTGTTGTTGAATTGGCATTAATTTTAAAAACCAAACCACTTGTGTTTGTGAATACAGCCTTCGGAGAAGGCGACAAAGATGCTAGTTTTGTTAGAAATAGACATGCTTTGATTCTTCGAATATCTTGCTGGCTTCAGTTCAGGAACCTAAAGCTTCTAAGTGACCACAGAGAAAACTAAGTATTTGGCAACATCTCCTCGGGCAGAGGAGAGAGCCCCGCGACAAGCCCCTCCCGGCGCCCCCACAGTCGGAACGCAGTGCTGACAGCCAGCCCGCCACCGAAGGCCCCACGGCTCAGGCCACGGAACGGGTAGCAACAGTCGCTGAATAGTCTTAAACACTGTTCCTCCACAAACTCTCAACAAAATGAAAATAAGGCTGACGAAAAATAAACAGTGTCTGAAAGTTAAAAAAGTAAAACAAAATAGAAGCAAATAGTCCCCTGGGAGGTAGGGAGAGGAAGAAAGAGAGACCTGGAAATCAGCCTATACTTTCCCAGCGTTTTCCCTCCACCCACAATGTCCCGCCCTCACTCCTCTCCTGACCCCCAGGGAAATGCCTACGCACTCAAGTTTACTTTCTGGCTGATTTATAAAGTACTCTTTCCAATATCTTCTATTTATTCCACACATTTTCCTGTTTTTAATTCCCAACCCCCAACATTTCCTAGACTGCAGAGAGCTTTCTGGCACACAACACAGACTTAATTATTGCTTCTTTGTGCCACTGCTGTCCCCGACACGTCCCTGTCCTACAGCACTAATCCCGCGCAGGCAGCCTAGCGGCGGGGGGGGGGGGGGGGGGGCGCCCACAGTTTTCTCTGCCCGTCTCTCCTGGAGACTGGGAGTGGCTGGAGGGCAGGGATATCTTTCGTGTTGAATTGTATGTCTGTAACCCCTTATGCAGAACCTGCAATGGGAGACACCAGTAACAGTGTCCAAAACCAGAAAATGTTTTAAATGATAAAAAAGCACTCAAGGAATTGGGCTTCTGGCAAAGGCAGGCTAATCTGCTTGTTAATTTGCCTCAGACCAAACGTTCCTCAGAGAACAAGTATAAAAGGTATATCCAAATTATTTTCATATTAGAAGACCCTGGAGTACTAAACCAATGAGAATTTTCATAGTCTAGAATTGAAAAGAGTAAGAAGTTCTGAGAGGTGGGCCCAGCAGGGAATCCATCAAAGCTGTCACCAGGTATGAAGAGACTAGGGACTGATACTTGAATCCATGTCCTCCCAGGGACAAGGAGGCCAGGCAAACCTCTCTGGCTTTGGGTTGGAAAGTAGCAGGACTATCTGCTAGGACTAAGAGCGAACTGAAAATAAATAGCTCTCATAAGGTCTGAAGCCCAGTTACAAATCATCTCATTCTGATCGAGTTATAGTAATGTATCCACAGCAGAGGTGCCTGTCTGAAGCAAAAGTGAGTAATTTCTGCAGGAAGATAGACTCAAATTATTTCTATGCATTTCCATTTACAATGCTTAGCTCTCAATAAAAAATAACGAGATATATGAGAATATAAGAATTTATAGAAAAAGTAAAGAAGACAATGGGTTTAGACTCTTAGTGAAAAAAATAGAGTTATCAGACAAGGGCATTAAAATAAAAATGAACGATATATTTAAAGAATTATGAGAAGGAGCAATATAGTAGACAACTAGAAAATATTAAAAAGGGTTTTAGCATATGGAAAGGTCATAGAGGAATTTTCTGGGAGTGATCTTGAGCTTGGTGGTAATTATATTAATGTAACCACAGATAAAAATTCAGTGGGCTATTTGCTTAAGATGTCTACTTTACAGTACCCTTTAAGTATAAATTAAAGAGAAATGCATACATACCAAATACACATATAAGAATGTTCAAACTAGCATTATTCTTAACCCCTATGTGGAAACAGCCACTGTAAAATGATTGAACACATTGTGATTTATCCAGACAATGGAATAATGTAGGAATACAAACCTAACACATACTATTTTACACAAGTTGCATAAATGTCCAAGGGTAACACTGAGTGATAACTCACACATAGATAAAATATATCCAGATGATTCCATGTATTTAAGGTCTAAAACATGTTAGAGGTCAGGATAGAACATTTTTAGGAAGAGATAGAGACTGGAAGTATGCACGAAGGAGATTTGGGGACGCTAAAACTTTTCTGCTTCCTGGCTTGGGTCAGGGTAGATCCATGAGTATATTTTTTTATGATATTCCCTGAGCCATATTTTATAATTGTATACATTTATTTAAGTTTTACCACATTAAAAACATATAAAATTATAATGATATGCATTCAATGTGTTGGTGAATGAATTAAAGTATGAATGAATAGATTGATGAATCTTGTTTTAAGGATTTATAGCCACTAGAGAGAAAAGGTAATGGGATCAGGTACTAAAAATGAATAATCTAACAACTGCACCTGAATTTATGGGGATTTATGTCACTGTTAAGATCAGCTGGACTATTGGGCACTTGAGATAAATGTCTTTCAGGATATTACCTATTATTTGACTTAGCAATAAATTCTTTCTGTTATTCTGACCTAAATTACTCTTGCAGTTAACATTCTATTTGTCTTTGGTCATATTTTACTTTCTCTATTTCTAAAAACTGTTCTCAAGATAGGCGACACTGAATAAATAGATCTTGGGCTAGGAAGAGCAGTAGGCAGGCTGATTGTTAAAAATAACAAAAAGCCAATTTGCTTTGTAGTGTAGCTATACTTTCTGAGTGAGTCCTGAGATTAACGTACACAAATATTCAATTAACTCTTTGAGCTAACTCTGGTACAAATCACTGCACGGAATTGGCAATCTACCAAGCAGCTTTCAGGAATCTGCAGAGAGCCTGAGGGTGCTTCCCCCAAAGTTAGATTATTCTTCGCTTATAAACAATACAATAGGAGCTTCCGGTTCCCTATCTCTTCAGTGGCATTTGATTCAATTTTCTACCATCTTACTGAAAATTTGTTTAATTTCCAGGGTTCTCCTTCAGATATTTTATTAGTAACATATATTATTTGACATCTGATGCAAATAGGCATAAAGATTCCAGATTGTCTTAGAGAATGTCTGGGAGGGCTCTGTGTTCCTCAGGCTCATGAAAACCACTGCTAGATGCAATCCCCATGGGATCTAGCTAATATAGCAAGTTACATATACATACACACTTCAGGGAGATATGTTATATATGCAGGGAGAGGATGGGCTGGGATGCGCTCAGCATCAGGGGTAGTCCACTAAACGGCAGAATCAGGATTCAGGACCAAGGCTCTGCTTCTGTGACCACTCCTTTCAGAGGAATCCCAATCCTGGAGGGATCCCAGGAGCTCTGCCACCCAGAGGGGATACCTGGAACAAGAAACACCTGGTACCCTGGTTGCCAGGACCATTCCAGACTCAGCTGTAGGAAGCCTGCCTCATAACATTTATTAAGCAAACCCCAGTCCTCTTCCCATTCAGAGTCATTGTGCTGTAGCACCTCACTCAGGGCCTTGGCCAGGTGCTAGGGAGCAAGCTCCAGCCCAAAGGCTCTGCATGGCAGCCCTCCCCAGACCAGAATGAGGGGGTAAATTTTGCATATATGGGCAGCATATCTACAGCCTTCCTGGAGGCCAAGACCCTGTGCCAGTGGCTCAAGTTGAGGGGCAGGGGGAGGTAGCAATCTGTCCTCAGCCAAAGCCCACAGGAGCAGCAGCCCAAACCAGCTGCTCAGTGTACATCCTACGGGCCAGGTGTTCCTCCTGGCAGCTGTGAGGTGCCCAGAATTCATCCCAGGGGACCATCACTGCCAACTCCCCTGCCCTTACCCTGAAGAAGAGCCTCCCTCAGGTAATTTGATAAATTACTCCATTTTAAGAGAAAAATGAAGAGGAAAATTCCAGTTTTTGCATCTGTCAGTGCCCATTGTGTTTTTGAAAGCCACGTTGAATGTGAACTTTCTTGATCACTTAAGGCCCAGGATCTGGCCAAAGCCAGTGGGGTCAGGGAAATGGTCAAGAATGTGTCCGACTTAGGGGAGACTCGGTATCCTCCTCACGAACTTCAGCCACAGAGATTGATCCTTTGTGACCAACCAAGGAAGTGTGGTCCTTCTTTCCCAAGGTACACTTCTTAGTTCTGTGACAATGGCAGCCTCTGGTCAAGGACAAGGGTGATTATAAAATTATTGAAGTGTTTGTACCAGTAAGGACCTGAGTGATATCCACAAGCCAGTCTGCAGTGTGGATCACTAGTTCTAGTTCAAAAATAAAGGATGAATTCTTTCTCTTCCTCCAAGGATCATACTTTTGGAAGATCATAGAAGAATATGATCTTTTTGGAACTAAACTCTACAATATTTTGGAAGTAAACTCTAACTAAAGCATATTTTATTGGATTAACCCTAATGATTATAGTCCTTTGTATCAGCTACCACTCTCAAAATGTTTGCCCTATTAATATACCACTACTGCTATTGTTTGCTGAATATTTTTCTTTTAATTGATTCAGTTTGTTTATCTGAAATGCATCCTATTCATCTTCAACATCATTTGCAGAATAATGAACTCGGTATACTAGTTATATGTTTTGTAATATATTTTTAAAAATACACAATTAAAAAATTAAAAACATTTATCAGTTCTTCTGTCATTGAAAATGTGCTTACTTAGCACCGGTGAAATGGGTACCACTGTTCTGAAAACCCTGTCGCAGAGCCCGCCTCAGCTCTGTGGCTCTTTCCAACCCTGCTCAAGAGATTTTGAGATAAGGAGGTGTAAAGCAAAGAATTTATATTCGAAATAAGGTGTAGGTTTTAATTCCAGTTTGGCCACCAAGTAGCTGTGATGTAGACTATTGACTTTATCTGTTTTATCATCTGGCCAATGTGAATACAAAGATTTCCTCTGCACACGTATAAAAATTGAGATTGTTTTGAGAAAACTGAATACAGTGACTGTCATGTAATAGGAACTCAGTAAATGCATTCTTTTTTTCCTTCTTTAGCAGGGACTAAACCCAAATTTCCTGCTGTTGCAATTCACTTTGAGCTTTCTTCAGTTCATAGCCAAGAGGCATCAGAGATATTATGCAGATTAACAACACACACATCTACAATTGTATTGTTCTAAATTGTAAGTGTTACACTATTTTTAATTGTTCATACAGCTGCCTGTCCCATTAGGCTACAAATAACTTAATGGCACATTCTGGGGTTTCAATTCTGCCATCTAAATATGTCCGGAATCTGTCACTTCTTTCCATTCACACTATCACTACCTAGTTCAAACCACCATCATTTCTAATCTAGACCATCGTAATGGTCCCTCCCGCCCTCTCTCTACACTCCTACTCTGCTCAATCTATTAGTAACTTTCAAATTGCAAGCAAAAGAGCTTCTTTTGGAGACAAAAATTGTATCTCTCCCATTTGAAACCCTTCAGTTACTTAACATTACTTTGGAATAACATTTTAAAACCTTAAACTCAACCCCAAAGCCTTGTGCAATTGGCCCCTCCCTATACAATGGGCCCAGGCAGCAGGATTCCTTACCATTCCACACTCCAAATATAAGGGTCCTTTGTTCTGTTTCACAAGTTACAATATTCTTGTTACTTTGAGACCCTCAAACCTCCTGGGGGTTTTGGGGGGGAGAAGGGCATCTGGAATGCTTTCTCCAGAATAATTTCATGTTGTAGAGTACCAAATGGAAATTCACTTACCTAGGAAGTTTCTTGAACATGTCAGGCTTCCCTGTGGTCAGTTCCAAAGTATTCTGTACTTGGATGCTCTCTCCCAGGAGGAGAGGGACCTCTTCTGTCTTTTCATCCTCTGTCTTAAGTAACTAAAGCAGTTCTGTCATGGCCTAATGAATCTGAATGAGCCTATATATGGTACAAAGGTATAATAGTGATCCTTTAATATTTTTACAAAAACTTAACCTAACAATGCACATGTATTTAATTACTTAATTCTACTGTAGATAGAATATAAATCTGGGTATGCTTCTTACAGTCCCCAAATAACATACTCCTTTTTTTGCCATGCCCCCCCAAAAAATAACTCTATTACACTTCTATGCATGATGATGTGTATGTGCAGATACTCTTTAGATGAAATATGTATGCAGATAAAAGCTTTCATGTAGCAAATGTTCACAAAGGAGGTAGAGGACCCTCAGACAAAGAGAGAGCCTGCATCCCCATGCATGCAAATCCGCTGACCTTCCAGCCTGGGCCCTAACTGGAGCATTCCTTTCTAATGGGTGAAGCTGGCGGAACTTGAAATGGATAAATCTGCTTGCCTATGACTCAGAGGGGGCTGAGGTGTCAGTTCCAAAACCACTGATAAGGAAATTCTCTGATGGTAACAGCAGGTTTGACATTGATGAAGCCTTCCCATCTGGTGCGTCAGGAAAGCAATAATGAGTAAGGGTGGCAAACGCGTTTTCCTGGCTCTGGGCCATTGCCACATTGTGTTAGGGTTTCTCTTTTCCTCCACACCGCCATCCCCATCTCAGTGTGACTTGCAAAAACCGTTCGAGAAATGTTTGGCTGCTTCTGAGAGCTTTCCTGTCCTTTACTTTTTCCCTTCTACTAAATCAGGCTATTTCCTTTGATGGGGGAAATGCCTTTCCTTTTAATGCACCCAGAAAGTTCTTTTACAGGGAAGAAAGTTTCATCGACAGTTTGTGTCACATTAATAACTCCCTAGAGGCCGATGCAGCGTCTAATGGAGTCACTAGATACATTGTATAAGTGGGCAACAATCTCGAATTACTGTTGCTGCTCTGTTCCATGATCATTAGACGCTCTCCTTTTTCCATCTGGATACACGAGATGGGGGTTGGCACTCTTCGGCACCCATCTTGATCTAATGTACTCGATATATTTCCAGATGTCTTGTTTCTCCATTAAAATGATTTGCAGATTCCATGTGTTGTCATTGAGAATAAAAGCACCTACCCATTGTGTCATAGTTATAATTACTGCTGGATAGCTGTACAATGACCACAGACTAAAGACTAAACCAGCTACCTAGCCACAAGTAGTATGAACTGATGTTAAATAAGAAATATTTCTCACTGATGTTACCATCTATATATCTCCTGATAAAAAAAAAAGAGAAATATATTTTTACTAATATGTAAGGCTTTGCCTGGCATAAACACATATGTAGACATTTTTCCCTAAAAGTGACTGAAAATGTACTGAGCAATTAACTTACTTTGTGTATAATAGGCACTAAAACATTATCACTAAACTTTAGATTTAAAGGATTTTGACTGAAAGCTAAGAAATAAATACCCTTGCCAAGGACATAAACTAGTTAGTGAGAAAATCTGATAAATTCAACGGCAGCCCATTAAATAGTACGGGCATTTATACTATACCCTACTTAAAATGATCATTTATGCTACTCGTACATTCTGAGTGGTGTGTGCAATTACTTAAACAGTGAGGTTAATCACAATCAACTTTTCAGGTTAAACTGAAAGGCATTTGGGAAAATTTTCTGTTTACCCACAAACAACTCATGTCCACTGAGCCAATGGTATTGAAAAAGACACTTTGCAATAATAGCATCATGGCCATAATAAACATTTTTTCACTTTTTGTTCCTAACATCATTGCTTTTTCTTTTCAAACAAAATGGGAAACTGTTACTACTTCACTTAGGTCATACTATTCTTTCCTCAAACGACCAAATGGCCATGGCGTGTACTTGTTGGCAGTCATACAACTATAAAGACCCATTGCCTGGGTATTTAGCTTCTCTGAATTGTATAACAGTTATAGTTTGCATGGTTTTTTTTTTTTTTTTTGCTTTCCATCATTCTTTATTTTTTTTAATTGTTGTTCAATTACAATTGTCCCCATTTTCACCCCACCATGCCCCACCCCCAACCCTACCCTTGATAATTCTGATAAAGACTCTTTTCATGCTTTTTAAAAATCTGGCAGGTTTTATATAACAATTTATCTAACTACAAGCCCATTTTCTCCACAACACATTTTCTGTTCAGTATATTGATGGAAATAACATCCATTCTTCAAGGTACAAAAAAAAGCTTTCTAAATTATAAACTGAAAACATTTATATACATGTTTTATCACTACCTTTATATTATTCTAATTTTCACTTTTATATTTCCTTAGTTTACCAACATCACATGATGTACTGATTAATAGTTAATTTGTCTTCTTTTCCTAGTATTTCCACTTTAAATGTTTCTCAAACTATAAATCTTCTGGAATTCTAGTGAAAAACTATATTAGATACTTCTCCTTACAATCCATCTTCTCAAAGACAGTCAACCATCTAAGCTTTTATGCAGCACATTCCTAAAGACAATCTTTTAGATCCACAGAGTTGAATACATTTTTCTTCAACATACCATAATCTCTAGTTTCCTTTGTTCATATTGATTTGTAGTCTACAGTCTTTGTGATGCAGAGAATCGCAGGTTCATTTCTCATTGTGCTGACTTAAGTAGCTTGTTACCAATGCCAACCATGATTTTTCTTTTCTTGAAAATATAATAACCATTTTTATAATGAAGGTACTAGAGCTATTTATATTATGTGAAAGTTCTTTTTCTTCCATATGCTAATAATGTATTGCTGAGGTTTTTTCCTGGTACATTGCTGTAACTTCAAATTTACATCAGCTGTCATAGGTGAAACGTTGCATTGTTGCAATTTTGTAAAGATTTTTAATAAGATGTTTAATTTGGAGATTTCATTTCTTATGTGGTATACAGTAATTTCCTAATCATGTGCACTAATGGAAAGGAACAAAGCTGAGGATAATATTAAATACCAGACAAATCCCAACTCATAAATGGCACTTAAGAGTATCTACAATTTTGAAAAATGCATAATGAAAAATAAACAAGCCATGCATGCATGGATAATATATCACTGGGATCAGAATTTGAAACTGCACAATTTTCCTGTCTGCTCACTTAAATCTATCTGCCTCTCAATGCTGGAAATAGATCATTCATCTCTCAGACTAATAAAAAATACCTAAAAATAGATAACTTCTTTCAAGATTTTCTATTGAACAAGATATAGGTAATCTGGGAATGAAGGAGATAACATATTTCAGCAAAAGAAATAAAGAGTCAAATGTGTAACTGTCCCAATGGGCAGAGAGAGACTGGTCAGAGCTGCTGCTTTGATTATACGCAAGGAAGCTTCGTAATCTTCATTGTCATGTGATAAGCACCCATCTTGCCTCTGTTATAACCATCACTTAATTTAATACCCCTGCCACCTCTCTAAGTGTATTATACTACGTTTGTGCTGAGCAAACTAAGGTTCAGAGAGGGCAAGTAAATTGCCCTGATACACACAGATAGTCCTGATACTATCTATGTAAGTTGGTAAAAGAAGGATTTAAACTAAATTGGGTTTAGACCAAGCTCATGGATTGCTGTTATGGATTTCCACAGTAAGTTCTCCTGCTTCTCCACTATTGTAAATTTTAGTTTTATCTCCTTTCTAAGCAGGGCTCATCTCTCTTTTCTGCTGGAGCATTTTCTCTTCTTGTCTCTGATGCTGGTAGCACAAACCAATGTCTACTGCTCCTTGCCGTTCTCTAAAACACCTTCGACAGATCCTTTGGGTTTTCTCTTGAATGCAAATGATGTTTAAAGATTTACTCCTTTTAGTCTAAGAATGAGATCAGGCATTTTACGCTTTGCGAAGAAATCAGATTTATTACATATGTTGATATGCTGGGACCTGCTGCCTTAGCTATCAAGAGGGGCACCCATTCAGCTGCTGTGATCACTCATGCATCGTGTGTGCTCAGCACCCTTCTTGCTGTTAGGTCTGGTCATATTTCCCACAGTCTGAAATGTATTCATGTCAGCCTGTACCCCAGCAGCAGATAGTTTGTCTCTTTGATATGTTATTGGCTTCTAGAAGCCTGACAGTTTTCCCTGTGTAGTTTTAATACATACTGATGAGTTTCCTGAACTATTATGTACTCTCAAAAACCCTTACAAGAACCCAAAGGCATTTTCCTTTATTCACTAGTTCTCAGTGTGGGGTCTCTGGGCCAGCAGAAATTCTTCCAGGTACCAAAAGGATTTTGAGGACTTTAATTCCAAAATTCAAAAGACTTAGGGAAATGGTACTTTTAGAAAAGATAAAGCTACAGAGGCTCCACACTGCACTGAGTTTCTTTGATTGTACTAAGATTATATTAACTCATTCTAATAACTTGATTAATTACTGCTTATTGTAATCTCTGAATAACAGCTGTGAATAGCATTGACTTTTAAATATTAAAGGCTAATCAAGTATTACTTCATAAAGCAGTTTTTTTAAAGGTTTTATTTATTTTTAGAGAGGGGAAGGGAAGGAGGAAGAGAGGGAGAGAAGCATCAGTGTGTGGTTGCCTCTCACACATCCCCTACTGGGGACCTGGCCTGCAACCCAGGCATATGCCCTGACTGGGAATTGAACCAGCAACCCTTTGGTTCTCAGGCTGGTGCTCAGTCCACTGAGCCACACCAGCTAGGGCCAATAAAAGTAGTTTTAATTGACAAAATCCTAAATCTGAGAGTCCAGAAGGACAAAGTTATTCAGTGGCCTCTTGGAGATGACAAGGTTGAGAACTATTATTTTAACAGTAACAACTATTAGAACCAGCATATTATAATAATGTAATCAGTCTCCATCAAGTGCCAACTATAAATCATGTGTTAAAAATATCTTAATGCACTATTAAAAAAACTTGGAACGTGTGCAAAACAGATAACATTGCCTCTTGTTACAAATAGGCAAAATAAGTTTTTTTTTAAAGCCGACATCCACATTTTTAATGTTAACCAAACTTTGTTCTTTGTACTGCCCTAAAGAGGCCTCTAGTCTAAGAGAACCAATTAACTAGTTAAGTGTAGACAAACAGAATAAACTCATTTAAAGAAATTTTCCACTTTCAGAATATACCTAATTAAATGAGTTTTTCCTGATAATGTGATAAAGTGAGCATTTATTATCCTATTGTTATGTACAACTGTATAGATATGGAACAATTCAGCATATACAAATTGGTATTTTCTGTCCATATTCAAAGCAAATTTATTCATTTTTATTATATTGAAGAGACAAGCATATAGAGAGAATATTATTTCCTGGGTATCGACATGGAAATAAAGCCACAACCCGAGAGATTTGGGAAGACACTTGAGTCTAAGATGGATCACCACTAAAAAGCTGACACTTGGAAGATCAGCGGAACCCTCCACCCCCCGTGCAACAGCGAACATAACCCAGCACCTCAATCTTTATTCACTTGATTATTAGCGAAGTGCTCACCAAATGAAGGATGCTGCTTCTAATTTTTCTTCTTGTTAGTCTATATTCAGTTCCCTGGGGTAGTTTTCATGTGCCTTCCCCCCACCTACTGGCTCATTCTCCAGTAGCTTGCCAAGGGTTGTGGATTTGGGGGATGCTGTTTTAATAATAATCACTGAATACATTCTGATCTATCAAATAATTTCTAGTAACCGTATTCTTTTTCTACTGGTGTTAAAATTTCAGAGAATCATTTTTTTGTTTCTAATTATTCTTCCATTAATTTAGTATGAAAGTTTTACTCTAAGATTTTCCCAAATACACAATCATCTTCCAAAAAAAAAAAACAAATAATCAGCCTATCAAATAATTCATAGTCTGTAAATAAGTTCATAAATGCTAATGTAATATTTACATAAAGGACCCCTCTGTCATAGATGGGCTTCACATCGAGAGGTTTAGAATGAGTTTGTCACACAAATATTTACTCCCTAATCTCTGTGTTTCTTAGTTACATTTGCTTTTCCATGTTAGATTTTGTGAAATCAGCATCCAGTTTGGAAAAAATAGGCAAAACAATCACCAAAGTAATAAAAGAATATTGTACAAACTTCACACTGAAATATAGGAGCTTGGATAACTTTGCTGACTTTCAAAGTCCTCTCCCAAATCGAAGATATTTCACTAAAAGTCTGGAACCAAACACTGGGCTTGTATTGGCTCTGCCTCAAAATTCTGCATCCAAGTTTGCAGCAATTACATCAGCAAAATTGAAAATCATATAGCATAAGTGATGAGACAAGATTTCTGAAAAGTAATAATAAAAATCAATCATTCTATACACCCAAAGTAACGCTTTTGAATAAAAGCAGTCCATCAAAAGTGGACGAGTTTAAGGAATAAATAAGAGCATTATTACATAGGTAATGCCTAGTCCAAGACAGGCTGACATGGGAGGGGAGCACTCCTCTGTAGGTCTTAAAGAAAAGCTTCAAGACATGACTGCCTCCTGAAGCTTCGATACAACCAATACACCTATCAGAAAAGGGTTTTTTTTCCAGTTGAAGAAATGCTTCTGACAGACTCGAAGACAATAAATAGCACTCAGAAGTCAGGCAGGCAGTATCAGCAACAGACATTGTTACATATCCCCTCTGACTTGCAGTATGAAGAAACCTATCACGCATCAGCAAATTTAGCATTATTGTTGCATTTGAATTATCACTATCAAACTATGTGCAATCAGCATCCATGATATTTTAGGCTATTAAAAATATATATCCTGGCAGCAGAGTGTACTGGAAGCAACTGGAAGTCAGTCGCGTTGGGATAACCCTGGTCCTGCCCTATGCTAGTCACTGGCATCAATAGGCCTCTGCTTTCTCATGTTTTTCAAATTTGTTATATCATGGAATAATATTTAAGTTGGTGATCTCTATGGTCTTCACCCTATAATTCTAATATCTCTATAGCAAATGTGCAAGATGAATATGAAGGAAACAAAACCAAGCCTCAGGTATTGCAGAAGTAATCCTCAAAGTACAATTCCTAAATTACAGATACTTCGGGAGCTAGTTAATAAACTTGTAATAATGTAAATTTTTATAGTGACCATCTACATCTACAGATGCATTAAAAATAATCTTATAATCCTAAAATAGGAATTAACAATTACTCAAGCACAAGTTTAAGATGATTTTCTCCAAACAGAGTGGAAAGGGTCTGTGGTATAGCTATCAGAGTCCAAAAATGAAATGAATTTGGGAGATCTTTGTTCATGTGCGAGATATGACATCACATCCCTCCTAGTTAGTAATAAAACAATTGGTGAACCTTAAGTATGCCCCCCAATACATTAAGGTCTCACCAACCTATCAGTAGAGATAGGGACACATTAAGTAATAATCCACATTTATTTGTTCTTTGCTTTACGAGTTCATGTGTGAACCTGTTTTCCTTGCAAACCTTCAGCTCAAAACATTTCTCCATGGCCCCTGGGGATTTTCTATCCAAATTTGCATCTTCTTAGTTTCAACCAGGTATTTTTGTTTGTTTGTTTGTTTTACTCCCTTTCATAGCTCTATGCAGCACCTCGGATTCCTAGGTTTTTACACATATTAGCATGCTCTACCTCACCTCCTGCTCCCGCTCTCTATCAGTTTAAGAATAGCACTGTAGATTTGGCTTGGACAGCCATTCCAATAAGTCAGTCTCTTAATCACTCTCTGTGCTCTTTGCCAGGTTGCTTCCATTCACCAACTCCTTAAGTTTGGATGCCAAACCTCAAATACATCTGCAAAAGTTGAGTTGTAGTCTCATGAAATTGAATAGAGAAAAACTGAAAACTCCAGGAAATGAAACTTGGATCAAACCATCGCTAGTTGAAACTAATTCCATAGAACTGAGTAGGAACAATGATTGAGCTTTGTCTCTTGAACATGAAACATGAAACTAAAAAAAATCAGCTAAAATAAATTTAGATCCATCATGGATCTTTGAACCATTCATTTAGCACTTCAAAAGTTAGTGTGAAACAGAGACTCCTAGGTAATTATGAAAATACTCACAGGCACATTCAGAAGGTCACTGGTCCCCTCCTTTCAGCATGCGCAGACAGACCTGCAACTAAGTCAGTCCTAAAAGACAGCCGGCACAGAGTTCATTTGTCACATTTACAGCTGCCAACAATTTTTAAATTAGTCTTTTTATATTGCTAAAATGCCACATTTTGTATTCTGCCTCTTCAAATTAGAATTCAGAATTCAAATACTCTGCCTTCTTTTTTTTTTTTATTATTGTGACAGGGGAACTCCACCAATCAAAATTCCTCTCAAGAGACTTGGACTTGGAAATGAATAATGTGCAGAAATAGTCTTGATGTAATTTAATTTTAATTTTGCTTGCATAGATGGCAAAGAGATATTTACCTTCTGAGAACAACTGTAGTTGCAAGGCTGAGTCCCGGATGCTTGGCAGAAGCAATTGCAATTAAAGTGAATTTCTGCCATTTGTATTTTATTGGTGGCAGCAGCAATAGTGGCTGTTACTCTTCAGATTTGGAGCATTTTCCCAGACCGTCAACCACAAAGCAATTTCTCCAGCAACCCTAACCTATTAGCAATGACTTTGGGAGCTATTTAATATACTCCAGTAAGAAATGGCTTTGCTTATATTAACCCGAGCTGTTCCTTTTGTTTGCAACTAAGAACACTGACCTAAAAACTAAACTGATGCAGACACCGGCTATCAGAGTCCGCGTCATTATGGATGAATTAAAACATACACGCAGACCACTGAGTCTGGTGGAGGAATAAGGACGACAGCTTGGCTTTTCTCTCAAGAGGAGCAAAAGCCGCGGCCTCCGCCATGACAGGCCTTTATTCTAATTATATCTCCTCACATTCCAGGATGGTTCTTCCTCACTATCCCGGTTACAACAAAGGAGCCAATGCCCCTCATTACATCACAGAAGAAGGATATTAGCAAATGAATAGGCAGCCTTATACTGGTCCCAGGTTTAGCACTTGCAGGGTGAGGGGGTTTTAGCAAAGAGCAAACTTCAAAACAGCCTAGGTATATTGCAAACCCAATTACCCACAAAAGAACCTATCTGTGGGCATGGGTCCTGTGCATCTCCAAGTGAAAGCTGGGCCCATGCCACGCAGAAGGGTCTGCTACATCTCCCCCGTTTCATTTTAATAAAACCACTATGATCCCACAAAGCTTGCTGTTTGCTGATCTCCCACATGACCCTGAGAAAATAATTTGCAAAGTATATCGAAATACATAGAACATTATTATAATCAGTAAGCAACTAGCGGTTCCAAAGACCCACATTTTCGGTTAATCCCAATCAATCATTGTTAGGCAGCAATGGTCAAATAGATAACATTCAAATAACTTTGAGGGCCTATTTTGAGTCAGGGTTAAATAGCTAAAGTGCCATAAAATTTTGGGGAAACACTTATTTCAGGCTTGGACCCTTATCATTTAAATGGAGGGTATCAGCGAAGTAGGCTTCACAGTATTTTATGCTTTCTTTCTTAGGCCTGATTTTCCCGGGGAACCTGCCCATCCAGCACAGGGCTGCACCCACCTCTGGCACTGTTTCAGGCTTAAGCAGATTAGAGCCATGAAGCAGGGGATCAGGAAGACATCTCCCAGATGGAAATGGGGACTCAGGCTATGTCATAATAGCCAGGGGGCAAGGGTCCATCACCCTCTTTTTGCTGTGGCCCCCTGAGTCCTTCCTTGAGGGCCAACTACGTGGCCATGCCTGTCTTAGGCGACCCCTCCCTTGAGGGAATCTTACCCGTCATTGGCTAACTGATGAAGCACTGGAGGCCAAATATGGATGAAGCAGAAGCAGCGCTCCTGCCCAGAGATAAGCTTTGTCTCCCTACTGGCTCAGGCCCTCTTGACAGAGCAGACCCAGAAGAAGCAGGTCCCTTTGGCTCTTACTCAGCCTTAGCCATGGGTGCTACAGCCTCTGAAACCAATCAGGCAGTTCCCAACATTTAATCTCCCAATGTTTTCATTTGTAAGTGAAATTATAACTGTTAAACCTGTGAAATCTATTTGTTGTTACCGAATGCAATCTTAAGAAAACAACCTTTATATATATCATAAAGCACAAATAAGGATTGAGACAAAGAGGAATCCAAGGGCTGCTAGGACCCAAACTTGTAAGTTCAGTCCATTGAGACAGTTTTTAGGGTTCAACCATTGAACCTTATGGGGCATCGAGGGGCTGCTGCTCTCTGCAGGAAGCACCCGAGCCTTGGCCCCTGTCATTGGGGCAGGCTCCACCTTCCTCTGTTGGCAGACACAGGCCCATAAGTGACGGTGTAGGCCTCTGTTTTCTTTCTGGTGGTTCAGGGTCAGCTGGGCCATCTGGTCTGTCAGTCAATTGGTTCTCAGCTCCAGGTAGCAGAGCTTGACGTCTGTCCCGCTCACGATAAGGCTTTACTCTTTTGGCTGGCAGCCAGGCAGGACCCGTAGGGATGGAAACATACATACCCTCTTAAGGGTATGTTAAGTTAAGTTAAGGACCCTGACAAGAGCCATCTCTCAGCAAATCTCTGTATACAACCTGAGGATAAGATGACTTTGGCTCTCTCTTCTGAAAATGTTTCTCAATTGGAGTACAAAGCAATTCACCACAATTTAGAAAATTATATGTAAACATGGCTAACATAATCAAACTTTCGGGGAGAAGAACTCGTGACTCCCCTTTTTTCTGTTTAAGAAGATTTTTAAAAATATGATGAGCCCATTCTACAATTTTCTGCCCGGTTGGATTGTAAGGTTATACAGGGCCATTATCAGTTTTAATTTGCTGAGGCCATTTAAAATGATTAAAGGCCTCAAGCCAAGAGGGCTTGTATATTTTAGCTTAGCTTGGAAAGACAGGCCCCCTGCTGTTTCTGCAAGCTGCAATGCCTTAACAGGTTTCAAGGAAAGCGGGGAAGTTGGGATGGGGGGAGGTGCTCTGAAAAAATATGTTTTAGACAACACATGGTTGCCCACCAAGAGTCTTTGTGACTCGAATAATTAACCATTTCCTTCAGGAAAATAGCCAGGTCTTACCCAAGGAAACAATCAGTATTTACATATACTGAGTTAAAAAATGGTACTTTGTTTTCTGCGGAAAAGGGCTAATTTTACATGGAAAACAATACACCTATATTTCATTTTTACAATAAAGGTCATGGCTCTGGCATAAACAAGGAAGATTCTTAATATTTTTTAACACATGGCACCCCCTATCCCACTTACAGCATACTTTAGATTGACAAATCTATGAACACACCCACAACTTTCAGAAACAGTCTTTTCTCTACTGGCAGATACAGTTCCTTTTTTTTTTAATGGTTGCAAGTGTGCCAGTGTGCCTAGGCATGGGGAAGTTCTCCTCTCCCAGTGCAGCTGGCTCAGACCGGCAAAGAGACCCTACCCGGCAGTGGGTGATGCTGCAGCGTTCCTCGGGTCATTGTCAGAGGCACGCATCCTGCGGGCATGGCAGCTGTGGGCCGGGCTTTGCGCCCCAGAGCCAGGAGCCCCGAGTGAGCCCCGAGCCGGTCCAGCCGCCGGGCCACAACGCCACCGAGCAGCCACCCATGAGCCATGCCCCGTGCCCTGGGGATGCGTGTGTCGTGCCCTTCCCTTCCATACTTCCAAAATGTAAACATCCTTTATCTGGGAGAAAATCAGCAGCCCCAAGATACTGTTGAACCTAAAACATTACTCCAGTTCCTAGAGATCCCGTTCCTTGTGGTTGAGGAAGCACAAAAACCTTCAAAGAAAATTTTTTTAATGGGCCACAAGACACAGCTTAAAAGAAAGAACTTGCTGAGATGCCTATAAACTGTCCTATAACTAGTTGATGATTTTAAAGCTGATTAAAGGGAAAATTTTTGCTGTTTCTCCCAAGCCCTTGGTTGAGGTCGCCTCCAGGCAAAAGCTTGGGAGAGGGAGCTAAGCTTCTGCTTATTAAAGAGAGTTGCAAAGTGGTCGCAGGAGAGAGCAACCTAGGAAGAAAATCCTATTCCTCTGAATCCAACACACCCTGCATCCCAAAAAGCACTCAGGGTCGTCAGTCCTTACCTTGGGTTGAATGTGCATGTATTCACACCAAGTTGGTGTGTTGTCCATAATGACCATGGCTCGTGGCTTCTGAGTCCCTGTTCTGAGGTGCCAGCTGAAGCAGACACTGGCCAGCAGTGCCCACGTCATTATGGATGAATTAAAACATACACACAGACTACCAAGTCTGGTGGAGGAATAAGGACGACAGCATGGCTTTTCTCTCAAGAGAAGCAAAAGCCACAGCCTCCGCCATGACAGGCCTTTATTCTAATCATATCTCCTCACATTACAAGATGGTTCTCCTTCACTATCCCAGTTACAACAAAGGAGCCAATGCTACTCATTACATCACAGAAGAAAGACATTAGCAAATGAATAGGCAGCCTTACACTAGTCCCCAGGTTTAGCACTTGCAGGATGAGAGGGTTTTAGCAAAGAGCAAACTTCAAAACAGCTTAGGTATATTGCAAATCTGATTACCCACGAAAGAACCTTTCTATGGGCGTGGGTCCTGTGCATCTCTGAGTGGGAGCTGGGCCCACGCCACGCAGAAGGGTCTGCCACACTAAACAATCCAAAACCCTTAGGTCAGCTAAAGAATAATGAAAAACATTTAAGTGGAGGAAGAAATAAAGGTAAAGTATTTGGGCCATCAAGAGCAGTTCTATTCAGTTCATGAAACTATCAGAAAAGGAAATTACAAGACCTCTTCAGATAGCACAGTCCCACACTACTTACTACCACAAATCCACAAGAATTTAAGATGAATTTCAAGTATTAAATAAAACAAACAGCAAAAAAGCAAATAGTTGAGAATTAAAAACATTGATCTTTTAAAAATAATTAAAACTTTTTCATGTTCCCATTAACTTTCACTCATGTAAAAAAGTAAGAGTTAACACAACTGGCCTAGAGAAGTCAGCACAGCTAAATTGAATCCATGATCCATGAGTCCAGATCCATGCCTTTGACAACATAGCTTTGTGTTGAAAAACTAATTTCTTTTTTTATATGGTGCTCCATCTACTTACATTAATCCATGCTTTCCAATGAAGCAATCTACCCTTTACTTTTGTGTACATTGAATGTCTCATAGACATTTCAACTGACCGATGATGCAGTCATTCTGATTTTTTACACCACTTGGTTAATACGGTTAACAAACAACAGGAAAAATATATATATCAGAAAAGATATAAACCTGGAAGAGTACCATGGGACACTTAACTACCTATATCTATACATTTTACCTTTAATTATATGGCCTAAGACTATGTTTGGTCTTAACCAATAAGACAATAAAGATTAATATTAGTTCATGGTCAGCTTGTATACTCATGTGTACACAAGTACCAAGTGTCTCTGACACTTTAAAATCTCTCACAGAGTCATAGAACACATTGACAGGTTCTAGAAAGACTGAGGCAGATAGAATTTGAAGTATGTGACACCAGCATCAAAGCTACATGCTGGAAGAACTTTAAGAAGCTGAATAAGAGTTTCCCACAAGTCTCTTGCTGGACACTAAGCTGCACACGGACACAGAGCAAACTGCAGACAGCCACACGAATGACAGGTGAGCTGTGAAATGAGCAGTTCCCGGAGCCAGACAGATCCGAAACACATCTGAGTTTTATCAGGCCGGAATGAAGAATAACCCTAATACATGGAACATCAGTCGAGTCAACTCAGAGGTCATGCCTTGGTAATAGGACTCAGCTAGCCCTAGAGTAAAATCAGTCCAAACCTGCCTTAAGATTAAAAACACTCCTGAAAATGATCAAGCAGATCGACTAACTTAACTGACTTCTAGAACAAATGTCAATGATCTTGAATAGAATACATTGCATTGATTTTCTAGGGCTGCAATAACAAAATACTACAAACTAATGTGGATGGGATAGGCAACCAAAATATATTGTCTCATGGTTATTGAATCAGTAAGTCCAAGATCAGGATGTCAGAAGGCTTGGTTCCTTCTAAGAGCTGTGAGGGGAGGATCTGTTCCAGCACAACCTCCTATGCTGGTAGACGGCTGTCTTCATGTTCTCATGATGCTCTTCCTGCCTGTGTCCCCTTTATAAAGACAAGAGTCATATTGAATTGGGGATCCACACTACTCCAGCATGACCTCATCTCATTTCCAATGAAGATCACATTCTGAGGTACTTGGGGTTAGAACTTCAACATAAGAATTTGGAGGAGGGAACCCACAATTCAACCCATAACACACATCAAATTCCAGTAATCCAAATAAATAAAATTCACTATTCCACCATTTAAAAAATTCCCACACATAAAAACTGATAGAACTGACTGAAAAAAATAAACAAATTCACAATTACAATTAGAGTAGTTATTAGAAAAAGTAGGCAGAAAATCAGTAAGAAAATAAAGACCCAAATGCTAACACTTTCGACCAAACTTACCTATAGACATTTATAGAACCACACCCACTACAATAGCAATTACAGAGTTTTTCCAGTGCATATGTAATATTGATTTAAATCTTCTAAAATTAAAAAGAATGAGAATTATACACGGAACTCAAGAAATTAGAAAAAGAATGATAGCATAAAAACATAGAGTAGAAAAAATATATTTTATTAAATAATATTTAGAAAATAATTGGTTTGATAACTAACCTGAAAAACAAGTCTCAGAAATGCCCTCATTATAAAGGGGTTAATAAAATGAAGAAAGAGAAAATAAAGTCAAATAACAAAAGTAATAAAAATAAATTTACGATAAGTTAATAACCTGAACAAATAATATGAAAAATTATGAGGATATTTGCCTCAACAACCTGTACTTCTTTTTGAAAATCTGGATGCATTGGGTATGTTTAAGAAAGTTATAAATTACCAATTTACTTTAAAACAAGTATTTTAAAGAGTTTCACCCAAGATTAGCACCAGGCTTGATGAATTCAAAGCTAATAATTTTCAACTTTCAAATATCATGTATTTCTTTTTTTTAAAGATTTTATTTATTTATTTTTAGAGAGAGGGGAAGGGAAAGAGAAAGAGAAGGGGAGAAGCATCAATGTGTGGTTGTCTCTCCTGCACCCCCTACTGGGGGCCTGGCCCACAACCCAGGCATATGCCCTGACTGGGAATCGAACTGGCGATCCTTTGGTATGCAGGCCAGCACTCAATCCACTGAGCCAATGAGCCATACCAGCCAGGGCCAAATATTATGTATTTTTGATGTTAAACTACTTAATATCAGAGAGGGAAAAGGATATTTTATGGAAAAATAAGCATGTAAGTTTTGACAGGAATGTTCTAAAATGAAGAATAACAAGGAAGGATAAGTCTTGAAAGACATCAAAATACTTTTGTAAAGCTATATTGCAGAACAGTCTAATTCAAACAGTATAATACTGGCAGAGAAGTAAGTAAGGAGATCAATAAAACAAAAGAAAAAATCTAGACTCAAAATATAGGGAATTCTATAATAAAGTTGTAATTTCAATAGGAAATGAATCAGTGGGAAAATATATTGTTTAAATGCACTTTGGGGGATTGACCATCCAATCATTTAAAAGAACAGTGAAACTGGACTTCTATGTTTATGTTTTATACAAAACCAATTTCAAATGCATCATCTTCTACCTATTAAAATAAAAATAATTGAAGTTCCAGAAAGAATCCTGGGGGATATTTAAAACTAAACATTTTAATTAAAATGGTGTTTGAAAGTCATGAAATAATAAAATCAAAAATTCATGGTAAAAAAACATCATTAACAAAGTTAAAAAGTGAATGAGTTTCTTGGAAGATGTTTTCTAATATCTTTAAACTCCAATGCTTTGCACATGAAAAACATTCAGTAAACTAAGAAACTGTCATAGAATTTGCACAGATAAAGACATTAGCATATAATTTTATAGAATGCTGTTGCAGTCCACACAATTTAAAATGATGACCTAGCAATTGAATTATGAGATTCCTCTTCAGAGATAATCTTATGAATGGCAAAAAAAATATTAAATTATAATACTCTAATAGGAAAAAGACTTTAAAAACTCCATAAATAGAGATGAAATAAATTATGTTATATCTACAAGGGGGGACCCTCAAAAAAAAGAATTATCTTCTGGAGGGTGGGCCTGTTATAGCACAGGCTTCCCCCAATAGGTGAGTGTTCTAGGAACCCATCTGCATCAGTGTACCAGCTGGTGTTGTTGTGAGAGGCTGTGTTCAGCTTCAGTGAATTTTGTTTTGAAGACTCTTTCAATGCATTTGCCCATTTCATGATGGGTGATTTACAAGCACACCTGCTCATACCACGCTGAGTGTTCAGCAGTTTTTGACCAAAAATGGCACGATCCCTTGTTCACAACCCTCCCTGTTCACCTGATCTTGTCCCAAATGACTTGTTTTTGTCTCCCTGAATGAAAAAGTCCTCAAAGGGAAGTGTTTTGCTGACATGAAAGAAGTGAAACAAAAAACAACAGAAGCACTAAAAGGCATCAAAGTTGACAAATTCAAAAACTGTTCTGAGCAGTGGAAGAAAATCTTGATAGGTGTATTGCATCAAATGGAGAGTACTTTGAAGGTAACTGAGGTTTAAACATATAAGAATAAATATGTAATTTCTAAATAAATAGATTCAGTTTTTGGGGGGTAGACTAACCTTGAATATGCTGGAATATTAGGCAAAAACATTTTTCTGTAGAAAGTTATATATCACATACAAGACACAAACACATACTATTATATCATAATTTGAGTAACTTTTATAATGCAGGCAAGTATAAAGTAAATGACTCAAATTAGTGTTATATTCTGGAATATAAATTACTAGATAAATAAGGGGGGAAACAGATTCTGCTTAATCACTGCACAGTAACTCAAAGTATACATTTTAGATTTTTACAGACATGATTCTCACCATATTGAAGAATAGAGTTTTCTTTAAAGTCAAATTTCTTCTGCTTTTGTAAGAACATATAATATATACTGTAAATATATATTTTCATTTTATGACTATTTAATCTATTTAAGATCATCATACATAAAGTTAAATTCCATGTGCTTTCTCTAAAAGAGTTAACATTACATAGGAATGCTTTTATATTTTTTATATTTTGTAAGTGATTCAACTCCAACAGGTAGTATTTCCTGTTTCAGGAAAAATGGAACACAATGTGACCTCATTGGTACTTTTAAAAACCCAGAGATGTTTATCTTGTTTCCAGCAAACCCCAGAGTGCAGTTCTTCAGGGCCTTTCCTACAACAAAGACTGGGAGGCTAAAGGACTGACCACCGAGGTCTATGCTGGTCTCACTCCCAGGAGGAGTACATCAAGTTCCATTTCTAATAAAATCTATGTGTACTGAAGTTGGGCCATGTACATTAAATTAGAATAAAATGGTCCCACTTTGCAAAGAATCAGTTGAAAACAAACTGGAACCTGAGTTATACCTGCTCCTTTCTTTGAAAAATATCTAGGATTAATTCTGTACAATTTGTGTCAATGATAAAAAGTGTAGGGAATTTTCCACCTCTGTTATATGATACCACTACAAAATCAAATTCTGAGGATCTTAAACTCTGATCCTCAAACTTTGGCCAAATTATTATACGTAAAACACAGATATCTTTAAAACAACATATAACTATTCAAAATCCACTTACTAAACTATTTTTCATTTCAAAATTGTCACTGCAAGATGACAATTCATAGAAGACAATGAAAGCCAATTTTTTTAAAAAATATTTTATTGTTGTTCAGTTATAGTTGTCCCCATTTTCCTCCAATTACTCTCCCCCTGCCCTACCCACCCCCACCTCCCACATTCAATCTTCTCCCTGACCTGGTTGTCTTTGTCTGTGGGTCTTTTATACATGTTCCTTGATGACCCTTCCCCTTCTTTCCCCCCACCCTCATTACCACTCTTCCCTCTCCCTTCTGGTCACTGTCGGTTTGTTCTTTATTTGCATGTCTCTGGCTCTATTTTGCTCACTTGCTTTGTTGATTAGGTTCCACTAATAGGTGAGATCGTATGGTATTTGTTTTTCACTGCCTGGATTATTTCACTTAGCATAATACTCTCTAGTTCCATCCCTGCAGTCACAAAAGGTAGGATTTCCTTCTTTCTTTCTGCTGAGTAGTATTCCACTGTGTAAATGTACCACAGTGTTTTGATCCACTCATTACTGGTGGGCACTCAGGCTGTTTCTAACACTTGGCTATTGTAAATTTTGCTGCTATGAACATCGGGGTGCATAGGTTTTTAAATTTGTGTTTCAGGATTCTTAGGCTATAATTGCAGCAGTGGAATTGAGGGATCAAATGGAAGCCAACGTTAACATGCTAAAATGTTCACAGTTACACTTGTCTTCATTTTGTTTTAATATTATCAAGAGCAATAAAAGAATCTTGCCTTTCAAAATGTAAATGCTAAATATTTTTTCTGAAGTTTTTCAAAACCTATGATTGCCTTCAGGTGCACACAAAATAAAAAAAATATTAATGATCCTTAACTACAAAGACACCTTTTTATCTACTATTATAGCTATTTGGACCAAAATAAACCACAGGAGTAGGTATTACTTTCAATGGAAGTAGTATCAGTAACTTATTATAGCTCTTTGTCATCTACTATAATCAGTGAAAGTGATAGGGGACTCAAGACTTGGAAAATTTTAGCTTAAGGTAAAAAGTTGTAAGTCTAGCAGTTAATGTGTATGTTAAAGCTTTTGTCTCAGAAACTACAGATAAGGCCCGTCTTGGCTCTTGGGAGAACAGCCGACCTCCTGGGGCACTGGCTAGAGATTACCACCCAGGGACAAGTTGGAGGCATCTGGGCCTTCGTTCCAGGGAGACCAGAGGACCAACCTCCCCTGGGAACAGCTAACTGTCCAGGACAGGAATGCTGCAGCTTCGCTCACCTAATCCTCCCTGAATTTCAAAGCCCTCACCACACCTTGTTTATCCACCCACCCCCACCTTACAAAAGGTTTGGCCTGGGAAGAAAAGACAAGATGGTTTTTTAGGGTATGAACCCACCATCTTCTCAGATTGCCGGCCATCTGAATAAAGCGCCCATAAAAGATTCAATCGCTCTCATTGCTTATTGGGTTTGGTAGTGACAGGAAGCCCGAATGCTAGTGTCTTTTCCGGTTACAAAAGGGCATTTGGTTGATCAAATTTATTTTGGTGTTGAGAAATTATCCACTACATAGGACAGGGTACATGAGCTTTGACTTTTAAAATAGGAGACAATGACTTGATTAAATGAGTCACTGCTATGGGGAAAATGATTGGAGACCCCATGATTCTAGGCTTTGGAGTGATTTGCATGGAACATCTAAGCAACTAGGAGAAGTGGTTGCTTAATACACACTTAGGAAACTGGCTTTTTATATTTGGGGATTTAAGTATCCATAAGAGTGAGGAAGTATTTCTTTATCAAGGTCTTGTCCAGAGACAGAAACTTGGAATTATTTTAACAAAGAGAATTTGTTATTAAAAATTCTTGACAAGGTATCAGAGAGCAGAAAATGTACTATATTACTAACAGTAGTAATTAAAGATGCTGTGGAATCACAGAAGTAGTTACTATAGGATGAAGCTACAACCCCCACGGCTAAGAAAATGAATAGAGGTGTTCTGAGGAAAGAGCGCTGCACCCCTGAGGCAGAGATGCCGCTTGTAATTAACTGGCACCTCAGGAGATGGATCCCACAGAGCTGAGACACGGACATACAAGGAAGGAGCTTCAGCCAACTGGTGCTGCATCTCACAGGGGGCGTAGTAAGGCTGGTTCTGACAGGTGATGACAACAGCAACCTGAAATCAACGGCTGCTGTTGGAATGAACTGCCACTGCCAAGGTAAAGATCAGTAATGGGATGATACTGACATGCACAGGAAGTAACAAGCCCCCTTCCTTCTCCAATCATGTGGTTGCACCTTAGTGACCCCTATTGGCAGAGCCTAGGGAGAACCAACTGGCAAAGAAGAACTGTGGTTTGGAGATATCAGCCAAAGAGTCAAAAAAACAGAATACAGAAGAGTGGGTTTGGAACTGAGAGACCAAATTTCAATAAACAGCACAGCTCAGCCATTTGACTATTCAAGATTAATACTTGCCCTTCTACAATTGTTATTTACTCAATAATAACAAAAAAAGTTATACATATGCTGAAACATTTCACATTCTCTCCAAAACAAAGAGGTACAAAATCTCAATAGTTCTTGGGCCTAGAATTACTCCTCCTCAAATTTAATCACAGTCTGATTCTTGTAGAAAATAAGGGGAAGAGAAAAAGAAATTATGTCAATTTCCCAGTGGTTTGTGGTTTCCAGTTTCTATATTTTTATCAATTTTTGTTTTTAACAGTCAAATAATGGGGTCTATTTTTCTCTTCTTGAAATATATTTAGTCTTGTGGGTATGATCTACTGTACAGTCATTTTATAGTGTTCCTTGGGTGCTTGAAAGAAGATATACTCTCTATAAGATTCAATATTGTATAGATAGATGTGTGTGTATGTTGACACACATACATACACATGCATACAAATGTATACAAACATATATATTACATATCAATTTGTTGGATATGTATGTACACATTTATATCTATTTACAACTAAATCTGTAAAAATGGGAATATATAATTAAATAGATGTGTATACATTTAATTTAGATATTCCTACTTATACTGTTTAGTTTAGGCCCTCTATATATTTATTTGTTTCTAGTTTGGGCTGGGAGATGAAAGTTAAAATACCCTAATACAAAGTGTCTCTTTCTATTGTGATCATTCCTTAGAAAGTGGATGTCCCCCCCCACACACACACACAGACACACACAAATTTGTGTTCAGGTGTTAAGACTAGTTATACCATACATATACCAAGGGGGCATGAAAAAGTTTGTTCCTCACATGGTGAGACTTTCTTGGGAGGGCAAGGCAAGGTCCCAAGTAGATCCAAAAATGTCTTGAGAGAAAGGCAGGAGAGGAGACTGGCTTGGCTTTTAATATGACTTTGTTAATTTCACATGTGCGTGTTTGATGGAGAAGCAATTTGTCTCACTACCCCTTTCTCCAATGCAGTTGTGATGCTCTTTTCCCCTTTGCTCTTGTCTGTGTTACTAACATATTTGTTTTCATGGTTTTCAAATTGTCACATTTTCTTTGGAGAGATTGATTATGATGCATATTATATCTTTTTCATCTCTCTGAGTACAACTGCAAGGATGAACTCATGATGAATATTCAAGCTCTTGGAAAGGTTATAGGCACCTTACTTTTTGGGTCATGACAACTGACAGCCTGCACAGTATCCTCTTGACAGTGATGACAAGTGTCTAGAGTACTCTCATTGCAGACTCAGTTTCCCAACATCATTTACATATATCAGTGATATCTGAATATGAGTTCTTTCCAGAATTGTTAAAAATAATACCTGAATAATGGAATAATAATTGAGACCAACTCTTCTAAAAAATTGTATCTGGATAGCATCTATGAATATTGTCATCACTCGCCTCTACTATATTCTGATGTTTTGGCAAAGTATCATTCATTGTCATTCTTATAGAAGCAATTTTCTTTGTTCATTACATTAATAATGTGATGACTTCTTGTTGGCAAGCCAAACAATTAATCTTCTATGAGTAGGTCTAGTTTAATTTAAACATGCTAATCTTTATGCACTTTTCAGATAGGCAGTGAGACATCATCTAACAGATAATTAGATTTAGCAGCTCCATATTATATCTCATAAATGATAGGAAAACACCAGCCTGAAAATATAATTTCATAGGCTATGCCGTGAAGAGAGAGCATGTGAAGTCATACAGCATAACTACACTCAGGCAAAGAAGAACCTAAAATAGTTGAGCAAATGTAAGGCTAGAACTTAAGACTTGGGAAGGCATATGACAGGAAATAGGATTCTTTCATTTTGAAACAAGGAGGACTACTTAACAAGCAGGACTGGGTGAAGAACAAGTTGCGCATTGGGTATTTCTTTGGTTAATTGTCATTTGCTTTTATTGGGGAAGAAATCTAAGGCCAGTGAAGCAAGGTGTGTTGCAGAAGGTACATTTCTCATGTAAAGAGTCTTGTTAATGAACAAAGTTCAAGTACAGTTAAAGCAAACACTGGTGTCAGAGAGATATAATTTAGCTAATACAGACACCAGAGGGAAACTCCAGGTTACAATCACTGCTGGAAGTTCAGTGTGTCCTGAACAGATTTTTGGGAGAGAGACCTTTTCATTTAGGGCAGTACTCCAGCTGGAGAGAAATGGAGCATTGCACCCACAAATTTGGATAAAGGCAGACAATTGCTATGCTACATCATAACATATGAATTAAGTTCAGAATTAAGTTCGCCCACAAGAGAAAAATTGAGTTACCAGATCAAGTACACTTTACTGTAGAATGGAAATAGAAGCAGGACTTTTGTCTTAGGTATAATATCATTTTACAAGCGGGAAGAAAGAGTTCAGAGGGAAGGGTAGTACTCTGCCCCAGGGACTATGCTCATCTCCAACACAAAAGTTATCTGGTCTGTTGACATTAGACTCAATTCTAGCAACTTGAATGGCAGTCCGCATATTAGGAAAAGAGAGTATTTAATATTCAGAAGAGAAAAAAGGGGAATTTAGGACAGGTGCAAGCAATTACTTCTTGAGCTTGGCAAAGAAAGTAGACATGGTTTAACCTAGATGAAGGTTTCTATATGTATACTGAGGAGAAGGGAATAAGGAAATCACTTCAATGAAAATGAAGGCTTTCTCCTTAGTTGTGTACTCCTAACAACACGTTTCCTCTTTCCTATCAAACCCTTCAATTTACTCTGCACACGGAGACGGCCACCTCTCCACACAGAGAGGCTTCAGGTGGCACATGTGCTGTGAGCAGAGATGCGCCCACATATTCCAGACGGAGTCTTCTGTACCGACTCCCATTATTAGAAGAATGTTGTCTCTTCCACTGTTGGAATCCGTGGGTCCAAGAATCAAGGGACGGGCGGGGGGGGGGGGGTCCTCTCACCCTTAAACCTAAAAACCTATTCGCAAAGTTTTAATTTCTCTCTTTGGGATTTTGAACTACTATCCTTTGAGATCTATGCTCCCAACAGGGCAGTTTTCCCTCCATGACAGCAAGCAGGTGTCCATTAACTGAAAGTTATGGCTGCTACCTGTTCATATGAGCTCCATATGCAACTGAAATATAGGCAAACAGAAGGAAACATCACTGACTAGAATGATTGACCCTAATAACCAAGAAAACTTGGTAAAAGAACTAAGTATCAAAGCCAAGGTCTTCTCTGGAGTACCTCTTAGTAATTCCATGTTCAGGAATAAAAGTTAATGGAAAAGTACAATGCCCTTTTCCCCAAAAAAGTAGGAATCCTTAATCCATAAGGATTCAGACCCTTCAGGAATAAAATGTGGGTCACCCAACTAAGAATTCTAATTAGCTGAGGTCCTTGTTTGAGTTTTTTTACAAAGGAAAATTATATAATAGTGGTCATAATCTCATAGTGGTCTAATAGTGGCCGTAAACGTAAAATGGGTAGAAGAAGAGTCTGTAATCATATTCTAGGGCCATATGATTTGATACAGAAATGAAGCTACATCAACTATGTGTGGTTTACTCCACGTTATCTGTGTGTGTACACATACACAAACACACACACATGTGTTGTGAATGATTGTTTCATCATTTCAATGAGTGAATGAACTACTTCATCTGCTGTTGAACACATTTTCTCTAATCAGTCCTTATTACAAACATGTCTGCATTAAGCACATTTGTGTATAAATCTGACCATTTACATGATTAACTCCCTAGAATATGTGGTAAAAAAGTTTAATTGCTGGATATGAAAAACGCATTACTCTCAGTAGACATTGAAAGTACTTTTTTAATGTTATAAGAATTTCCACTCACCTCATCACTTCTTGGTCAACACTGAGTGTAACCTTTCATCACATATATGTATATTGATTTCATAAGCAAAAATTATATTTCAGTGCTGTATTAATTCATTAGTAAGTTTAATTTTATAGACTAAAATTTATAGTGAATTTTTATTCACATTTTTGTTGAACTTTTACAGGTTGTAAGTGTTTGCTTAGCAATGGTGAAAGATCTTGACATTTGCTCTTATAAACCCTTTTATTTTAAGACTCATGTGAATAGTTCCTAAGTTTTTTATTTGCCTTCTGTTTCCTTGATATTTGATTTATAAAAATTTTTATTTTACACAGTTAAATCTTCCTCTTGAAATTCACTTTCTTCTCATCCAAGGAGTAGTATATAGTAGCCTGACTCCTTCAACAATGGGTAAGAGAGTTCATGTGAGCTTGAAAATACAGTAAGTACTATTTATTCTTCTTTCATAGAGCCTAGTACTTCTACCCACTTTATACTTGTGTGCACACATCTTGTCTTCTTCACTAGCGTGGAAATCCTTGACGACCCTATGTGTTATTCATTTTTAAATATTCACAAAACATACTGAAAGGGCTCAATAAATGTTTTGTTAAATGAAAAAATATAAATTAATAAATACATACTTTAGGAGCTCTATAGAGGCTTTTCAAAAGAGCTTAAGGCAGTGTACATTTATTAATTTTAACATATTCTTGCTTACATATGGATAACAAAATTTTATTTCTTGTACACATTAGAAAAAAATAATAAGCTAAGAACTGACATTATGCTTAGATATTTCGAAAATAATTTTTTTATCCTCAGCTGAGGACATTTTTTTCATTGCTTTTAGGGAGAGAGGAAGGGAGAGAGAGAAGCATCAATTGATTGTCTCCTGTAGGCACCTGGACCAGGAATTGCACACATCTGGACCAGGATCATATGTGCCCAGACTGGAGATCGAACCCGCAAACTTTCGATGACAGGATGATGCTCCAACCCACTGAGCCTACTATAATTTATCACCTTATGAATTTGGCCTCTTCAATTTATTTATTTATAACATGCAAAACATTTCATAAGCATTTTGTAAGAAAATTCTATTCTGTGTTCCTACAGTGTGTGGTTGAAACAGTCCATAAAATAAGCCAAAGGAACCCCCAAACTGCAGATCATTAAGCAATATTTCAAGAAGCAGCCAGTGACTGCTTCTCTCTGCTCTTTTTGGAAATTTGCCTCAGATTAGATTATACACAACCGCTCAAAGAAATTGAATTCTAAACTAAAATGAATGCATTGAGTTCAAAAGAACATGGGATATCTTTCTGGAGTCAGAATTGAGATTATGACCACTACTATATAATTTTCCTTTGAAAAAAATTCTTATTTTTGACAAATGCCAAAATATTTTTGGAAAGAAGAAAAATCTAACTTTCTCATAATCAAAAGATTACTGTCTTCGTGTTTGTGTTTTTGACCTTTTCGAAACTGTAGGGAAATGACCACTAACTGATTTTGTTATGCCCAACACCGTGGCTCTCAATACCATGCTCAAGGAGCTGCATAAACCCCCATTTTAGGGGAAATAACACTGCAGCTGAGATTCTCAGTAGAAGAGGTGTCCCTCTGCTTACAAGTCAACCGTCCCCATGTTCTATATAAAGAATGGTTGGCTCCCGGAGGAGTAAAGAAGTGCTACTTCCATTAGCAAATAGTTTTCAGATAGAGTAAAATGCTAAAATGCCTAATTTTATATGCATTTTTACATATCTCCAACATAACCCTCAAGGTACCATTCTTCCCAACCGATGCCTTAACAACAGATGGTTAAAAAGAAAAATAAAAACCAGGCCTTCTGGCCTCAGTCATCACTGTCTGTGCTTCCTTGTATGATCACCGTAAGGCTTTTCGCCTTCTACCTTTGTTTTGAGTGGGAAGTTCAAGATCTTAGGCTATTTTTTTCTTTCTTAAGTGTTTAGTGCCATTAAAAATTGTTCATTGCCTATATAACCTACAATTTATAAGCACTACATGATATCCACATACCTTGTCTCCCTTTCAGTATCCATGGCCCCCCTCAAGTGTAATGAATTGCTCCTCTAAAACAGAGGTTTGTATTCAGTCTTATTCATTTGCATTTGTAATATCCAGCTTTTCTTAGGAATTCTATGTAGCCTATTTTTATGAACTCTGTTCCAGGAACTTGTTCTCAATGGAACAACCAACCTGTGCTGTTTGTTTTGGTTTTTTTTTTTCCTTTTTGTTTGTTTGTTTTTGTTTTTTAACAAACAACTGCTTTTACCGAAAGATGCATGTTCCCTGTTAACTTTTCTGGCTGAATACTGGTCTACCAGCATTCTCTCAATGGAAAGGGCCTGGTTCTTACCTTTCCCACATAAGAAATATATTGCAAGAAGATTTTAATAACATTGATTGATTATTCCCCTATTGAGGTTTAGGTTTTTAGCCAAATTATCTATAGGTTGGTTCATCTACAAATATTGTCAACACGTGCAGAGAAACAACAAATGCAGTGCAGGAAAATCATGATAGTGGATTTCCAAGCAGTCCTCATAAACCGACGTTCATGGCCCCTAAAAATCTCAGGGGAGTAGAAAAACTAAAATACCAAGTGTTAGTTCTGATGTTAAAGAGATACCTCATATTGTAAAAGAGACACCAACTAGCTCTGCAAGAAAGTAGCCTTAAAACAATTTTTAAAAAGAAATAAAAATATGAGTACGCATTTCAAGAAGATTTAACCCCTCAGATAAAATTTATGCATTCATGGTGCAAGATGGCGGCATGGTAAGAGGACGTACATCTCTGCCTCCCACACATAGGTCTTAAACTGGGACATTTTTCAAAGCAGCACAGCAAACAGACACCAGAAACACAGCATATTTGAAAACAGATTATCGAAAATTGCAGTGGACGTTGAAAAACCGGACGGTAAGGAGAGTACTCCGGCGGTGCGGAGACCAGGG